>OX453037.1:10313596-10441096 GCA_949699805.1 Tromatobia lineatoria
TTTTTTATTTTGATATTCAAAATTAATGATATATCGTATAGAATATGATTTCTTTCATCTTCGGTGGCCAAGAAAATGGTGGATAAAGACTCAGGCCTGCGCACAAGATGTACGCTTGTTCTACGAGACTGCAGCAAGAGGCGTATGATGGTACAAAAGGATGAAACGCTCAGCCAGGGCTTAATGTGTGGGTACGTTAGAGCTAGCAGTGTTCCGCTAACGAACCCATCGTGGTTGCTTTAGGGATCCTCATCCCTCGCTAACCAAGCAACCTCTGCTTCTTCAACTGCATATATTCTGCACAGCCCTCCTGTAGAACCCTGCCTGTTCTATCTCATTCCTTCATTTTCCATTCTAGCTTCTTGCCTTTTCCTTGTACATGTACTCGGAGCCCTAGACCATGTAGAACGCAGCCACACACTGTAGTGGTTGAGGCGAGGAGTCAGCCACAAATCGTATTGCACGCGGCGGCTGCACCGAATTCTTAGACATAGTGAAACTCGTGGAAGGGAATTGAAGTTCACTTCAAGGGAAGTCGTCAACAACGTACGATTGTCGGGTGGGTTTAGAACGGCACAGGAAGGAGACTTGAACTCTTGCTGTTAGCTACCAGAAAAAGCATGATCGAAGAGAATAACGACGAAGAGTTAAACCGTGAAATCACCAACATACAGGGTCGTCAACCGTCACAGATATATACAAAAATAAGAGGAGAGAAAAAATGGATTTACAATGAAATCCGGGATAAAATCCAAGATGGATTTCCGAATTGTATCAAATTCCATACTCGATTGTAGTCTGCCAAGATTCGCTCTAGACTTCCTAGAGTTTATCTTGAATTGCTCAGACTTTATCCTGAATGTCATCCTGATTTCCATCCTCAACACATTCTACGTTAAAGATAACTTTTCGATTTTTATTCCTTGTGTCTCATTTTTATTCTGGTTAGGTACTAAAGAAAACACTAGCTTGAGCATAGGCCTACTATCAATATTTGTCGGGTGGGTTCAAAAAGGCACTGAAAGGGAACTTGAGCTACAAGATAGAAAACTATCGAAGAAGACGACGATAAAGAGTTGAAACGTTATATTAACCACATCCAGAATTGTTAACTCTTAAAGATATGTAGAAATATGAAAGAGAAGACAAAATGGATTTAGGATAAAGTCTGGGATGAGATCCAAGATTGCGTCTGGTATTGCGTCAATCCATTGCTGTCTGCCAAGATTCGCTCTGGATTTCCTGAAGTTCATCTTCAATTGCTCAGACTTTACCCTGGATGTCATTCTGGTTTACATCCTCGAAAAATCTTTCCTAAGCGATTACTTATCAACTTGAGTCCCTTTTGTTCACCTCGATTGTGGCCAGTTAACAAGACAACCACAACTTGAAGCGAAAGTCTGCTTGTGATATTGTGTTTTCCACAGCCAAATACGAACATAGTTGACAGACAAAATGAAATTTTTATTCCTTCACCCTTTAACGAAGCCCTTTTAACACATTTGCACGTTTTTGGTCCTGGCTCAAACAGAGTGAACTTCATGAAAAGGGACATTGAAGTACTCTTCACGGTAAATCCGCACTGAGATGGTGGTTTTCGGAAATTTTGAAACGACACAGGAATGAGAGACGAAGTTGGGACGAGTTTTGGCCGTTAGCGCCAAGAAAGAAAGCTGAAGAGCCGTAAGCTCTGCCGTAAACCCAACAAGACGAGACTCCCATGTCCTTGCGCACCTTTTCTGGCACTATACTTTGGAAGCGTCGCGGAAGAGGGTGAGGAAGAGTGAGAGTTCTGTCGGCCAAGAAAACGTATCGCGTTAATCCAATTCCCAGGCTTTCACCCAAAAGGGGGTGGCACGGAGAAACCGGGAGGACCAGTGGAGTTACCGCTTGCTTGCTTTACTTGGCTGCTTGCTCGTTCGTGATAGAGTTGCCACGAGTATTTTCGACAGGACGTGATCCTAGGTTTTCACCCCTTTACACTCTCACCCTCTCCTGCAGCTCTTCTTCACTTCGATGGTACACACCACGTCGTTCTCCTCCAGAATTTCAAAGGTTCTGCTCGTTCGCCTCGCGAGAACGAGTTACGAATTAAACAACTTTACTTCCATCTGTGTTTGACCTAAGGGAGTTGCTCATCTTCGTCTTGCGATGCAGCATACGTTCTTCTTTGGGGCCTTCGTACTCTGACGATCTTTCTGACTCACCTCTACACCTCAACCTCACTTCTATCTTCTGCAGTTCTTGAAAATTCGTTTGCGTTTTCGAGTAGAATCGTGCTTCCCGAAATTCGAAGACCGAAGAGAAATCGAAATGTTGGTGAAGGTATCGTAATTGAGGAACAAACGTAAGTGTAACGTGTTTAGAAAAATTGTTATATATGTCAATTGAATACATGGTTACTAAGTAAAGCGATGCTAACGATCTTGGTCTTTATTCTTTTTTGAATTAATAACAATAATCACAGAAATTTTCCAACAAAGCTTTTGAAATTTTTCTTTATGTCTTACAGAATGTATAAGGTAATAAGCTCACTGATTCTAACAATGACTTCCGTTAGTCACTTCATTGAGAATCCTTCGATCCAATTTGAATTTTGAAAATCAAAATCGTGAGAGTGTTGTACTTCAACCATGTTTATTCATTTCATGGAAAAAGTTACGTTTCCTGGAAGTTAAAAGAATATTTTTAGGATGGTCAGTAAAACTGATTGTTGCATTGTCTTGATGCGAAATATTCAAATTTGAGAAGCAAATTTTCGGTTGTATGACATATGTATTTATGCTGCATCCATTAGGAACTTATGTTTGGAATATGCAAATAACTCTTTGCTTGACAACGTACATATTTGAACGAACATAAATTACGCGTGCAAGACGGAATAGATGATCGTCTTTCTCTCGTTTGCACTTACTCTGTCCTTGTGAGCACACGTGAGTCGGGTTTCATGTATATTCCTTTCATGCAACCCCGCAGCGAGCGTTGAGTGCACCGACCAACGGTGCAACGTCCTGCATGTGCCAAGGGATAAAATATATCGGCCAGGAGAGTGGTACGCATCGTCGACGGCGGAGTCGCTCGAATAACGCGTGGCTTCCATGCACGAGCATCCGCAATGTTCTGTTTTCACCACGAGCATAGTCATAGAGGGATGCACCAGCAAACTTCCGTGTCCGATATTTATTACGCTCATTGTGCAACGACAATAAATTATCGGGTTATTTACAGGAAGCTCGGTAGCTGTATTTGGATGACTTTTCTCTCTCATGAATCTCGAACAGCTAGACATTTTCTATATACACTAAATTTATTTATTCATTTATTTATTGATTTATTTTATAATTTATTTACTTATAATTCGTATACTTTATTCCAATAGAATCGGTAATTCTAAAGAAAAAATAGTTTGGCTACGTGATAAAGCAAGTCCAATAGACAAACGTCTCGAAATCTCAGGTTGCTTCACCGTTGAACTATCTGTAGCTTGACATACCAGCGTTTGACACTTTACACGTCGCCTTTGCCATCAGAAGGGTTTTCGTCAAGTCTTCTTGTCGACCTTTGGTAACTTCGATATAACAATGTTAGCGATCTCGGATGAGGTATTTCAAAAATATCCGTGGAGAACAACAGTATGCACAACTTGGAAGCTAAATTACACTGTGCAAAGGAATTAGGAATTTGATAGCAGATATTGGTTATTAGAATATTAATATTTCTCAATTGATGACGATTTCGACCATTGGACATTATTGAATGGAACATTCCATTGTCGAAATCTTTTTTATTACTGCAGAAACCTTCGATTGCCAGAACCTTTTTTATTAGTAATATTTCTCCTTGGAATAAAAGGAAGTGTAAAAAGTTCATTGTGAGATTTGTTAGCCTTTCCGCAGCTTACGAGTAAAGATTTTGGCATTTGCGGACAGTAATCACAATTAATGTCAAAAATACAATCAAATTTATGGATTACAAACATTTTTTTGTTTACATTATGTATGCAAACTTACATTAGTTGCATACTCGTTTTTTTTTGCTTCTGCTCAGTTACGCAGCATAATAATTTTTCTTGAACGTTCTAGTATACATATTTGTAGTAAATGACCCTATAGGTGACTATTATTATTAAAATCGTGTCGAATCGTATGCGAAAGACACACATATTCAACCAATGTAGAATTTTGGCTCACACAAGAATGTAATTTATTTTATACACTAAAAAAATGTAGATATTTCAATAAAACTGGTGTATTTGGAATTAATTCAATAATACTGATGATGGAACATTTGCAAATCGGATTATTTTAAAAATCATGTATTTCCAAAATACATCTGAAATAATAACGTATACAATCGATCGAAGTACAAAAAAGCTTGTTTGAATACCACGAGATTTTTGAAATTTTAGATTGCTGATATTGGAGAATCGTTATGATTTCTAATACAAGTGTAATCAGATCTCACAAATACATTATCGATCATCAATTAAATTTAAAAAAAAAGATATCGGTTCAATATACAACTGACACAAAATTTAAATAGTAACAGTTTTTAATAAAGTAATCTTAGCTACGGAATATATTGTTGCGATATTATATGCAATTGTGTATTATATAATTTCAAATAAAAATCTATAGACATTACCGCGTTATATATCGAGAGCGCTCTCGATATATTTAACGACGTGTCATGCCTCGAGTGGGAGAAAGATGGTATGCGCGAGGGAGTGTTCGCATCTCTCTGGTCTTTCGTTGGTTCCCATGAGCAGAGGTGCTCCACATTTCACATAGAACTCTGGGTGATATCTTTGCCGGCAAAACAACAAAATATCCGATAAGTACTCGAGCGTGAACAAATATTCATCTTCATATTGGGCCAATCGAAGAAAAAGCATCTTCCATAGATCTAAGTATATTTTTTTTTGTATTGATTTTATGGGATATGTTTCATCTAAAGATTTCTACCATTGTTTGTTTAATATTTCTTGTATTGTATATTCGCCAACGTCTGAGCTTTGAAGCTTTTATTATAATAAAATTGGATGCTCATGAAAAATAGTCTTGACTCTACTTATTCGCAAGTATAATTATATAAAACATTTTTTTTCGATGTTTTCTTACTTACGACATTTCGTAGACCAAGTTTTCGTTCTATAGAAAAAATGATAAGCTGTGTTTTTGTCTAAACCTTAAAATAATAAAAGAAATGTTATAATAAATAATTAAATTAAAATAAAAGAAATATAATTTTGTTACAATTGTAAAAATGATATGTGAAGTTGAATTGTAAAAACTTGTTTCTGCTACAATCAGCATTTTGAATTTCCAGATTCTGTGTTCAATTTTGGAACTAGGGACCGCAAACCCTCCTAAGCATCTAGTTATAATCAAGTGTATCTGATATACTTGTGCATGTCATCCTCAATACAGCTATTGCGTAATAAAAGCAAAAGAAATTTTTGTAGTCGCCTTGGTTTAGTGGGTAGTGTCCGCTACCCTTCAAGTGTTAAGTAGTCTTCAAGTGTTGAGTAGTTAGTTAGGTCGATAGGTCTTAGGTTCAAATCCCGCAAACGTCAGTTTCCACAAAACGAAACTGAGTGAATCGTAAGTTCGGAGGACATCCTTATTTTCATAATTTACAACATAATATTATTAACATTATTGCATAACGACCGTTTTGAAATTAAATTTATACCTTCTTACATCTAATAATTAATGTAAAAGTACATAATCCTACGAACATAGTAACCATATACCATATATATGGTGTTTTCAACTGTGAAATGCATACTTTTACTATGGTACATACGATCCATTCCTAAAATAAGCATTGTAAGTGTACACTGTAAATAAAGTCTACTTTAAATTTAATGTAATTTTACTGAAAATTTTTATTCATAAACTAGTATATGAAATTTGGTATACAAGTGCAATTAAAAATTACAGGATGGTACAGCATATTCAATTATTTACTTGAATTTTACAGAAAAGTACTTGAATTTTAATAATTTGCTTTAATTTTACTGGAAAAGTACATGAATTCTATACCACAATTGTTTATTAAATTTCGAAGACGAGTTTATGGATAAAAACTTCTAATATTTTCTAACAGTACAGAGATTTTCGAGTTAGAGCGTTGTTGAGAGCTTGAAGATTTTGACTGATGATGCAGTAATGAGAATTGATCGTAGCGATGGTGTGGAGGCTACGCTCGCCCTCATCAAATTTACAAATAACGAAAACCGAGATCGCTGGTAATCCGGCGATCGCCGAGCGTGGTTGCCTTAGTCTTAATTTATATTGTGCACGTTAGTTGAATTCGAATTGTTTTATATTTACGAAAATCTACGGAGAAAATAACCTCGCCAGGTATAAAATTAGTCACATCTTCGAAGATTTTCACCTTCGTTGGTCAAAGATAAGTAATTTATTTAAAATATTTGTGTAATTTTATAAAACGTATTGCCACGAAGTACCGTGTTCAGATAGGGATCTCAAAAATGTATTATTGTTTATTAATGAGCAAGTGATTTAGGTGTATACGAATGTAAGATATTTGTTCCTTATATAAATTCATTGTCAATTTCTGGATTCTCGGCCGTGTACACCTCCTTGAAATATTGAATTTGTGTTTTATAATTTAAAGTTTCATTCCTAAATAAATTTATTAATTGCATACTTGTAAATTGTTAAAGTCTATTATTTTTTAAAAATGCCCTTAAGTTTATATGACATTTTACCTGTCATGATTGTATTGCTTTTTATATATGCGGTTTATTATTTCATTAATCTGTCGGTATCTCTTACTGCAACTCTCGACTGGAAATTGCAAAATCCACATTAAGACAAAAAAAATTGTATTATAAAAACTAATTTATAAATATTTCAAAACCTTCTTAGCCTAAACAAATTTGAAATTTATAAAATTTACAAAACTCTTACTACATAAGCAACGCACCGACAGCAGTGGACGCGTGGTCGGTGCGTGGCTCCAGCGGTCCCCAGAGTTAAGCAGAATTGTTTGCGGCCATAACTTCCATGAGTGGCCGCTGAGCCGCGCCACTGGTTTGCACGTAAATTGTTGAGCGGGAGGCAATTTTATAGGTTTTCTCATGTATTCTATTACAGTAGAAACTCAGTAAAATAAAGTCGCCTGTATCGGCCAGGTTTTCCGCAGTTTCTCTGAGCCCTCGTGCAAATGCAACCTAGTGCATACGAGAGCAATAATTGGCGTGCTTGAGGAATAACCAAGGGTGAAGATCAAAATAGCGAATGACCAAAATAGGGAATGGTTAAAATAGCGATTTTTGAAATTAGGAACGTCTGAATCTAGACTGATCATCATTATGGAATTCGGTATTCCAGCCATTCGCTATTTTGACCACTTGCTATTTCCACCTTCATCTTATTAAAATGCAATCAAAATAGCGCGTGATAAAAATGGCGAATAGCTGAAAGAGCGAATTTCATATCAATGACCATTATAGATTCAGACGTTCCTAATTTCGAAATTCGCTATTAACCATTCATTTTTTTGCTCATTCGCTATTTTGACCTCCACCCATAACCAATAAAAAAAACATAAGCAACGTTACGAATTCGAAAGGGGTTTGGAATTACTATACTATTGTAGTATGTGCCGAAAATCTAAATTTCTGGTACTACACTGTTAGAAATGATTGGAAGTTTTTATTCATAAACTCGTCATCGAAATTAAATAAACAATTGTAGTATAGAATCATGTACTTTTCCAGTAAAATAAGAGTAAATCATTGAATATGCTATACATCAATTTTACATTACATCTGTATACTAAATTTCATATCCCAGTTTATAAATAAAAACTTCCTCTAAAAGTACCCTAAATTTTAACTAGATTCTTTTACAATGTAAGCAATACAATTCGAGGTCCCGGTTTTCTCCGTGCGTCAGTTTGCAATAAAAGTTTATTGTAATAAATTGTGAAAACAAATGTCGACCGAGAATGAAAACATCTGCAGTTATTGAAAGAGTGGATACGACTTGGTGAACTGTGTAATCCAGGTGAAGCCTTGTCTTCCTCGATGACTACGTCCTTTCTGCGAATTCTACTTTGAGCTGGCCGACTACGTACACACCGTGACTACTACAAACTACGGAACTATATCTGCTGTGCAGTGTATCGAGAGTTGTTCCGGAACAGCTCTGCTTGGCGACTTTGAAGCCGTTCACGGGCTGCTTGTCACGGCATTAGCAGCGTCAAACCAGTTCACAGAGTCCCGAGGCTCGTCTGCCTCGTCGACGTCTACGAATACGACGTCGACGACGCGACGCGGACGACGAGGAATAGAACAGAAAGACAACTACGCTAGCAGTACGTATATTTGCGCGTGCAAACATCGACGAGCGTTTGTCGGATGTTCCCGCCGACTGCTGCTCCGCCTTCGTGTCCCGAATCGCTCCTGCTCGTCAGGCCACGTCGACGTTCTTGTCGTATTCGCGTTTCACCAAAAACCCAGGCACTCGTGATTCCGTCAATCCAGTTGGCACCTTGTGATTTGAATTCGGAATTTCTGGATCTACTGATTCAGAGACGAAGGTAAAAAATATGTGCTCATCCCAAAGACTGTGCAGATTATTCCTCAGCTTTTACTTTATTATTCAAGCCTGCGATTATTATTATCCTGCACGGTCCCCGTAAATTTTTTTTTATCGATACCATTATGTTGAGACAAAGCTTCAAATGGTGCTTGACTAATGTGTTATTTAATGTACATTATAAAAATTTTATTGATGGAATGTAAATTAAATAATAAATTATTCAAGCACTGTTCCCAACGTAAAAAAAGTTTGTCACCAGTTTTATGAACTTCCTGACTCGTTGGTTGAGTATGCAATTCGGCAAAAATAAATAACGGTATGGAAAAAACTATTTCTTTATTGAAGTATTAGTTATTCATAAAATTTTAGAATCATAACAAATGGGGAGCAAAAACGTATAGATCACATCTATGAAAAAGTCTGAAACAAACTTTCTAAATATAGCCGGTCACAATAGAATATCTGAAAGAAGATATGAAAAAAAAAAAATGCAAAAACATAACGCCATTTTAGTTCTGTTTTTTTTTTTTAATAATTGCTTTTTACGTAGTGAATTAATAAGGCAGAATATATTGAAATTATAAGGAGCTTAGGTTTTGCAAGCGACAGCTTTCAAAAAGTGTACTTGTCTGGGTAGATAACTCAAGAAAAATTACAAGCCTAACAAGCAACAATTTATTTTTTCACCTTATTATATTTGGACAGCTAACATTTATTTTTTATTTTTAATAGGTTTAAAGCTGAATATCGTCTCTAATATATACTTATCTATATTGTTACGTCCTGGCTATTTTTCCTCATATAATTAATATTCATTTAATTTTCATCCTGTTTAATATTCAGTCTCAATTTCTGCCAATGTTAATCCGTTTCGAAACTTTGTGCTTCGGTTATTAAACTTATGTATTTTTGCTGAACGCATGTTTCGGGCATTGTCAGGATCTTTGGGCAGCCGTGGGATCCCCGAAAACCCCAATCAAATACCGATTAACTCTTTTATCATTTTTGCATTGATTTAAATAGTCAGTCTTCAATTAATTTCCAAACAACCAACACGTCTTAAATAGAATATTTCAAGCGCTTGAGCACCGCGTTTAAGTATAAATTTCTTAAAATAATCAACTAATAATTGTCATAAACAGTGAAGTTTACCCTGTTGAAATGGTGTTTCAAGCTGTTAAATTCGAATAAATAAATCCACTTACTTTACGCGTGGTAATTTGAAATATTGATTTTAATCATTAATCGAACAAGAACTCCCAAAAACGCAAATATTGCTTTCCAACGTCTCGTTAGCTCGGGACGTAAACATATATATAAGAGCTTGTAGCTCTTTGACCGTAGGTGACTTCCTGGATGTTCGGGTCGGCGATTATAGTGCTCTGAGTGTGCACTGCTCGTGTCGATGGTACATTACACAAATTGGCCAGAAGTATAAGTACGGTGCGACATGTTGAAGACGAAAATGTATCTATCTGTGCTAACAGCACTACCGTCGTCGAGTAGTAAGTTAATTTTCAACGTCAATCGAACCACAGGACCTCAAGACCCGCTCTTCTGAGTACTACAAAACGAGCGACCCACTTGACTAGAGAAGCTCTTAAATAAGTAGCATCTTAAAGGGGCTCAGTCACTTGAGGAAGGGGTAAGTTTGGACGACGAAAAAGGGCCTTTTTTACGATTTTTTTTTTTTTGTGAAACCGATAGTGCTACTTTATTCAATTAAATTGCATATAATAATATAACATTTCTACAATACTATGGTAAATTTTCATCGAAAAATATTGAAAATTGAGTGCATGACAGCGAATCTCCGGAGGCGCCCCGAATAATGTTGCTTTGCGGTGTATATCATAACTCGTCACAGAGTCATCTGAAACCAAAAAATGAAAGTGCATTTGTTAAAAGACAGTATAGCCGAGGTAATCTGGGTGGGAATTTTTTTTTTTCGTTTTTTGAGAGCTAAAAGTAAAAAAATCGATTTTTGCTTTAAAAAAGTCAGCTAATTTGTTCTTGGAAAAATACTAATTGTTAAGAAAAAGCTCCCAACATTGCTTGGGGAATTATCTGAAGAAGTACTGTGCAAAATTTCAAAACGATCGGTATATTAGACTTTGAGAAATCGTTCACACGGATTTAAAAAATAACACTTTTCAGGAGAGTGTTTCAAAGTTTTGCTCTCGGAAAAAATTGAAATCGAACTCGATAATTTTCTTATGCTCACATAGAGTCGTCGATGCCAGGTCCTCAGAGCAAAAAGCTTCCATCCAGATGGACTAAACCATCTTTTTGCACTGGTCTACGCAAAACTCTTTCTTCTTTACGCATTTACCATAGCATAACGGTATGTGAACGCGCGTTCACCATACAATAGATTTGAGGATCATAAATAAATAAAAGGTGCGCGACGGGTCAGCGCGCTGCGCAGCTGCCGAGCAGGTACAGAAACTTCGCCTGCACGGAAAAAAATGAGTAGTTGGTGAAACTGAAAAATCGGTTCTCACAATCACCCGGAATAGTTGATATAGCGTCAACTACTCAATTAGTTGAAGCGTTTACTGAGTTAGATAACGGAACTGAAATGTCATTGGAAGAATACCCGTAGTAATAGGAACCAACAGAAATACTAACCCGAGCTATATGCTTAGTTAGTACATGCAATTTGTTTTAGTACAGTTCTAGGTTAGAGATAAGATTTCATAACTCATCGTATTCGCTCCCGCTACTATACAACGAGGTTACAAAATGCTATGGTTACAATAAATGGCGCAATGAATAATGCAGTTCATCGCTATGAGCGATTTAACGGAGCCGAGTCATAAAAAATCGGTATATTTTAATGGTTAATGACTCTACCTTCAAAATATAATAATACCCATACCTAACAAATAATTATAAAAATACGTAATTAGTATTTGACGAACTATAGCCTGCCGCAAACTCCTTTTCTTTTTACTTTACACTTGAATGTGTTCACACGTTCTTCATATAACACAATAGCGTTGTTAGCCTATGTCATTCGCGAACTAAAAAAATCTTACTTACCCGAACCAACCGATTAGTGTTGGGAGGAAAATGATTGGTAATGAAAACTAACTCGTAGAGTGCCGGCAACATTCGAATCGTGTTTACAAATATTGCCGTCGGTAGTTGCGCCACCTCATGGCTGTTGGTAAGGACAGAATTATGATTGGTTGTCGGAACCAAGTCGGTCTTCCTTACTATTTTTCGCTTACCAATCACATAAAGTTGAGAATACTTTCCCAATTTAGTTTCCGTTACTAATCTGCAGCACAGCATATGCTGCAAAAGGTTATCACGACTAGTTATTTTTTTCCGTGTGAAGCGTGTATGTTCTTGAAATATCTACATTCATTTCAAAAAATTAAATTAAAATGTAAAAAGAAAAATTCCAAGGCATTACCCCCACCAACGCCCCCTTAAGAAAAGTCACGAAATAAATTCTCTAAATGATACTCTACTTTTAAAAAATCTTACATTCAAGCTTCATCAAGTTCATAACGAGCATTATATTTCTGCAATTTTGGAAAGACAGATAGTGCACCAAAATGGTACGTGTGAGATAAAAAGTCAACTTTGTCACTAGTTGTAGCTTTCAAACCGAACCGTTCCACAAATTTTAGTGCTTGATGCCCTATTTTATCTGTCGAAGAGTGTTTCTGTCTTGAATGTAGGAATTTTTATTTCCGGCCTTTATGATAAAGCTATAATTTAAAATGTGTAAATAAGAGTTTCCTTTTTAAGGAATCACCAGACAATTGGTTACTGTAAATCCAATTTCGACTGCATCTTAAAGCGGTACACTCAAACCGGAATGTATACCTTGACCAATAAAATGAGACATTGAATACTGAAATTTGATCACCGATTCGGTCTAAAAGCTACAATAAGTAAGAAAAATAACTTTTATCTCTTACTTTTCTGGTACACTGTGTGTCTTCACATAATTGGTGAATTCTGGCGGTTCATATGTACTCGATGAGGTTTGAATGTAAGATTTGCTTTTTTTAGGGGAACTGGTCTTCTTTAAGCAAGTGTAACGTTGCACCGACTATTAGATACATCTTGAATTTTTTAACAACATTCCAGATTATTTGCTCAATTTTGCTATGATGAAAGCTTATAAGCTCTTACCCACTATTTTTTTCAGAAATATGATGTCGAAATATTCGTTTCTAATACGACTCCTTATAAGCAAAATGTTCGATTCCCTGCCGAATGCCCAGACCTTTTTTTTCATTAATTAATACCAATTACCTAATCGTCTGCCAAATTTGTAAAAATTGTGCAAATTTACAAATGAAGATTACTAATTAAATATGTGTCACTTAAAATGTCTAAATATCCAATTCACAAAAATCTGCACATTAATGGCCTTCTCACTTTAGAATTCTTTTTCAGCACCAGAGTTATGCACAAAAAAAAGGGAAACCATGCTCAAATATTATTTTTAACATTTCATGGAAAATATTCCAAATTTCGTCACTTTTTTCCATGACTGTATTACGATATACGATTTTTTTTACGTACTTCCGTGTATTTTGTCATCGAGTATCAAAAGTCGAGTCTTGGGCTTGAAAAAGAAAAGCTTGAAAATAGTTTCGTTTGATAAGAAGCGAATAGTAGTAATAAGAATTTCTCGTGAATGCAATTTCCTTATGCAATAGGCGGGAAGCGCGTATGCAATGCAGTGCAGATATTCGCGGTTGCATGCCCAGAGGATGCTGAAGCTGGGGGATATATACGTATTTCAACTTTTCTCATATCGTTGCCCGTTCGTTATTACTCGCGGAGTTACCGCGATCCACTCGCGATACTGCGGATGAGTAAAATTAATGGCCCGCCACGTCACTTCGCAGGGACTGTTCTATACGTGTGGCTCGACTAGCAGCAGTTATGCGCGTATATTTCGTCGCTGAAATAAAACAAAGATAAAAAGGGACGAAACATTTTTGTTGAATTTTCCTCGCTCTTGCAACGTACGTCGTTGCCAACTTCTGAATTTTTATTGGCGACAGAATAAAAAACAAAATACGACACTTTAATTGCCAGATGGTTGCTTCTGCGGTAAGCTATCGATGTAAAAGCTGGTGAAAAAAAAATATCAGATTTTCATCCATCATATCCAAGCTGGAGCACACAATTTTGAAAGCGAATTTTACATGAGAGTTTTATCCATTGAGCTAGCATCAGTTATTCTGTAACTTGGATATTTGATGCATAATGTTGTTTCCTGGTAGTCGCTCTCCTTTATTGGTATTTTAATTATATTAAAACGGCTGCAAAGTAGAACCTTGCAAATTGCTACTTCATTGTTTTTAGATTTTTAGAAATCTACATCTATGAGGAAGTATGTTGATCTATTTTGACTTCCTCATAGAGGAACCTTCGAAATAATTTAACAATAATAAAGAAGCAATTTGCAAGGTTCTACTTTGTAACCTTATTTTAGCTCGAAACACCTTATTTTAGCTTCGTAACCTCCTTATTTTACCCGAAATCCATTTCGATGCCTGCAGTCGATGTTTCGAATAAATCGGATCTTTTATAATTCCTCTGGTCCAATTTTGTTATTTCGTTATTGGAGTGTTTCCGAATATACGAATTGAATAAAAATAGATTTTAAAATTCGTGCTGGCTGTAATTTTATTTTTTGATAAAATTTACATTCTAATAGTAATTTATTTTTACCTAATAAAATCGAATGTAACATACCAGAATATTATTTCGATTACATACTGAATTTTTCCTTGATACACTACACAGTGATGCAAAAGTTAATGCTATAAAGTTAGATTTTTTACCATTCATCACCAAATTAAATATTAACCATATATGCATATTATTTCCATCAAATATTGAATCTGGGATGATATCGCATTCTATGCCGCAGTTAATGCGATACCGTTAATTTTTTCAAATATTGAAAATTCCATAAAACAACAAATTTCGCATAGATCGCCACTAAATTGAATATTTATTATAGGTGAATATTATTCTGTTCACATACTGAATTCGAGTTCGATATGTCAGATAAGATTTTGAAACAATTAATAACATAATATCATTTTTTGAAAAAAACTAAAATTCCACAAAATCGAAACCATTTTACCGATTCGATGGAAATTTAACATCAAGCAACATTAAGTGCGCATGTTTTCGTAAAAAATGATTTTGCACAATATACCCATTTTTACAAAAGTTAGTGTGACCAAGCGTTTTTTTTTTCAAATTACAAATGGATAAAATGTAAATTCCTCCTTTCAGTCAACGATTACAATATTTGAATAGAAGCTGCCACTTCACTTTCGTGTTGAAGTTAAGCTTGATAGCTAAATCGGTTTTCAAGTTGTAAGCATTTGAGTTATAATTTATACAATTCACAGACACGCACATACGAACATTTTTTCGAAAAAGCACTTTTCCAACGTTTTCGAACCATTCTGAGTTTCCTGGCACGGAAATCTTAAAAAAAATTATTCACGAAACCAATGCTTCCTCTATGGGAAAGCAAAATGACCAGAGATCTATAGAAACACGAGTGAATTATTGTCAAAGTTCGACAAATTTCCGGTGTTTTGTTCGCAAAAAAAAAACCGGAAACCACCTTATTTTTGGTTCCCTAAAGTAGTTGCCCTTAATACGTCATAATTTTTTTTTCTAAATATTTTTCTATGATACCAATCCTGAATTCTGATTTAACAAAATCAAAACTCATCACCTAAAAATTACACGATGTTCTTATAAAAAAATCAGACATTTATGTATAACACCGAAAAGCAGTTGAGGCGTGAGTGCCATTATCAGTATCGACTATACAGTGACGCAAGTGTCGGTGAACATCCGGGACAGTTCCGCAAGTCATCACTGTTATAGAGTTTCTATAGCATAGGTATATGCATTGACCTGCAATATAGATATAAGATGTTGGTATTCCCTTGCGGTTCTTGGCAGGGCCGATCGATGGCCTCCGGAGGCCAAAGTGCCTGTGGTACCTGCGGACTACCCGAAGGGAGTGTGTCTCAATTAATTACGGTCGTCGTCGAGCCACCTACAGAGCGCACACGGTCGACGATCGATAACGATTTTGGTCCTCCTGTATAAGCTACACCTGCATACCAAGGGTGTATTCGAACGGGCTACAGTACATACATATCTCCGGCATATTATGTAGATATGTATTGGCGAGTAGTGGACTTGTACTCTGTGTACGAAGCAGTGACGTAACTAGCTACATAGTTATTGAAGTGGCATACCTGCCACAGGATCTTCTCATTCAGGATATTACAACCGCTTGGCCTATCAACAGCCTCCTTCCCTACCTATCCCTTATAGCCCTTGGGTAGCCTGGGACCTTTCGCTGAACTATCCGGACATGAAACTGACCGACGTCTATGGTCGCTCATTCATCTCGATATAGGATCTTCCGGCAATGTTAATTTCCACGGATAACAGTATTCCCAGGATGCTTAATTGAGTAAGGCGTGTTTACTCACTACCTGTAGCTCTCACAATACCATTGTTAACATGTTCTGAAATAATTATAATTTAGAGGGGAATATGATAAAACTTAAGGGGTCGTAGTGACTCCATTATGTGAAATAAATGAAAAGTGCACTTTTATTTTCATGTACTTTAATACGAAAATACGAAAGTATCACTGAACAATATAAATGAGTAAATAAAAATCATAAAAGGAATATGTTTCAGGTCAGTTTTTCACTTCAAACATTATTTTATTATCAAGAGACGCGGTAGCGTCGTGACGCCAAGTATTAAAACGAAAATAATGTTTCAGGTTGAAAAAGGCCCGCCCGCCCGTCGTGGCTACCGCTACTTCTTGTCCGGAGAATCTTGTGCCACCAACTTTTTTCAAACTGCTTCTCGACTTTATGCTAAACAAAAGACGCGGATTGAAAAAGTATCAGGTTTAATATTTTTATTTTTTAAAATAATAAACCTGATAACAGTATTCCCAGGGATGCTTAATTGAGTAAAGCGTGTTTACTCACTGCCTGTGGCTCTCACAATAACATTGTCAACATGTTCTGAAATAATTATAATTTAGAGGAAAATATGATAAAACTTAAGGGGTTCTAGTGACTACATTATGTGAAATAAATGGAAATTGCACTTTTATTTTCATGTACTTCAATACGAAAGTACCACTGAACAATATCAAAGAGTAAATAAAAATCATAAGTGGAACATGTTCCAGGTCAGATTTTCACTTCAAACATTATTTTATCATTTCATGAATTTGCATTTGTTGTAGAATTGATCCTATTAGTTTTAGTTTTAGTCAACCTGTCTGCGATCTCGATTTCTCGGGTGTTGTCGCTCGGTTCTCACCTTGCTCTTACTTCAAGTCAAAGTAAGGTAAAAAGATGGTGAGAGAAAGATTGAAGCAAGCGAAGCAACGTTATAGTAAGGTGAGAACGAGGTGAGATTCGGCTGAGATCATCCGTATTGCCTGTGCACTCGCAATTTCCCGAGTCTCTTGTTTCGGACAGTAAAGACTGCGGAAAGCACCAACTCCGGAATTTACCATCTTCATTAAAATCTCTGTTTAATTAACCTTTAAATCGATACTCAAACAGGTACTTTATGTTCAGTTTTTTTCAAATTATCTGTACGATAGGGTAATGAAATCTTATTGTAAAAAAAAACCCAAATTAAAAATTTCTTCTCGATTCAAACCTAGAAGTCAGTAAAGGAATCGTGAATGTTATTGATGAGAGCTCATAAAACCGTGCAAACACCCAATCTTAAGTCGACCCGAAAATCGGCAAAATACCCACAAAAAGAGAGTTCCGACTTATAATAGTCACCCTGTACATATCGATTGTCACTTCAAAGTTTTTTTATTCCACCACGATTTAGATTGCACGATACTAAATTTGGAAAGCAATACGAAACACGCAAGCTGTATTCTACTTTCATGTATTCAGTTGCAGCGTCATATAATGTTTACGACTCTTAGATGACTCATACCCCTTAATGTACATAACGGATAATAAAAACAGTGGCATTAAATTTAATATGTTCACTCACAACTTACTATATGTGTTGTACCTTCTAATGAGATTTTCTCAACAACAACAAAAAAAAAAGCCTTTCCCTCATAATAAACCATCTGCAGCGCTGGGACAATGTCGCACCTGTTGTTTAATACAATTTGGGATGGAAATTCATACCCGTGTGAATTTCGCATGACCTAGTGGAGATACAAGCGTTATGACATAGCTGGCTGTAAAATTAGACGCAGGTAGAGGTGTAAGCCCCATATGCTGATGTGTTGGTTCCCGACTATAATGTGAGCACTACTTGCAATACATACTCGAAGTGCTGCCGCTACGACTACCTCAACGGTTCCGTTCCCGTCAAGTGGGACTGTAATACTGGTGTAACTCGTCCAGTTATACCGAGTTCTGCATGCATTACATTTTCCACCCGCTGAAGGTGAAAGGACGAGTTTGCGAACGCATAGCATAGCATTATAATACTCAGCGCCACCTACCGCGGGTCTACTACAGTACAATGCATATCACCAACCACTAACTAACTCGCGTATGCGGTTAAGAACGATTTTTGCTGTATGTGATACACATACTATATATGTATGTTACATACATTCATATTAACGAGATTTAATTATTCTGTCAAACAACGATCGTCGGTCTCGGTTGGAAAGGGCTCGCAAAAGCTCCGGTACTTCATTGTATGTGCTGGAGCTCAGTTGGTGACACGACGCCATATCAAAATAATGAATTAATTCCAAAACATGCATAATTTTGTTAATGTACTTTCTGAGCTTTTCTGCCTCTTTTGATTTGGCGGAGCAGGGTAAAGTCATCAGTGCTTAGCCAACCAACTTTTTAAGGGCCAGAGTTTTTTTTTTGGAAAATAAAAAGAAATTTGTAACGCATGCACGAAAAGTGCCAGCTTATGTGTGAGCCGGCTGCGACATGAAGTGGCGCTTTATAAGAAGGCGTATCATAAATAGTGGAAGCGTATCGTAAATACTCGGAAACGTATCGAAAATACTGTGCGCATGCGCACATTGGTTTAAGACCGTATCGAAAATACCGTGCGCGAATGCGCACATCGGTGTGCTTTTTCCTTTATTGTCGCGCTTGGCCAGCAACATAACCTGGCAGTTCCTGTGCGTTTTTTACAAATAGTATTATGCGATACTTGTACGTGAAATCGGACTCTCGACGGCTGTTGTAAAGTGGCGGCACTCGTCTTCTTTCGTGCTACAAATAGCACTCGTTGTTAGCACTCGATCCAACTCGTGCAGCCACTTTCGAACCTTCGCTGAAACTCCGCGTTTACGCACTAGTATCGCAAAGTACTATTTGGATGTTTGACATTTTATAAACCAAAATAGGAATTTTTACTTTCGAGGACTCCATTCTTTTGTTCTTGTACATCCAGTTTGTTTCATGGAATTGATGAGTGTAACAATCTTGGATGCGGTAGAAATGGGATTTGGCGTAACCAATTATTTAGTGAGTCCTTAATAAAGAACTTTTTTTAAATTCCGGACTGAAAAAACCCCAGACAATTAACCCCCGAAAAAAACCCTTGGAAAAACAACCCCTGCACAAAAAACCCAGACCGGTAACCTCCATGAAAACAGAAGAAGACCGGTATTGGTCGATTGAAATACCTCTCGGTGTCCTTTCTTTGTATCAGACTTTCGTTGAGCGAATTCATCTAAGTAATTTACGGTTTAAACCTAGAAAAAAAATGTCTGCAAGAAACAACACTTAAGAAAAAAGGCAGGGCAACAATATCTTCTGACAACTAACCTTAATCTATGCGAAAATGTTATTTTCAAAAGCCTCTACCAGGGGCTCTGCCCTTGGACCTCTCCACTCGGCCGTGTATTTAAAAAAAAATATTTTTACCGACTAGTCACGGTTCTGATTTGGGTACAAAACAATAAATTGTTTCCGTAAATATGAGTTAAAGAAACGTTAATTCAGCCCAGAGCACAACAAAATATTGTAAGCACATCAATCGCTTGAAGAATGAGAGAATAACAGCACTTCAAAGTAATCACAATGAGAGAAAAATCTGGTAATTTGAAAAAAAAAAGATTAACTCTATTTTTTTAAATAGTTAGTTTTCTAGATATCGTCAGTCTAACTGACTGACGATAATCTCACTATAAACTATAATTCCTAGGAGGAACGTCGATATTTTATGGTCTTAGCAAATATAATTAGAGTAGTGTTACGTCATGGCTCTTGTTGCTAAATTGATTTCATTTGTCTCCATTTTTTAGCGGAGTGCCGCCTCAGGGATTGAAAGGAATGTACTGGTGATTGGTTATTAATATTTTTATTAAAAATAAATTTTGTACGACACCGGTATTCCAATCACTTTGTTTATTAGAAACACAGATACAAAACCACGTTCATTAAAATTCACTCACGATGTATGTATAGAAACAGTTCGAATAATTTTGAAAAAGCACATTTTGTTATGTCGAGGGCCGGCCGTCGGGTTCGGCCCCCGGAGTAAGACTGTTTTAATATATATATTTGGCGCCTCGCCGACGCTTGTCGAGTCGCTGAGCAAGACTGCCTGAAAAATTTCTTAAAACTCGTCCGAAAACACAGAGCATCAATACATCGTTATAAGATCCTGGAAATGGCACATCTTATAGGTGCGCCGTGCCCAGCTAATAACCGTGGGATTGCTAACTCTGCACTGATAACAGCAGCGAGAGTGGCCCCCGGTTCGGACACACGACAATTGCGTGAGAACGCTAATGAAAACAAGAGTCCAGTAGCAAGAAGCGCTACTGGGAGTAATAAAATGAAAATAATATTATTATTGAATTAAGAAAATGATGAAATATGAATGGTGAATTTACATTTTCTGAATATTTGTTTCGTTGTTAATAAATTCTTAAGATAATTGATCTTTTAAATGTTTCTAATAATCACGAAATATGCCCGGACGTAATGGTAGCAATCAGCCAAATGATAATAATTTCAAAAACGATCCTTATAGTTTTGAATATGCCGTTTCGTTGTATTTACGATTTCAACGTTTGTTTCCAATAACCTTGCAAGTATCGTTTATTGAACCGGATTATCATCGCTTCAACCATAAAATATTTCAAACCTTCCTATATTTGTTCTATCATGTAAAATCCTTACATCAAGGATATTATATTCTCTCAGCGCACGATTATCCTAAATTTTGTACTTATATATAATTTATACATTTTATCTATCAATAAAATGTCAACATGTAAAATTCAATTTCGACGGATTTTAAAAAGATCAATATGAATACAAAACGGTCAGATACTGGAAGAATTCTCACTCGTTTTGATTATAATAACCGCATGTCATGCCATGATAAGCGAAAGTGTCGGGTAGTTGCGAGATAGAATCTCTTCCCTATGAAAACGTAGCCTCGAAGTGAACGAATTAGAATCGGAAGTTTTTGAGAGAGATGAGAATCGTATACATATATAAAAACAATCGTATAAATATATAAGAAATTCAAATCAATGATTTTCAATCTTCTGCGTGGTTAGAAGTGCATTTGAATACGTTTCGAGCCTTACTTATTTCACCATTCTTCCGAGCCTGGTTTATTGTCAGACATTGATAAAGTGAAATTGTCATAGAAAATTACGATTCGAGTCTAGAAAAAAAATAAGGTCTGCAAAAAACAACACTGAAGAAATAAAACTCGAGAACAATATCTTCTGACAACTAGCCTTAATCGATACGAAATTGTTATTTCTTATCAGATGCTCCACCACTAATTGCAACTAGTTATAGTTAAGTTGTAGCAACTACAACTCTGAATTTGCAAAATTTGCTAAACAAATTTCATGAGTTACTAAGACAGTAGCTCTATCGTTTCCCGTCGGTTTTACATTCGGGGGTATTTGTCTGAAGGTTTTTGTCCAAAGGGCCAATTAACCGGCGTTTTTTTCTTCATCAAGGGTTACTCTCAGGGGTTTTTCGTCCGCCTTCCGTTTTCTTGACACATAAAATCATCGCTTTGTCATAAAGGCCTGCCATAAAAACACTCATTCTAGAATACACTTTTCGTCGGATAAAATAAGATATCGGACACTAAAATTTGTTGACCAGTTTGTTCTGAAAGCTACGATAAGTTTGAAATTTCACTTTTTATCTCACACTATTTTGGTGCATTGTATAGTTGTTGTGGATGCTGTGGCCGCAAATATGAAAAATAATGATGGTTCATTCGTTTAATGGCGACCAATTTATCTAAGACGATTTTCTTTTTTAAATATACGTTTCGGCTTTAATCAGGGTCCTCTTTTCTTTCATGCTTCTTCATGCTTTCTCGGCCATGTGGTGTCATTTTTGCATGTCGTTAGAGGTTATGTTCTTTTATTCGACGATGTATTTCTTGTTGTTATTTCTTTTTCGATATTTGGCCCTACATTTTTTGGATAAATAACCGGGAAATCCAGCACGCTCTCGGTGCATTGTATGTTTTGAGAAGATTGCAGCATTATAGCGCTCGATATGTACTTAATGATGTTTAAATGTAACATTTTTTAAAAGAAGCATATCATCTACAGATTTTTTTTCTTATAACTTTTTTCAGGTCAATCGGTTCCTTTAAGACAAAATTAGCTCCGAATTATCTGGCACAGTTATCGACGGAGTAACCTAATTTCGATTAGCAAAACTATACAACTACGCATCGCTTGTAAACTGCGGGCGATATCCGCAGCGCGGGTAACGCGCCTCCTGGCAGACAATCGTTTATTGGCATTGCGCGAGTTGGGCGCACACGAGCAGCAATCGGGCATTAATAATGCTAATCGCAGCTATGTACGTATCTACTATAGTATAAACCATGAGCACAGAGAGCGCGAGCACCGCGACGACATTAATTATTGGCGTACTCGCTGTACAACCTCGCCGATTGTACGTTTGCAAACAATGAAATTCGAACGTGATTGCTAGCTAGGTTGGTATAGCTTGGATAGTGAGCCCGAGCACAGCAGACCCATTGTGAGCCAATTTATTATTGGTAACAGCTCCCTCCCACTCTTGCATATAATTTAACGAGATCTCGTTCTCTGTCTCGATATCGATCCTCGAAACGCCGTCGCAATCGCTAGGAACGTTAATTGTCTGCCTATACAAGTCTCGATGAATATACCCGAACAACCTCGAATCGCCGATCATAATTGCCATTATCACTTTTGGCCCTCATTTTATTCATCCATTTTTACTATAACATACTTATAAAATCATTTTTTTCTTTACTTTTATTTTTATTTTTATTGTTCTATTTACAGATTAACAGGATTTTTTTCAGGTCAAAGAAATATTTTTCAGACATTAGGATACAAATAATGTATAAATACAGTAACAACAAAAATTTCCCTTCTTCATAGGTAATAATTTTTTTTAATCTGTAAAAATAATGATAAGTGTTTCGAAAAAAAAAAGGAAAAAAAACACACACACACAACAGCTGACACAATCGATATTGACGAGATTGAAAGATTTCGCTAAAAATGCTAAAAAAAATTAATAAAATTTTTTTCTCTTTGAGTTCTAGGAATTTTCTATCATGAAATGAATTACATGTTCGTAGATAATATATCAATACTTCAGAAACATTTCACTGTGGTTTAATAGCTGGTGTAAATTGTTCATAACAATTTGAGAAAAGTCACCACATCTTATTTAATCATCGGTAAATGTGAGTTTATAAATAACTAAGTAAATGTACATGCCGCAATCTTCTACTCCTAACAATTGACTGATTTTTATTTAGTAATTTCAAACATAAATGGGTTGGAAGTTTTGTCGTGGTAGCTGATCAGTTTTCATAGAACTGAATTTCACGGTGGGTTCTGTGTTATTACATATCGAATATAGTTATCACAGTGAATCGGAATTGCGAGTGGACGAGTACGTGAGCTTTGTACAACTGGACTAGAGTTTCCCCGCTTCGCGGTAACGATGTCGAGTAGCACTTGTCTCGTCGTTGCGAGCGTCGTTACGAGCACCTAAAATGTCGGTAATGGTCTCCGCTTTTACCCTCAGCTCTAGCTCGGACTCTCACCCGTCCATGCTGCGGCTACGGTGATAATGTAATTATTGTCTCGATGCTAGGGCCATTGCGCTTCCGAACCAAGCTCTCGATTCATCTCACCACATATACAGGGTGTCCCATTTGAAACAATTCACCTCAATATCTCCTGAGGCGGCCAAGTGACAGGAAATTTTTAGAGACCTAAATTGTAGGGTTTCGAGGGTGACATTTGATGCATGCATTTTTTTGAGCTTTTAAGGCCTTGCTTGCAAGCTGCAAGCATAAGGACCTTTTTCTCAAATGGCAATCGTATTTTTCACCCCAATGAAACTTGTCCGTCTTGATGAGTTGTTTTCAAATACCTCATCATTTATGTCAATTCCTTCGATTTTAATCGAAAAATGCGACGAAAATGAGTTCTGAGAAAAACCAGAGAGACACTATCGGTCTTCATGGCTTAAACTTGAGGGGTTGACCTAACAATCGAGTGTGCGATGAAAATTTGCTGGGAAATAATGTTTAGAGGGGCCTCAATTAAGGTCATTTTATTACATGAAATGTCGATTAAAAAAATATATATATATATATTTAGGCGCGTTTTCTGCCTGAGATGTGTGCCTTGAGGTCAAAATACATAGTTTCGCGTTAAAAAACGAGAGAAAAAAATATATATACATTTTTTTGACACACCCTATTGTATATGTCACATATATTTTTGTACATGTTTCTTTTCCTTGGGGGTTATATGAAAACTGTATCTATGTGCACTCTCGAAATATGATGTACTTCAATGCTTTGGAATATACTTTGCATTGATTAGGGGTGTGAAAAAGAATTCTATTCCGTTTAGCTTGAAAATTTGTCCGGGCTTTCACTTAAAAGATAGTTTATTCAAATAAAGAGACCTTATGAATTTTGAAAAAAGATGAAACAATGTAAAATTTTTGTTACAGTCATTTATAGGAATGACAAGATACGAATTTAAAGATATGGTGATTAGGGTGGTCCTTAGAAGGGGCATTTTCGAATTTCAATCCTGCCGCCTCCCAGATCGGTTCAAAATAAGTAAAAAAACCATCCTGAATTTTTATCAGAATGGTAAAATCCCCCACGGACATTGAAGTTTTCTATTTTAAATACATGAGGCTTTTCAGTCTTCGCAGACAATATTTTATTGCGGAAGTCTCCGTCCGTCGAAAAATCTAAAATTCACACAAATTACGCTATGAACATACTACTATGAAGGAAAAAATTACCAACCCCCTACCCTTAAATTTTGTATATATTGTATAGATTTTCGTTTCCGAAAAAAACGAGAGTTGAAGTTTTTCAATGGGTTTATCGGTTTTAAGCAACCAATATTTTATTACTATTTTGCGACTATTTGATAGTTAAGAAGTTTAAAATTTACACAAATAACATTTTGAAGAATTGAAAAAGACCATGTGTTATCTGAATTTTCTTGTGAATTTGTTGATATTAACAAACAAACAACGGAATAAAAGTCACTTTTTCATATAAAAATGCATTATCACCAACAGTTTCTATTGTATTTACGTGAAACTTCTTATACATATGTTTTGAGAGTTGCTGATCGTCAACCTCTTATCAGAAGTTGGAAATTCACACATCCAATATGGCGGATTTAATATGGCTGACCGAATTCGTGTAATTAATTTTCAATCTTAAAGAAAAATAGTGTACAATTTTCTAATTGCAAAAATTTCGAACGCTTTGCGTTTTATCGATAATTTTTTTTTTTCATTGTAGTTAAAGTTGACACGTCTAATAACGAACTAATCTTCCAAATATGATATGCGAATAGTTAATTTCACAATCACAATCTATTTTTATTAAATTTGTTTATCAATTAAACTTTTAGTTCAATCGGGGCTTAAAAAATTTGTGTAGTTATTTTCCGTTTTAATTTCGACACTTTTATTACTCCCTATAAACTATCTCACAATCGGTTTGTCGGGGTGGCAGTAATTGAAAACCCAACGCTGCCTCTCAGAGCGAGATATGTCTAGTGAGTAGCGACTTTATCTACTTTATTAGCGTACCCCCCGACTGCTGGCGTAAACGGCGTCTAGACGCGTCTTTGACAACGATGAGAATCAGAATGACAATCACTGCCACCCCTTCGAGGTAACTATATGCAGTTACCACTGTCATATAACCTGTACCCACGATGATGGCCGTATACACTTCATAATAAAGCGTTTTATTGCATAAGGAAACGACTCGGCTGTACCTTCAGGTTTGAGTTCTTCGTCCTTTTCTATCTTTGCTTTTGACGCTGCGGTAGTTCATTTGAATATCAACAATACAGATATTCACGATTTATAACAGTCGCGATTTTCAATAATTAACTTGTTTCAATGGTTCATTGAAGAGTTTTCGATCGGTGCCGTAGCAGACTGCGCTTTTCCATAGGTAATTTATCCTGATTGTTATCAACGTGCGGTTGATAACCGTTGAATTTATCAAATACCATCTATTTCTCCATAATAATGAAGTTGCAATTATTTTATTCATGATATCTGGCATGTAGCTCCGAAAATTTGTGTTTAGGTATAAGTTCCATAGATATACGAATGTATAATATTGGAGTTCTATGTAGCACTGTAATTTATTATCACTAAAACTGAAATCATGGAATGTTAATAATAATAGATGCAAAAGCGGGAAATGAACCATCAGAAAGAGGCTTATTTCAAAGATTCCACAAGTTAAACTGCAACAAAGATCTCGTCTGATTGCAGCCGAACTTTGCTACTGCGACTACTATTCAGCTCGTCCGGAATCACTTTCCGGTCGTAGTTAATACAAGGCATGATTACTTGCACACTGTGGCTTCCAGGGTCTTTAGAACGTTAGGACAGGCGTTGGTCATGCAATTTCCGATATTATTGTTAGCACTCTCCTAAGTCATAAAATAACATTTTCTTGTGATACTTTTTATTTATTTTCGAAGTATAAATCTTATTGACACATGAATGAATAATGTTCTAGTACCAGTACCATTATAATCTTTTAATTCAAAGGTACACTGTAATAAATACAATTCAATTTAATATGGGTCATTACATACCATTTCAACCTGGGTCGGACCCTCGACTTCTCAGATTTGGTCAACATTTTTTATGATTGACCCAACTTCAAAAAGTACTGAAATTTTTTTTCAGATTCTTACTATTTCATTTTTTTCGCGATTTCTTAAGCTAAGATATTTAAGCCCAAATTAAAAAATCCGAAAAAATTATCAAAAATTCTGCATGAAATGAAAAAAAAAATTTTAGCCTCAAAACGAACTGGGCCGGGCTTCGCTTCTATGTTTTTTTTTTTTTTTTTTCTATAAAAAATTATTCAAAAATTTAGAAAAGAAAAAGGGAAAGTTATCAATTTTTTTCTAAAATATTGCTTTCTCTAAAATGTGTATTTCGTGAAAGGCCGTGAACCCGGAAACGGTCTTAAATATTCAACAATCTAGCTGAAATTTGGGACACATGTCGAATGATCACTAAAGTAGATTGCTATTGAAATCGGGCTCAATCGATTAACAGAAAATATAAAATAAAATAAAGCTGCACCAAACTATTCGGTGTAGCTTTAGCCGTTAGTTAGGAATGGATACAATTGCTTTGGCGAAAGGAAGGAGAGCCGCCAATCGCCGTAGCAAATCTATCCATAACAGGAAAATAAGCTATTAAGATTTTTATTATTAAACTTTTTCGATATTAGAGAAAAAAAGTAAAAATTTTGATTCCTTATTTTCCTGTTAATCGATTGAGGCCGATTTTAATAGCAATCTACTTTAGTGATCATTCGACATGTGTCCCAAATTTCAGCTAGATTGCTGAAAAATTGAAACCGTTTTCGTGTTCACTGCCTTTCACGAAATACACACCCATAGACACACACGCCCACATTCGCACATATACATGCACCGGAAATTTTTTCCAAATATGCTTTTTTAACGTAACATTCTGAACATATTTTCTATGAATCGCATTTTTTTTTTTTTTTCACGAAAACAAAAGCTCTTGCAGGAGAAAGCAATATTTTAGAAACGTTTGATAACTTTTCCTCTCTCGTTTCTATATTTTTTAATCGTTTCTTATAGAAAAAAATAAATAAAAGCGAAATCCGGCCCACTTTGGTTTTAGGCTAAAAAATGTTGTTATTTTATGCAGAATTTTTGAGAATTATTTCAGATTCTAAATTTGAGCTAAAATATGTTAGTTGAAAAATCGCTAAGAAAATTGGAATGAAAAAAACTGAAAGAATTTTCCAGTACTTTTTGGAGTTGGTCCGAGAAAAAAAAATTTCGAACAAATCCGAGAGGTCGAGGGTCCGACCCAGGTCGAAACGGTATGTAATGCCCCATATACAAACGATATGAGATTTACGTAAAATGAATAAATTTACAAATTCAAAAAGGATTAAAAAACCACAAGCCGTTATTCGCCGCAGCATCCTTATATCATCTAAAGACTAAAGCAATCATACACTCACATCTGTCTGTATTCTTGGAAAACGAAGGTATTTTGTGAGTGGTGGACAATTTGTGAGGAATTGAAGAAGAGAATACTTGTCCTGAGAAAATGTCTACCCGCAAAAGCCAACGCTCTTTGCAAATTCACCGTAGTAAAGATGAGTAAATCCTGTGCGAAATTTATTATAATATAATTCATTACAGTTCACTAGAAAACACGTAACTGTGATCACCGTGTGTTTAAGGATTGAATTATCGAGAATACGACGAGGACTGAAAGAACGTGGTTTTCTTGTTATTCAAAAATTAAATGATCAGAACGAGAATAATTATTTGTGTGAACATCGAAAATATGAAATGCGAGAATATGTTATTTGACGTCAATGGATTTATTGATATTGTTGATATTGAAACTGGTGTATTCGTAAAGAAGAACGAGATGGAAATTTATATTGGTGAGATAAATAATCAAGGATGGAAGTTAAAAATTTTGTTTCAAAAGTTTTAAACGTGTACATTCACATATTAATAAAGCAAAACTCTCGTTCACTGAATCTTCAAATATTTCATGATCATCAAATACCTCAAGTATTTTATTGTGTAAAACTCATGAATCGGGTTTTTGAAGCAATCGGCTTCCCCAATTGATTGCTCTGCTCGCGATAAAATCCTTCACCTCCATCCTAAAGGGGGGGATTATTTTCAATGCTTTCTTTGGTGAGGGAGAGAGTTGTCCGTATAATAGGATTATTTTCAATTCTTTCTTTGGTGAGGAAGAGAGTTGTCCATATAATAAAAACTCACTGTTTCGACTGACGCGTCCCATTGTAAGGTAAAAATCAGAGAAGGTTAATGCTAGCTAAATTAGTTAGAAGCGAACTACCAAAAAAGAGTCTCTCCACAGACATTCCGAAAGTTCAACTGCGACAAAGATCTTGGCTGACTGCAGCCGGATTTTGCTACTGCGACTAGTGTGGACCTCGTCGGAAATCGCTTTCGGTCGCGGTTACACAAAGCACGTTTACCTGCACATTGCGGCTTTGAGGATCTTGAGTTTGTTGGGACAGGCCCGAAGGAGGCAATCCCGGATAGGTCTAAAAGATGTGAACGGTCACGATATAGCTCGGCCAGAAGTTACATCAACGAAGTGTATCCGGAAGCACGCGGTCCACTCGTATGTATACAGGAGGTTTTCTCCCTTGCTTACTGGTGGATGTACGGCAGTGGGCGCGTGCTGTGCCATCCTCCCCCCCCCCCCTGCTCCTATTCCCGCCGTTCTCGTCTTATCCTCACGGCAATCTAAACTTTGCCAAGTCAATAGAAGCTTCGGATGTGAAGCTTCCGCGGCGCGGTCTTCGATTAGTTTCGTTCCGGCGTAGGTATACAAAACTTTTGGAGCTTGAGAGGAACGTTGCAGAACGAGAAGCTCGTAAAGGAAGAGCTGAAGGGAAGACGAAGCTGCGAAGAGTTTGGGGCACTGTGAACGAAGAGCCCAAATAACAGTCGGCGCAAAGCTTTACTTCCCTTACTGTGCCTTCGTCTCGTGTTCGGTTCCTTCTTCCTTTTCCTTTTCCTCCTGGTGGTGTCGTCTCACGGATCTTCGTCAGTCTCGTTTCTCAGACCTTGTCCTCCCTCGCTGCTGATGTATCTCTGTAACCAAAGATGCTTTTCAACACACATACCCGAGTTTACTTTCGCCACGATGCACCAACACCGCACGAGTTGAGAACTGTGAATTTGATAGCATTGGATTTACTCCCTCGTAAAAGTTCGGTGGAATTTGGTACATATAAATTATCGTTTTTTGTGGTTTCCTGACGAATACCAGTTTTACCTTATAATTAATGTTCCATGCGAAAATGTTTGTAAAACGGTTTTTTATTTTTTGTCCTTGAACGAAAATTGAGAGAATATCCAACAATTCTGAATATGAAAAGCAGTATATTGCACTTTTGAACGGTGCTGCTTTGAATTTTTACGTGGCCTATTCCATTCATGAAATTAATACGTTAGATGCATTTTACATGAAATTGCACTATTTGTGGAATTTGAAAAATATTAGGTGTCCTTGTATGCGAAGATTGGCGGTCAAGTTTTAGTTTGATGGAATTTTTGCGAACATCTCGGGTGTGATACAGTGATCGCTACATTCAAAGAGCGCGAAACTGAAGCCTAATTCAAATTTCACTAATACGAATCTTTACAATTGTCGATTGTAAAGATTCGATTGTAAACCAATTCTTCAATCAGTCACAATCGCCGGATTCTTATCGCGAATAAACTGAGAAAAAAAATTGAAAAATGTTCTTGGCAAAAGCTTACAACTATTATATGTACATAACTGCAGAGTGAAAGGGCCAACCTACAATTTGTGTTTACCAATATCAAATTTTTCCATGTGATGACCTCATCGTATATTTATTTATTACTATCAAATGGAAGATTCCTCAATTTTTCGGCTAGAAGCGTTTATGTTATGCGTTTCGGTTAGTCCTGCTTGAAAGTTTTTAAATATGGGTATAAATCATAATCTATAACATGGTTAAATACTTTTATTATTTGGGTGATGCTATAAGTCCGAATATGATACAGACGGTAAGATGAATATTTCCTTCTAAGTTTTATTAGAGTTACAGGGTCTGGGATAATGTGGAAAAGCAAAATACCCGTTTCTAAATATTCGAGTGGTTCCGAACGATAAAGTTTCTCGTTGCATCAGCCGGATCTCGGGGATGTAGATGCACTCCCTGTTTGTAAATATTTCAAAGGAGTAAAAGAGGTTTGATGCTCAGTGCCGGCTACACCTGCAACTGCAGCTGCTCTGTGTTACTTTGCTTACTTTCTGGAATAGATTCAAGCTTCTCTTCCACCACATAAAATTTATTCATGTACATGGTATTGATTCCTAAGCCCTGATATGCCATGATACTGATTCCCCACAGAAAGCTTCAATGCCCATATTTAATTCTCAAAATGGAATATTTTTTTATGTTATGAAAAAAGTAGTTGAAATATCTATAGAATTCCTTGCATATTTCGACCAGTTTCTTCATGAAATGAATAAAATTCCATTTTGAGTTTGTTCAAAAAAGAAACATAAAAAGACCATAAGGAAACAATTTGCGAGGTTTTACTTTGTATGCTTGCTTATTCTTGAAAGATATTTCTCTAACAATAAAAAAACCCACAAACTTCTCACCGTTTGTCAGATACGTGTAAAATTTTTACTCAAACATTGTTTAATGGTAATACATGTGTTAACTTTAATTTGATCTCGGTACTTCGTAATTTGCACAAACAAGCGCCACGAGATTTTTCAAACAATTCGAATTGAAGTAAAATTCACACCACTCGACAGATCTGCGTCAAATATGTACTGAAATCTTTCTCAATGACAGTCCACATGTGTACAAAATTTTAGATAAATCGGTGAAAATTTTTAAGAAATTTTATTTCTGGTGACGGCATTTTTTATTTTGAATTTGCCAAAATTGAAGTTTACCGATATATCGACAGTTAGATTGACTCAATTTATCGTTGGTAATCGATTATGCTGAAACCGTGTCCAAAGAACGCAGCTGGATATCTCAGAATTTACAGGAGTTGAAGACTGTTTGCAGACATATATCAAAACAAAATTGAATTCTCAGTAAAATTAGAACCACTTTACCAACTTATCTCAAATTTAGTACACGTAATGATTTGCTGGAAATACATTAACGTGCAAAATTTGAGCCTGATCTCTCTTGATTTGGAAAAGTTATAGCGCGGAAACAACTTTTTCGAAATCATCAAAGTGCTGTCAAATTTGAATTTTTCATTCGATTTGCATCTACTACGATCCCAAACGCTCTCTTATGACAGACAACTTCCGTGCCATATTTGACAAATATACATAGAAAAATACGCAGTTATCGTGTTTACAAGAAATCTGCATATAGGTACACATACACGCACATACAGACATTTGTTCTAAAGCACTTTTCTCAGCATTTTGAGCCATTCTAAGTGTCCTGACATGAAAATCTCGAAAAAACAACTTTCACTGAAACAAAGCTTTCTCTATGAAGAAGCAAAAGTTAATTATTCAAACTCTTATTTTTTACTGGACTTTTATTGCATTTTTGCACTTTTTATTTTGTCGAAAAGAAAAATCGTAATTTCCATGTGAGTACACTGAGGATAGTTCGAAACGATCCAAAATTTTCATGTAAGCCCAACAATCGAGATTGGAAAAAAGCTCCGGATTCTCCAGGGTTTTACTTATTTTTTATTAATTGGTAAAGTAATTTCTCGATCCATTTTCCGACTAAAATTTCGTCATAATTCAGTTATTTGGTTATTTATTGTTAAGAAAGATGTGAAGCGCAACCTCCACATCGTAATAATCAAGTCAACTTCGAAGTGTCAACTATCAATTTTTAGTCCATATAACTATTTTCATAGTTTACGCATACTATTAAAATAGTTATAGTAACTATTGCATAGTTGTGGCAACCATATAAAAATGGTGTCACGAACTAAAAATAGAAAGTTGTCACTACAGTTACTAATTCCATAATTTTCCATCAGTGCGCTAACGTTACGAAAAACAAATTTATCTGAAATCTTTGCGATCCATGCATAAAGCAAAACTTTGACCAATAGCTGTTCGCAAACTCATGTACAGAATCCTAGAGGAAATACAATATTTCACCGAGCGCGTCGCCACTTTTATTACAGTAGGGACCGAATGGGATGCCTCAAAATGGTATCAGTGCATAGCGGTGGTTAATCAGTGGAAGGCGAGACATAGAACAAGTCCAGTGCCTACGTTAGAAGACAAGTCGTACCCCCGGGCGTTATAAGCTTCCCGGGACACTGATGGATTAGCAGAGTCAGGTGGTGTGCGCTGCAACACCTTACAGCCATCGTCGAAAGGGCGTCGGAACCCTGGGAAGCAAAGTAAGTAAGATTGAGTCACGTCTCGTCTTGTGGAACGTGGGAAAGGCGGTGGTGTAGCGCATTGTGTGCTATCCAGTGCGAGATGCACGACGGTCGGTGAGTTTGATGGCCTCGGATCGCAACGAACTTTAATGCGCGTCTCCCTCACCCAGCTTCATTCACCAGCATAGTCCGGAGACCTGACCCTACGCTGAAATGTGAACGTTACTTCCCCTGCAATGGCTCTCGCCACAGATCGTTAAATCTTGTACATTGTAAACAAACGGGACGTAGCAGCCACACGGCGGTGAACCAGAAACATTGTGTGCAATTTTGGTGTACCCATGGTATACCGTGAAGCCTTGTTAACCGGAAGTATAAGGGATACATACAAATAATGATATTGGTCCGAAGCTATAAATATGGATATTGGACCGGATCTACGAACATGGACACTCGTCTAAATCTACAAACATGGACATTCGTCTAAATCTACAAACATGGATATTATTCCAGATCTACAAACATGGATATTCAACTAAATATACAATGTCAGATATTGGTCCAGATCTACAAACATGGATATTGATCCAGATCTACGAACATTGATATTCAACTAAATATACAATCACAGATATCGGTCCAAATCTATAAACGTGGATAATCATTTAAATCTATAAGTACTAGGGTGTGTCGATTTTTATTTATTTTCAGTTTTCATCGTTTTAAACTATAATTTGTAGCTTTAAACAACTCTTCTGAGAATTTTAGCGCGATAAAAAATTTTTTAGAGGTGGCTCAAACGATTTATCGATTACTTATTTAATTAACATGTACATAAATACGGTTGTCAATTAAGTCATGTCCCTAAATTACAGATACAATATATTGACGTTCGCATTTTTTTTTTTCGTTATCTTCAGATCATTCGGAAGAGAAAAAGTGATTTCAAATTTTTCGTTGAGATTGATGACTTTCTAGTTATGAATTTTCGAAGCTCAGAATATCGCCCTCTTCGCCCTGTAAGATCAGTTTCAATTGAAATTCCAAGTTTGAGGTGTATTCTGGAGCCATAGTCTGTAGTGAAGTTTAACTATAAGTGAAATTTAATTCGACCGTTGAACGGATATTTCAAATTTGTTTGTAAGCGCGGAAAAATGATGAGTTACATAAAATATTTGAGAGAAAAATTAAAAAATTCATCAGCTTTATTGAAAACGTTAGATAAATCTGTCATTTGACCTAAAATCGGGAATAATTCAACAAATATTTAAAAAATTGAAAAAGAAAAGAAAAAAGTTATGAAGCATCCGAAAATTTTTCTAGTTTAGGTCACAAATTTTACAAATAATGTCAAAAATGGAGGAATATCGAGAAAAAATGTAAAAAATTAAGAAAAATCGACCAGCACTGGTGCGGTCAGTGTGCGGCTCTGGCGATCTCCCGAGTTAAGCAGCATTTCGTGCTGCCGATATACTTGGATGGGTGACCGCTTAGCCATGGACCGGCTGGCTCACCAACCGACAAGCGGGAGGTCAGTTTTTCTGAAACCTCAGTCTATAATATACTAAAACTGACCTCCCACTTACTGGTTGATGAGCCAGCTGGTGCATGTGCGTTTAATTAAATGGGAAATCGATAAATCGTTTCAGCCACCTCCAAAAAAATTTTTATTTCGCTCAAATTTCCAGAAGAATTGTTTAAAGGTACAAACTATAGATTGAAACGATGCAAAATAAAAACAAAAAAAATATTTCACACACCCTCATAACCATGGATAATCATTCAAATCTACAAACATGGATAATCATTCAAATCTATAAACATGAATAATCATTCAAATCTATAAACACGGATAATCATTTAAATCTATAAACATCGATAATCATTCAAATCTATGAATATGGGTCATCATTCAAATCTATAAACATGGATAATCATTCATCTATATGAATATGGGTAATCATTCAAATCAATAAACATGGATAATCATTCAAATCTATGAATATGGGTAATCATTCAAATCTATAAACATAGATAATTATTCAAATCTATGAATATGGGTAATCATTCAAATCTATAAACATGGATAATCATTCAAATCAATAATCATTGATATTAATCCAAAGCTATCAGCATGGACGTTAATCCAAATCGATAAACATGGATATTAGTCCAGATTTATAAACGCGCAAATCAACCTAAACGGTGCAAATGTTCAAAGCGAGGCTAAACTGTTGTTTGAAAGGTTTTTTTTCCATGTAGAAAAAGGATTGACTAACGCGACATCAATGTGGTATTAAATGACAGCGATACATTTTATAAGGTACTAATCGGGCTTAGCATGAGTGAACGTGCGTTTGTGGCAGGACTATACTGCTGTTGGATTGATCGACGAAACTACTCGAAATTTTCTTCCGAGTTCATCGTCAGGGGTTTGGGCTATCGGGCCACGATTTTTCTCCCTGGCGAGATACTTGACAAAGGTCGGGACGACATTAATCAAACGATCCAATCTCCGAGAGCCCCTAGCAAGGCCCTACAGCGTATATGCTATACAGAGGAGAGGAGTCCCTTGACACAAGGGAAAAAACGGTCGTACGGGTCTTATATTCGTCTCTCGTCCATCATTCGGCAATTGCACTACGAGGGTGGACTGCTGATTCGTCCAACACACTCTCGAGGTAGATGTCACTTCACCGGAGTTTTTGAACGATGAAAAATACAAGATATCGCTATACAATCATTGTCACGTTTTTAAAGATATATCAAATATATATTCTGAATTAGTTTAACAGACATGTTTTTCCATATCAGATAAAGTCCTCGATTCGTCTTTCGATCAATGATTCCAGATTAATAATTGCATGTTCCCCGCGTAGTATGCGGAGGTCCATGCCCAATTCTACGTCGTCATATCATATGTAAAAAACGGTACAATTTTTTCTGAATGACAATGAATCAAAAACGTTCAACGTGCAAATTAATTATTAGGCACAATTATAAAGGGTATAAGCATCACTATGGTCATCACAAAGAAATATCTGATTCAATTGCATGTAACTCTTGGTGAAGTATAAGTAAAATCCAACAGTCTAATAATCAACATTAATTAATTAATTCTTGCGAAATTCGTTGCTACAAATTTCGGCACCACAGTATATGACATTTTACAAATCAACTAACAAAAAGGGAAAAAATTTTCAACTGTCACTGCTTTTGATTTTTCACTGCTAACGTCACTATTATTGACAATTTGATTGATAATAATGACAAATGTGACATTCATTGCAGATATTATCATGACGAGCAGTCCAGGTGTGCGTAATTTCAAGGAATCAGACTTTGCATCTGAAATTACACCTTGTATATACTTGATGTCGATAACGAGACTATCGAAAAAACTATGTCGTATCACGATAACACGTGTACATCGAGGTGGTTCATTTCAAGTTTTGACTTTTTTTTGTTGGTTTCTCTACTCGAGGAGCCGTCCGAAATCCCCTTTTTAAAAGTTGGTGACGGTCGGATATGTTCATGTGAAGCCTCTTTATCCGTGCTCTGATTGGCCCCCGGTTTGCGCGAAAGCTGAACGACTGAGGCCAAATTTGTTTGTTTTCAAACCGGAAAATTGACAGTTTGTCATTCGCGGTCATTCGTCTGTCGATAGCAGAGTTGGGAGCAATGGATTTTTTTTTAAGCATCACCGTTTTTTTAACCCATTATTTTGTAAATAAATAATGGAATTCAGCATTGGACAGCGTTAGACAGGCTTAGACTGTTGGACAGAGTTAGGCAAAGTTAGACAGTTAGACAGGGTTAGACAGGGTTAGGCAGAGTTGAGCGGAGACGATTTGAGTAACATTGTATACATAGTAAAAAAGTAATGGGTGTTGGATTCCTGCTCCATTACCCATTCAAAAAGTAATGGCAGCTACATCACTCTCCATTGAAAAAATAATGTGTGCTGGATCTCGACTCCATTATGCATTAACATACTAATGGGAGCTGTAACGCTTCTCCATTCAACATTAAAAAAGTAATGGTAGCTGTATCACCCCTCCATTAAACATTTAAAAAATAATGGGTACTGGATCTATGTACCATTAAACATTCAAAAAGTAATGGGTGCTGGATCCTGGTTCATTACTCATTAAAAAAATAATGTGTGCTGGATTCGATTTTCATTATCTATTTTAAAAAAAATGAAATGATGCATTACTTTTACATTAAAAGTTCCACAACGCTGGACGAAAGCGTCCTAAGCTCCTTAGTAATTGGCTATCTCCGCCTGAATCTAAAAGAAGAATTTCGTGAAAGAGCGCTGCAGCGCCTTTTAAAAAATAGTGACGCGCAGCAGCGCATCCGGTCTCACTAGGTAATTAAAAAAAGCTCCCTAAATCACGAGTGCATATTAGAAAGATTTGGAGGTCGCCACCTAATCTTTTGTATAGGAGAAACTAAATTTTTTCTATCTTCTTAAAATTTGGATTTGAGTTTTTCATTTATCTATCACCTGGAGTAGTAGACGAACAAGAAATCTAAATAGGACCTCTAAGAAGGTGAAAAATTGAGTTTCTGTCGATAAAAAAATTTAGTAGCGACATCTGATCTATTCTTGTACGCACTTATGGTTTAAGTGGATGTTTTAAAAGTATTTGGCACTTCTTTGTGAGTTGGGAAACCAAAAAAAAACATCAACGCTTAATATTAACCATACTAGTGTATATATAGAACATGGTACGAGGGCCGGGTGTCTAAGCAAGCCTAATTGGGCGATCGGGGAAAATCGTTTGAACCAACGTGGAAGTGCCTCCTCAATCGTTCAACGTCGTTGTCAAATTATCGTCAACGCCATTCCATTACCCGGCAGTAGTGCATCATCTATAGGATGGTTCGATGGATCGATCGGTTGACGAAAGACGTCAACCGGAGTAAGAAGAAAAAAAACAATGGAAAGTATCAAATTGTAAGAGATATTAAAACAAAGTTGTGAGGCAATAAGAGACGTAAAAAAACTCTCTGCTGAAAAATGAAGAAAAAAACGGAACGTGTATATTATCTAAAACTTACATTGAAACCGAACATCATTTTATTGTATCACTTTTTCAAAAATTAAGTGGCATATTGTAACGAAACAATAACAAACTGATATACTGCTCTGACAACCAAATACAAAATTCATTTGACAAACCACTATGGGTTAGTTGGTTGTACTGATAGAAGTTAAGGTACTAACAAAATTCGTTGTGTATCATGAATTCTAATTCAACAGTTGAAATGACTGACCAATAGTATTGTAATAGTGACACGAACTAATCAAAACTATTTCAATAAGTCACACTTAACAGCAACACGATTTTAATGGTTACACTGACTCAGCATGATATTTTGATGGTAACTCTAACTAAGCACACGTTCAGAGAAATTATGGTAGTATAGTCAAGTATAAGGTCATAACTATTTATTTTTAGTCAATACAACTATTTTCATAGTTATAGTAATGATTACTTCCTCATTACATACAAAGTATTCGAGAAGAGAAAGTATTGCCATCGAAAAAAATCAACCCCTGGATTTTAATGAAAATACATGTTTTGCGTGTCCGAGATTGCAAAAAATACATGAATTCTTTTTCGTCTATCTGTCTTTCTGGTGTCTATTTGTACCATCCAGAACTACAATAACTTTTCAACAAATCTATAGACCGCAATAAAATTCGTTGCGTGCCTTCTGCATTCAAATCTGATTTTCGGTATTGAAATCCAATCTAAAACCTCTACTCCTCCTGAAACTGAACCTAAGATATAGAAAAATTCAGTTTATTTTTGAAACGCAAACTCATATAGAAGTTATTCTGCTTTAGTCTGATACATACAGGCAGGGGACCGACTTTACGCCTCCCAAGTCGACACGAAGACATTTATTCGTTCTTGCGTAAAGCCGACGGTGTTTAGAGCTAGGTATCGAGTTATTTCGCGTTAAGGTGCATGCGGGTAATGTGATTCTGTTCCGACTATTTGTGTAGACGCAAATGTAGATCTTCGTGTCGACTTCGGAGATGTACAGTTTGTCCCCTGCCTACATACAGATACTGTTACCGGCCAATGAGTATGAGACAAAAATGAATTGGGTTGAACAAAAAACTACTATCAATGATCTTAAGCAGTTTTCAACAAAAAATATACTCTAATTTTTTACACCAGATATTAGGTTTCAGAGAAATTCATGGTCTCAACAGATTTGAGGTTATCAACACTTATGATGCGAAAATATAAATACCCATTTCTACATCGTATCATAGTATTCATCTTTCACATAGCGCTTATACGAATTCCAAATCCTAAAGAGGCCTCGTATACCCCATAAAATTGGAAACATTTGTTGTAATGATAACTGAAATTTGAAACCCATGCGCGCCACCTCGCAAGCGTGGTTTGTAACTTCAATTCGAATTTGCAAACGCGTTATTAACGAATCATCGCAAGGAACGTAAATTGCTAATAATCTATGAAATTCTGATCGTGTGATTCGTCATTACGCTCTAGTGCATTCATGATAAAAATTTCACCCCAGTAACAAATGCGATGAGAAAGTCGTGTGCTGCAAATACGTTAATAGCAACTACTCGTCGTTTCTATTTTATAGTTATAGTAACTATTCATAGTTCTGTCAAATATAAGTAGTTTTCGATACAAGGGCGACATGTGATGCGTTTATATATATGCGCATGCGATGATGTTTCGGCACAAACTGTAGTTGAGGAAAATTCGAGAGAGAGATAAGTGCTGAAGAAACATCGTACGCGCCTAAGTGCATCATTTCACCCTCGTATCAAACTAGTACAGTTCGATACGAGTGCCAAATGTGATGAGTTTATAGGTGAGTATGTCTTTTCGTCCAAACAACGACTACCTTGCCCATAAGGGCATAATATTTTGCACGAGTATTGAACTAATTGAATTAATTTTTATAACAAATACATGAAACAGTTTCACAATGTGTATTACTACTAAAACATGCATCGCAACAGTAAGACAAACGGGGTCCGGGGCGAACGCCCCCGACTTCATGAATATGTAAATTTTGATGAATAAAAATCATCGTAAAATATTCATATAAATACTCCAAAAAAATTCCGTAACATATTTCGTAATTATGGTGGCGAAAGTTTTCGTGCCAAAGCCGCACTTGCTTCAATTAGTTCGGATGGAGTTTTGAGGATTCGAATAATCCTCTCTCGAGGTCATTTTCAATCATCTTTTTGACCTTTTCTAAAATGAAACAGTGTCTTTTATTTACGTAAGAATGCCGACTACTAAAGATGACTGGCCCACGCGGAGCATAGGGACTCATTATATATGGCTGTACAGAAAATATTGGCTTAGTGTGAAACGCCCGAACGGTCTCGAGTCGAGCGCGATAATCGTCACTTTATGAGCACCCCGTGCTAGCAAGAATCATGTTGTGCACCCTTGCTGTGTGCACAACGTAATGTGCATATCTTGCATAGTTTCATTAGAGAAGCTATGAAAACGGCTATAAAGTGCCTTAATATATACGGTCTAGAGCCCCAAAAAAGCAACTTTATGATTTTTTTAAATCAAGAAACATTTTCTGACGAAGGTGAGTTTGCAGCACGAGCCGGTGGGAATTAAACGAGTTGAGAAAAAGTTTCTCGCACGAGTTGTGTATACAATTTTATTTCATTGGTACGAGAAGTGCGATTTCTTCCACGCGAAGCGAAGCGGAGCGTGTGAGAAGTAAGCACTTCTCGCATGGAGTTGCATAAGAATTTTTTTCATATCAATGGCGTGAAAAAGTTCCTTGGTTAGTGGCGCGAAGTCCTGTGAATACGAACTTATAAAGCACGCCATGCGAACACAGCTTTTACTACACGCTAGATATGCGCATATGTGGTCTGCTTTTAAAGACAATGGTGACGGAACGTCCAATAAGATTATGCACGCTCAGCAGCTACAACCAAGCAACTTTTTCATGCGTGGTTTATAAGAAAAAATAGCAGTACGAACTAAAATAGATAGTCGTCACTTAATATTTACCAATACCATAATTTTTCTGTCAGCGCAGTAATTTAATCGTTGGACTAACTCATCAAGGTTCTTCCGTGTTCTTTACGCCATCTAATTTTGAGGAGGCCCGGAATCTACATCGCATAATCCTAAATCTGTAATATCCTACACCAAAACTGCGCAAATGTAAAATCATACATCCGCAAAATCCTACATTTTAAATATCTTACATCAGAATAGTTCAAAGAATAAAGACAGAAATATCCTACACAGAATAGAGGCAATTGGTATGATGTAGGATATTTGAAATGTAGGACTTTGCAGATGTATGATTTTACATTCGTGCAGTTTTGATGTAGAATATTACAGATTTAGGATTAGGCGATGTGGATTCTGGGCCTTCTCCTAATTATCTATAATAGACAAGACCATTACTAGTTAGTTGCACAAAAAAAACCAACTTGTTATGGCAACAAATTAATACAGAACTAATGAACTGTTAGTCGGACCAACAGTGCCATTTTTCTGGTCCGCAAATATGGAAATGATTGAAGCATTGTTGAACCCATTTATTCGTGCTCTGATTGTTCGTGGTCGGACGCTGTTGCAGACCGCTGCTGGTAACTGCAGTATAATAATAAAAATGGAAACGTTTGGGAATCCTGCGGGAGAGCAGATAGCACGTCGCAGTTTTTATTACAAGGGCTATACGCTCTTCCCTGCAACGCCAACTGCGTCATCACGTGCTTGCACCCTCGGCAACAAACATATATAAAGGTTGGCATTCAACTACTTGTAGTAAGTTACTTTGCCGCCGCATGAACCGTTAGGCCGGCCAACGCGTGTGCTGCGGGTTTCTGCTGGCTGAAAGTTTAGTTTTTTTTTATCCACGTAACAAGCCAAAAGGTATAATTTGAAAACGTGATAACTTGCTATCCTGTTGGTTCGCTCCATGCCAGCGCCAGCTCGAGTTAAAGTCTACAAATATTAATCGTTCGTGGAACTATGCTTTTTATTGTATGTTATGGTTGAGATATTATTACTTGTCACTTGCATTGATGCTTTCATAGGTTTCTTGAAATTCCACAATATTGGTCAATGATTGTATTAGAATTAAATTGAAACGAATCGATTATAGTTTATGATTAAAATCCTCGGAGGAAGCTTTGCTTCGGTGGTTTTTTTTTCTGAGATTTTCATGCCGGGATACTCAAGATGGTTCAACACGTCGAGAAAAGTGGTTTAGAAAAAATGTCCGTATGTGTGCGTGTGTGTGTATGCATGTGCAGATTTCTTGTAAGAACGATAACTGTCGTACATTTTAATGTATATTTGTCAAATTCGACACGCAAGTGGGTTATCATCATACAACAACGTTTGGGATTGTACTTGGCGCAAATCAGTTGGTAAGTTTTAATTGATATCGCTTCCACGCTACGACTTTTGCAAGTCAAGACATATCGGGCTTAAATTTTTCACCTTGAAGAGCTAGCATAAAACCATTATGTGTACCAAATTTGATAAGTATCGGTGGAGTAGTTATAATTTCATTGCAATTTCAATTAGTTTTAAAATGTCTGCAAGCAGTACCTTAACGGCTGTACTTTCTGAGATACCAACCTGCGATTTTCGACATGATTTCACGTTCATTAATGACCAATGATGAATTTAGTGTTATTGTCTGCCGATATGTCGGTAAACTTAGATTTTGGTGACTAAAAAAGCAAAAAGTACGGTCGCGAAAAAAAATTTGAAATTTTTCACTGACTTATTTAAAGTCTTGTACACACATGGAATATCATCGGAAAAAATTTAAGTATGTACAAATTTGACGCCGATCCGCCAAAGTTCAAGTATTCTGGCATTTCGAATTTTTTTAAAATCTCTTCCACGCGTATGTTTGTACAAATTACGGGATACCGAGTTCAATATTGGCTACCATCAAACAATGTATGACTAAAAATTATACACGTAGTCGCGTGGAAAATCTTTTCAAGAATGGACAAGCCTACTAAGCAGAACCTTGCGAATTGCTTCCTCATGCTTTTTTGGTATTTACAAAGCTTCTTCTATGAGGAAGCCAAAATCGATCAATTCACTTTCCCATAGAGAAAGCTTTGAAAACATCAAAAAATCATGAGGAAGCGGTACACTGAGAGAAAATTATGGTATTAGCAACCATAAAGTGACAACTATTCAATCGTAGTTGGTACAAACATAGTTGTTACCACTTAATTAGTTATCGCAACTATTTTTATAGTCACCGTAACTAAAAAACGACTGAAAATCAATGGTTGTCACTTTATAGTTAACTGTACTATGACGATTTCTCTCAGTGTATTTGCAATGTTCTATTTTTCTGGATTTATGACTATGATTGTTGTTGAAATTTTTTAATAATTTGTTTGTTAACGTACTTATTTATAGAAAGAGGTTAAGGAGATTTTTGGATACTTTCACCCAGGAGTGTCAGTAAAGTAGGCAAATTCCGGACGTGTCCCCTGGGACTGGGTCGGTAAACCGTTATACGTATGCGAGCGAACCGAAGATATCCTAAGAAGGCACGTAAACGTTCGGCCCCGCGGAATATCCTATTTATCTTGGCGGTGCCGAAGCTGAGTTATCCCCGAACGACAGGTCGAGTCCGTTTCCTCTGCAGAGTTTACGGATCCCACTCACGTTCGCTCGGTCCAGCGTTTCCTCCGAAAACCTGCAATTTCGATGATTTCTCTGCAAGATTTTCGCTACCCGCAGCACCTATCCGCATGTCGTACGTTTTTCTTTAGCGGTCTCGCATATCCGAAACTCGCCCGGTTATCCCGTTTTTGTCTGATTCGGCTGCTTTTTACTTCCGGATATAAAAGAAGCCCGAAACGTGGTTTCCATTGAACACACGATAAAAAAAAATAGATTTTTTCTACTCGTAACCGAAAATCTTGTTCATAAATACAATTTTTCACAGATAATATTCGTGAATTTTACAAAAAACAAAATTATTCATTATCAAATACGTAAAAAAATAATAAGTGAAAAATAATCTGTTTTTTAATTTTAAGAAAATTACTTCAATATTTATAATTAAATATTTGTTACTTTCTGTACAAATTATTATCACTCCCAATGTTTTCGCTCGCAACATTAAAAATGCATTCAACACAAATAAATTATCGTAGAAGTATTCAATTTGTGTATGTGTAATAGTATGACCCAAATTTCAGCGATATTTTTTTATTTTTAGTCTCACCCCATTAAAAATAAATATTGTCGGTGAAAAAGCAATTCTTGCGAAAAATAGCGCTTGCAAAAAATAATTTAAGGAGAGTCTGGCGTTACAATGTCATCAAGAAAAAAATGCTGATTTTTTTTTACGCATTGATATGAATGGTCTAAGTGTAATTGCAACGTTTGAATGCGTTCGTCTTCACCACTTTCGAGAAATATTTTTTTCTAATTTGCACAACTTAACATTCATTCTTATGGCAGATTGAAAATGAACGATGAATTTCAATATTCCTAGGGTAGTTCATGTGGAAACGTTGCAAATAAATTATTGAAAACTTTAGAGAATATTGTCAGGAAACTCTGTACAATAATACAGACACTTGTTCTTCACCGTTAGTTAACAATATGCAATTACATGGAACTTTGTAGCTTTATCTCGGCACGCTTGGTACGTGCGAGTGAGAGGCATCATGGCGAACCTTTCACTTACACACGACCTGCCCCGCACCTTGCGCGCCACCGAGCCTATCCCCTCCAAGCCTCGCGCTTGCCCCTCCTTAAATGTCGCTCGAGAAATTTGAAAATTTTCAGAACGATTTTTATTTCTCTAATTTTCATAATTTTTCACCTTTAATATCATTTCGTCAACTCATTTCTAATTCATGGTTGAAATCTGGGAAAGAATAATTTTCATCAGAAGATCGCTTAACGACGGAAAATTTTTTGAAATAAATTACTTATTTTTCATATAATTTTTTTGTTCTCAGCTCTCATCCCTGATTCTCACTTATTATCCAACACTTAGTGCATAGCTGAAATGTTATGAAAATATTAACACTAAGCAGTAATTCAACGAAGTAAATTTATTCATCTGCATGTGCACATCCAATACTTGTGTCAGTCATTATTTTGTTTCACTTTTAATTGAGCGTTGGATAATGATAAAAAATCTGGCGCTATTTCTGAAAAAAAATAATGAGAAAAATAAATAAATTTATTTCATAATTTTTTTCGTCATTGAGCAAGCTTTGACAATTTTTTTCAAATTCCGACCATAATCTAGAAATGAGATAAAAATATAACACGAGGAGTGAGAGTTTACAAAAATTAACAAAGAAAATCGTTTTGAAGTTTTTAAATATTTTTGAGTGACCTCTTCATAATTTTTCTCAAGCTCAATTTTCGCTTTCTCAAAGAACTTATCTTTTTTATTGGGTGAGACTGGAAATTTAAAAATATCGCTAAAATTTGAGCCAGTCTAATGTATAATTACAGATTTATCATGATTAATGCAGTATTTGTACTTACATTTTGAATGTTCGTACTCAACGGTAACATACCGTTCTAATGTCATTCGGGTCAAAATACCCTCGATCAAGTCCTAACACGGTGCTGCCGTTGATATGTCGATGGCGTGCATAACGAATATGCCACAAACTCGGAAATGGAGAAAATCAGAAATAGCTAATAATCCGTCCGCAGCGCAAAACGGGAGATGTAAATTATCACAGTGACGGCTTGTCGGGGCGCGCCAGTTGCCCTCCGGATATATTCAAATCGGAATCGGAAGGATCACAGGGCTACAGACACAAGCCAGGAAAGCCCCGCAGCTCACGCTATAAACTGTCGACCGTCGAAGCGAAACGAATTTCACCTCGTATTTTACCGTTAGAGGAAAAAGTCCAATACGATTGATCAGTAAGTAAAAACCTGATGAACAGTAGAGTCAAACGAAGCTGTCTACGATAATGAGTAGAGACCATACAGACAGTATATCTTATAGGCTTCAACGCATCATGTATATATTCTTCGAACATTATTTTTGCACAACAAAAAAATGGATAACGATATGTGGTTGAAATGAGCGTCTCGTAGTGTTGCGACTCGAGTCGAGAATTCTGACAGTCTCGCTCGTTTTCGCTTGCGCATGTCTTTTGTTATTTATTTCATCTCGACCGTTTTATGTGAAGTCAATTTGTTGTCTTGAGTAACATAGTCTTGAACTGACAAGCGAGAACGAGCGAGAATCTCGAAACTCAGTGGTTAATCTGCACTGCAAGAAGTGGGTACAGACCAAACGGGGCGACTGCATTTTATTTTAAATAAAATATGGCCATGGCGATTGTGAATCGTTCAAGATTAATTTTTTTGTGCTATAATTTACTTCTGCTATAATATATTTATTTTCTAATAAAAATACACTTCCATCCATTATTGAGTAGACTATTTTATTCACGATGCCCTGCACAAAGTCAATGTCGTCGCCTTCGAAAATTGATCGAAATTTCGTTTATGTAGGATAACAGGGGATTATTGACCGGAACTTGAGAATTTTTGTTTCTGTAGCTTAGCCATAATCTGCGAAGACAGACCGCACGTAGATTTTTTGAGGCAAAATTTGTTTTCGGTTTCGGGTCGTTTCTACAGTTTTTACATTATTGCGGTTCTTCCCCAGCTCCGCGGCAGAAGGCGTGAGAGGATTATCAGGAAATTCCCCTGAGCGTTTTCGTTTTCCTGCAGTTTCGATACAGGATTTCGAAATGGGTTTTATGTCGTATTTGGGAAATATAAATAGTACGAGAAACGAGCGGGAATCTTGTGACCTGTAATTTCCATGCAACAAGATCAAGACAAGACTTAATCTGGTTGTCAAATTCAAGAACGACAATGAATGTCGCTTTCTTTTCAATATTTACCTTTTCTCTTTGAGTTGACGATCGAATTCGTGCAGTGAGTTCCAAGTTTTCTCTTGTCTCGTCTCGTATCGTATATCCGCATCACTAGCGTCTACATGTGCTAGAAAATTGTGGTGGATACTGTAAGAAACAAAACGATCGAGAACCAATTTTTACCCAAATCGAGAGGGTCCGTTACACGACAAAATATCGACTTGAATAATCTAGCAAATCCAAAAGAAGAACCTGGATAACATAAAAGAAAGCTAACACAACCTAATAGAACCAAGCAGAACCTACATAAAAATATTGTTTAACGTGATATCTTGCTGCTGTAATACGTTCCTATTGTGATATTTTGTTTTGTGATTAAACGTCTGTGATATTCAACCGTGTGATAATTTGACTGGCATATAATGTCGTCCTACCAATGGAGAAATGCTTGGCGTTCGGTGGATTTGAACGACCATTCTAAATTGTTCAATTTTGAGTTTCAATTCATTGTCAGCACGGTCAAAAACCTTCAGCTACCGAATTATGCCTACACCGTCCGAACACAACAAAATCATGAAAGGAAAAACTGTACCGTCCATGTGGGAAAACCAACATTTACTAAAATAGGAAATGGTGAACGACCGTCTGTTCTCTCTATAGATCTAAGTGACGTACAAGCCCCCATGCGTTTTCCCTGCTCATTGGGCTTGGCCAGAGTGCCTCAACTTCTATACCACAACCCTTCGTCCTCAGCATGCGCTCGATCGATCGCAGAGAGCGCTCCGATCGTTAATTAAAAGCGGTTTTCGGCCGAACGGTGCACCGCCGAGCTATGAACACTTGAGGGCCGTTTCGACGAGGCGCGTTCGGGATATAACGCCATCATTTCGCATCACCATAGCACCTGCGTTGCAAGTGTGTTGCAATTGGTCAGCAAATAACGTGAATTACCCTAAGTGTGTTCACCCAAAATGTTGGAGAGCTTAGTTAGAAATGCCAAGCAATGATAAAGGAAAAATATGGTACTACACAAACCTAATGGATCATGCACGAAGGCGCATATAACTTGGACTTGAAAAATTCAACAATGGGAAATGTCGAAATACAAGTGAGATGAAAACAGAGCTGTTCTATCAATCAACAATATAGCTCATATTGTGAAGCATGGCATTTGAAACGATCCAGTTGTAAGGCCTCGTTAAGTCTATTTGCGGGATTATTCGTGTTCCTTTCACACTGGTGATTCCGTACATCTGCAGTTTGCATCCTCTGAAACCATTTAACCAGTTTCACCGTTAACCGACTCTGCAGGATTCCCAAAATTCATGCTGCCAGTGCGTTGAGCCTTGAGCCTCGCCTCGTCATCCAACTACCCTGCAATTTCAATTCCACGGCGTTGGCCACGATTCTGCCCTGTAATTTGATCAATTAACCGTTGCTACTACCATGTATAACCCCTTTGCCTCTCTCTCTTTACCACCCTGCCCAGCCCCCTCGTCCCTATCACCCCCGACCTTTTCCCAGTTAACTGCACGTTACCTCCAGTCCTGCCAACATCCATTCCAATGTCCGGAAAGCACGACCAAAATGTTCGATGATGATCATTCTGGCTGGTTGACCCTTTCCACGCCTGTAAGCCTGCCCTTTGCCGTTTAATCAATCGCTTGGAATATATATGCTACGTGGAAAATTTTGTAGCAGCCTTTGCCATCGATCGTTTCAATCATTCAACATGATACATGATGTCGGGTCTGTATGTACATAATCCTCCAAATTTACGATTTTACATTTTTGAATGAGTAATTTAACAGCGAAGTCGATGCATTATGGTAATGAAGCTCGTTTAAAAGCATCAAAGGTATCGGAAAAGTAGTGGTGTTCCCAGTCCTCGATGCAATATCCCTTTTAGACACTTCACTACACTCTGTAGCTTGCAGGAGTATCGTTAACGGATCGTAGTCCGTTATATGTCGCCATTTAGAAGTAGAAGGAGTACGAAACGGGGATAGTTGATTCGTAATAACGACAAGAGGATGCTTTCCAATGTACTGCAAGGTGTTTACGTCCCTTTGTAACCAGCAGCTAACAGTTTGCGGTGAGGAGTCGTTCATGACCTGAATCTGTATTTGGACGTGGCGAGCTCGACAGTGAGCATGAAGAGATATTGTATTTCCATATAATGATGCCGGTGAGTCGATTTACTTGCCAACTAGTTTAATGCTTAATTTGCAGAGTTGGATTATTATCAATAATTAAATCAACTGCATCGGAGCCGATGCTAAATTTAATGGATACCTTTCGTCCAACGCAGAGTGAACGTACTGTTCTCTGACCGTTGTTATTATTATGATCCTACATCATGAATATACTCTCCAATATATTATTGTATTGTTTTCAGAGTTTGATGTATATTCTTCCACTCGAAAAGAGAGGTACAACAGTCAGAGATCGGTTTTGGAAATCTGTCAAGAAATCGACTGTCTGTTCATCATGTTTGAGAGGCCGTATGAATTTTGATTCTTAGGATCAACTGAATTTATTTTTTGTATCTGTTGTAATTAATTGAGTAAGGGAGTGATTGTAAACCAATTGATTGTCAGTGTTCATCTGGTTTCAGATTGGACAAGTTCGCAAGATCCCTGTCCACAAAGTGAAGGTATAACCTTAGCAGATTGCACGATCGTATTGTCACCCAAAAAAACGACCGTTCGTTTTGGGCCAGAAAGTAACCACGTGAACCACCTCAAAACAATCACTATAGTCGATTTCTTAATTAGTGACTGCAAAACGACTTCGAAGCCCGACCATCCAGAAAATTGTAAGTATGGTCTTTATATCAATGAGCGACCGCAAAACAACCTCAAAAGTGACTATCCGTGAAAAAAATCGTCAGAATAGTTGTTTAGGTAATTAGCGACCGCAAAACGACCTCAGACGCGACCATCCAGAAAATTGTATGCATGGTCGTTTTGTCAATTAGCGACCGGAAAACGCCCTCGAAACCGACCATACCTACGATTTTTCTGGATTGTCGCTTTTGACGTCGTTTTGCGGTCGCTGATTGATAAAACGACCATATTTATAATTTTCTGGTTGGTCACTCTTGGAGGCCGTTTTGCGGCCGGTCGTTTTTTGGGGTCTATTTATAGTTGTTTTCCGGTTCATTTTGAGGTCACATCGTTCGCTAGGGAAATATCATGCCTTCTAGATGCTCCATCGGAAATCTAATGAGATTGAAGTCAGGTGAAATCCGATGAATTGAACGATATTAAGATATCATTCGTGACATTAAGCTTCATGCCATTACCACGAGGTTTTTGTCGAGTTCCAACGCACAAATCAAGAACCGATAAGTAGTGCATAGTTTCCTTCTCTACGTGCTGTACTGTGGAACGTGACGATGAAACCACGAAGCTGACGAACTATTGAGTGCCAAAGTATCTACCAACATGCTACTCACTGGTACTACACGAATTTAGGTCGACCTACATGTGACGATGCTACTGCATTTTAAACTTACAATTACAGAGCTTACAATTCAGATCATTTTATTTGCCACCTAAAGAATAATATTATAGCATGTTCTAGTGTCAACAAGAATTTCCAAATTACCTACGAAATAATTCAATTCATTCGAAAAATAATAATACAACTGATCACTCCAGTAGCATAATCAATAGAATAGGAATCCAGAAAGTGTGATTCTATCAATCTCCTCATATTCTAGAACCGACAACAAAATAAAAGATACACGACTTCTTCAGAACGCATCATACACTACAGCTATAGAAATGTCTCTCAATTACTTCTTTTATAATTCGAAGGCGGAGATTTTAATTACGAGGAGTCTTTGGAAGTGAAATTGAAGAAGCAGAGTCCGAAGGACAAGAGCGAGCAAGTTTTTGCTGCGAAAAAAACACCGGGGAAAAAAAAGTACATCAGAATGAGATGTGGTGCAAAAGAGCAAGGAACGCTCTGGGCTCGGCGACACTCCCAACGAGATGATTTAGACTCGAGCGAGCGTGAATGGGTGCAGATCCGCATGGTGTGGTTGAAAGCTGAAGGCGAGTGTCGAGAGTGGCTGAGGGGGATAGCCGAGTACCGAGTAGTAATGTCTGTCGGTTGCCGTCGACGTCAACGACGAGAACGAGGACGACGACGATGTCGAAGGTGCGAGAGCAACGGGTGGTGTTAATTAACTACGCGTCTCTCGTAACCTCGCCAACGTTCGAGCGAACTCGATGGTCCCACTCGCACTTTCGTCGTTATACCCTCTTTGCCATCTTCCCATTTCGCTTCCACCCGAAGGGGCTTATGTACTTTCGCTTGTTTTCTCGGTTGGTACTAACCTCGGACTTCGGTCTACACTCAGTCATTCGAATTCCTTTGCATGCTATGTGACAGGCTGTTCATCGCATTCGGACAACACCATCACTGACACGGACAGTGAAAGTGCGGAACATTGTTCTCAGTTTCATTTACCTTAAATAGGAGTCACTACTGACACTAACAACGTTAATGACATTTCAAATTAAGAATAACATATTCAACTCTTTCCTGAAAAGTCAGAGACATACTATGTCTGCTTTTGATACGCACAGAAATTATGTTATATCTTATCGTTATCGTCTTTGGGGTAAGTATTTTGAGTTTTTGTTGCTAAAATACTGATTATATCATTCACAAACAGGGGGAAAATATGTTCAATTCTGCTTAATTTCGTTACTGGGTTCAATTGAGATTGCTGATATGGAAAAGTGAAAATCATGGCAGCTTCTTCAAAATTTACCAGCACATAGATTTACAGTCCCTGCATCAACTGCTAAAAGATTGACATTTGTTCTCGAAAAATTGTACATCAAGTTCACTCAAAATCCATTCGAAAATGCGTACGGTCTATAATGCAAGGTATCGCCGATCACATTTACTGAACGATATTGGCCAAACGTGAAGTGTGAGCCTTGTGAAAAATATACATTATATATATGAGAGCACGAGGGTCAAGATTTAATCAAAAAATTATTGGGTTAGAAGTTATTTGACGGAGATATCACGCAAGAACTGAGGGTCTTAATCGCCTTCGCTTGTCAACAACCTTAAGTTTCTATACAGATCGAACGGACAGATCGAATGGAGGACAATCTTACCACTAGGAACTTCAATGGAGCGACCGCAGCAACGATTTCACAGAAAATTATCCTAGGACTGAAAAGTCGAAGACGTATCATTTCTGTTTTTGATCCGCACAGAAAGGATGATATATCCGATTGCCATCTTCTCTGGGTAAATATTTCAAGTTTCTTGAATGGGGATGGGACGGGGGGGGGGGGGGGGGGGTTCTCGGATTCTGCTTAAGTCGTTTTTGGGTTCAATTAAGATTGTTGATATGAAAAAGTGAAAGCATTTCCATCGTCTTCAAAATTCTTCAGCATGTAGATGGAGAGTCTCTGCATCAACTACAATATTTGTTTAAATTTGCATAATTATTTTTCTGGGTTGAATTAAGTCTCACTGCAGATCGAACGGACAACCACTCGACTTTTAATCTCAATACTATCGAGTCTGCGCGGAGTTGCACGTAGAAATCGCATCTGAACCGTTCGTGCCGCGCATATGACACTTGGTACGCAGTCAAGAATTCAACAACAAGACGACAGCTTAAATGGAATCGTGTTTGCCTCGTTCACCCGTTGTGCTGAATAATTCCCGTTGAAAATGGAATTGGTAAGCGTACGGGAATATATTATGAATCACCAGTTACCGAGAAGATTTGACGCTGCTGTTTTATGATTAACCGAGGACATCGCTTATGTAGCAGTCCTGTAAGTTCACTTTTGGGAGACAACAGCCAGAAGGGCGAACGAGCGGAAATACAAAAACCATCACTTCCGAATTTGATCATAATCGTAGGATAGAAGTACCGGCTGTAGCCACTTCAAGAATTTTTCCATTTTTAAGTACTTCTGATTGGGTCCAAATATCATTAAAATGTTTTACATTTATACTTTTCATATTTAAGAAAAATATAACTTCAGATTTCTAACATAGGAATATTCATACGTGGCGCAAAAACACTGAAAAATAGAAAAAACTAGAAGCATAGCTATTGCACGAGTTCTGGCCACCTATGCACTGGTTCTGGCCACAGTAATGTACCGGTTTTAGCCACGCTTAAGATTAGGATAACTTAATATTCATTGCACTGGAAAGATTTTTTAAGGCGTGTTTAATCAATGAAAATCGTATTTTGATGAAAGCATGCAATCACTCTACACGAAAATGTCTTTAAAGGTCAGATGCTATCTGTGAACCTAAGTCATCTTTTTTGACATTCGTCTCCTTCGTTTTGCACGTTTTCGTAGCAGCTTTTTTTATCACCAATAGTCATATACTATATTAATATTTTACTCTTTACATTTGTATTTTTATTTTTAACCGATTTTTTTTCCGGAAGTAGATTCTGGAATTGCATAATGATGGGAATCTTCAACATGAAAGGGGTTCCACCGCCTTATCTTATTTTAACTATACGTTTCGAAGAATATATTTTTCTCTGCGTTTTTTAGTTTTTTGTTTTGTTTCGTCTTCATGAATATATAAATCGGTTGTGTAACAATTGACGAAAAATCAATGATATTATTATCGTGGCCGTATGCGGGGCAATTGCTTATTCCATGTACCAGTTGTGGCCATCGGATTTTTTATAAATCTATAGCTTTATTTAAAACTTCTAGTACGTTTGCAGGGACGCCTTTTAAGATTGATACGTGCAAAGCTGCATGCAATTCACCAACTATGTAACCCGAATATGTATCTAGAGCTTTCGTCAAAACTTGTCGAATTACTTAAGTATTTAAGGGTGGGAGTGGCCACAGACGGTACACTGGCCACAACCGGTACTTCTACGCTACATGAAATTCGATGCTTTGTTTTTGAGGATATCAGCGAAAAATTTGAAAGCCATGTAGGATTCCAGTTTTTATCTACGAACCTTTCTTAGAGAAGCTGTGAAGATTATTTTCAAGAATTTGTGAGCTGCGTCAGCACAATCGCGGTTTCTGACGGACAAACGGACAGATCCACAGATCGGCAAACCAACGATAAACGCTACGGTTATTAATAATGATAAGTTTAAATTCATTATCAAATTTTTCTAGGATTTTGGCGGGAAAAATACAAAGTTATATAGAATTTCCGTTTTCATCCAGCCACTTTCTTGAAGAAGTTGCGACGATTGTTTTTATCATTTTGTGAGCTGCATCGGCGTAATCGCATTATTTGAAGAGTATGAAATCATCACGTAGTAGCCAGTATTTGCGGGTCGACTTATCGACGGAAATGGAGTAAGGCGATTGCTTCGCACGGCAACCACTAACGAACCAACGATTCAGCTGCAACACGTGCGAGTCTGAAAACTGGGTGCATCTCATAGTACTCGTACTTCTCCTCTTGTTACCTATTTCCCATCAACGGGTAAGCCGAGCCAGGCACGTTTCTACCTTCGTACGTAACTCTGTAGTGGAACGCAAACTTCCTACACCATTTGTCCCAAGCTCTCTCGATACTCTGGCCCACGCCTGTTTCTCTTGGCAATTAAAGACAACAGCTAGTTAACTCTGTACAACGTTGACGCAGTGGAGGAACTGACAAGTACATCCGGCACCTTGTCAATGTTCCTACTGGAATATCAAAGTTCGTTATTTCCTTTTGTATTGCAAATGTACCCTCAAGGCTTTGAGAACAATTCTGGGACTACTTTTTCCTCTTCATTATACTTAATCTATTTAGAATAACCACTAATCTGATCAGAAAAAAAAAAAAATTTCAAATCAACCTGTTGTTTGAGCCTCAAGCCTATGCAAACCTTTGAAAAATAAATTGAAAGTCCCGGTGCGTTATATCGCACAACAGCCCGAGATGTGCGATGCAAGGAATATTATTAAGGGGAGAAATAACGTTAGGATCGTGAAAAATAGGCATTTTGCGGGATTTTCTTTAGAGGGGATAAAATTATCGGATCATTGTAAAATTTGGTTATAAGTTTATTAGAACTTTGAACTTGACAAAAAAAAATTTCGGTTCTCCAACAAAATGGCGGCTTTATAGAGAGTCTTCGGACGCCTGTTTCTCGCGACATCAAAAAGTGCTGCAGCTGCCATTCTTTTTATTTTGATCTAAAAAACATGAAAAAGTTTCATTCGTTCACTAACATATTAAGGGGAAGGATATATCTACAATATGATAAAAAAGTGCAAAATTGAAAATTTGGGAGCCATTTTACTTGGAAGGTCGAATTTTCGACCATTTCTGCGACATATTTGCCCCCCAAAAAATTCTTTATTTACACGCTACCTTCCAAATTTTAGGTATATCCTTCCGGTAATACTACCAAGAGGAATCTCTTAAAATTTCATCCAAATCGGTCGATAACTTTTTGAGCTACAACACGAGCTGTTTTCAAAAAAGTAGTCTCGAGGTAATGGCGTTTGAAGTTTCAACATGTTGAAACTACTGATTCTGGTGACTTACCGATCAATCAGCGTCGTTTCTAATAATCCCTTGGAACATCTGGCTGGCCATAGAAAAGATAAATAAGAAAGCATTGTAAAGCAAAAGTTGCTTCACCTCTAAGGGTCCCAGGCGCCCGAATCGCTACCTGACCACATGCTGTCGCCGCGCTCTAAGCTATATGCGGTAATTCCGAAAATATTTAATATTTCGAGTTATGCTTTGGTCAGTATATTCTTAAGATATCATGCTTTCGAAACATGTAAAAAAATTGATTTTTTTTAAATTTCTAAAGGTATTTCTCCCCGTAAGGTTTTCGGTAGCCTGTTCAGATCATAGGTAATGCACATGATCCAAATGCGGTTTTCAAAAAAATCCTGGAAATAACCTTATCTGTTCATGATACTCAATTTAATCGAAATTACCAATAATATAACCAGAAGAGGGAACAAATTTAATCCAATACGCTTTTAGGGCTCAAGCGCATGCAAACACTTTCAAAAAAAAAAACTGAAGATCCCACCACGGCATATTACGCAACACCCTGAGCTCTGCGATGCAAGGGAAATTATTAAGATTTTTGGTAGTTTTTACATGTCGTGGGCATTGGACTCGATACAGATAAGGTTCCTGTACCTCCCTACTTGCAACTAGCGCCAGGATCATTCAATTTCTCGACCAGCGCTAACACCACCAACGCCGTAATTTGCTGTATGCATATACATGCATCGAGAGATGGATAGACAGTGCCGCAGAGTAGTACTGTGCTCTGCATGCAACCATCCCCCACGCCGCTCGTCCGCTTCACGCAGCGATCTATGGATTTATGCAAATTCAGGCAGTTAGAGTCCCGAGCAGCCTCCGCCCCGTTGAATAATGCGTTGATAAGATAGGATAGGAGATCCGGTGCTCATATGCCGTTACCTATCCTACCAGCTACCATTGATTTGTCACCCTTCTGCTCTCGCCTCCTCCGGATTCTCCGGGCCTCCTCTTTCCTCTCTCATCTCTACTGCCCCCACTTGCCATTATGTAGTCACTTCTTGGTTCCAGCAACGAGAGAGCTTTACAATTGGTGGGCAACCTGGTGACGAGCGGACAAATAAACATACTGTAACGGTATTTAGCCAATTACATTAATATTTAGAGGATTCGGAACTCGAGCAGGGAGGAAATTAATTCAAGACTTGAATCACAGAAAAAAATAATAATTCAATTACAAAATAAAATAATTGGCATTTAGAAACTTAATTTAAGGGTTGTCTCGTCGTATTTACAGTGTTATTTTGCATGCACCGCTGTGCTATTATAATCGAGTAAGTGTCGAGTATATAGCGAATGTCTCGGTTTTGCGACGATTTCTCACGTCTACGCGGAAACAATAAGTAGTGGGACAGCCCTTCTTTCCCGCACATTTCTCGTCACCACAGCGCAGATCCACCACATGCGTTTCTACACACATGGCACATGAGTCCGTATGGTGTCACCGGCCATCCGCCATACGGGCTCGCGTGAGGCAGTGGTTTTCACGTGAGAACCACTGCCTGCTCGGAGTTCTACCTTACTAACACACGATATGCTCTTTGATTGATATCGACAGAGTTAATGTGTAGGAACGAAAGGTGTTGGAAAAGTTTTTGTTGGATCGGTTGTGTGGGACTGAAACGTCTTGTAATGCCCCTGTGGGGTATCACATTGTGTAGTAAATAATGTGTTGGATTGAAATGTGTAGGAACGACATGTGGAGGAAAAAGCGCGTGAAGGTCAGAAATGTGACGGAATACTGGCGCGTAGTATCAGCACTGTCGAGAAACGCATGCGGTGGATCTGCGCCGTGGTGATAAGAAATGTGCGGGAAAAAAGGACTGCCAGTAGTCGTGATATAAGTTGTATTTGATAGGCGGCCGTTGACATGTAATGAAAACGAATAAGTGTGCGGCTACGTTCCGGCCATCTCCATTGTTGTTGAGGAGTGAAGTGTATTAGTAGAAGTAACTTTCTTATTCTCTTGTTTTTTACGTTTCGGTCCTTGGTGTGGACCCTTTTCAAGAAATTTATTCACACCTACAATTGCGTGTAAGGTGTCCATTACAACAACAAATGAAACGTACAAATGCGTGGTGCAGCCTATACAATTTACAATTAATTTAACATTTAAAATTTAAAATTTAAAGTTTTCTTAAAAAAAATTAACTCACCCGTCAGATACTCAAGCCATGCCATGTGATCAAATGTGAAGAAGAATGAATTAAACCACGAGGGCGAGTGTTCTTATGCAATCGTTGTTCTGTGTGTAAAATAAAGTTCTTATGTCCGAATCTTTTTTATTATTTTACACACAGAACAACGATTGCATAAGAACACTCGCCCTCGTGATTTAATTCATTTCCCTTCACATTTGATCACATGGCATGGCTTGAGTATCTGACGGGTGAGTTAATTTTTTTGAGAAAACTTTAAATTTTAAATTTTAAATTTTAAATGTTGAATCAATTGTAAATTGTATAGCCGGCACCACGTATTTGTACGTTTCATTTGTTGTTTTAATGGACACTTTACATGCAATTGTAGGTGTGAATACATTTCTTGAAAAGGGTCTGCACCAAGGATCGAAACGTAAAAAACAAGAGAATGAGAAAGTTACTTCTCCTAATACACTTCACTCCTCCAAACAACCATGTAGATGGCCGGAACGTAGCCGCACACTTATTCGTTTTCATTAGTAGTCGTGATAAACATTTCCAGCATATGCTGGGTCGCAAATTAGTTACGAAAACTGAATTGGAAAAGTATCCTTAACTATATGTGATTGGTAACCGAAAAATGGTAAGTAAGATCGAAGACTTGATTCCGACAACCAATCATAATTCTGTCCTTACCAACAGCCATGAGATGGCGCAACTACCGGCGGCAATATTTGTAACCATGATTCGAATGTTGCCGGCACCTTACGATTCGGTTTTCATTACCAATCACTTTTCTCCCAACACTAATCGGTTGGTTCGGGTAACTTATATTTTTTAGTTCGTGAATGACAAAGTCTAACAACGCTATTGTGTTATATGTCGAACGTGGGGACGCATTCAAGTGTAAAGTGAAAAGAGAAGGAGTTTGCAGCGAGCTGTAGTTCGTCAAATACTAATTACGTATTTTAACAATTATTTGTTAGCTATGGGTATTATTATATTTTTTAGGTAGAGTTATTGACTATTTAACATATACCGAGTTATTGACTATATTACCATATACAGATTTTTCATGACTCGGCTCCTTTAAATCGCTCACAGCGATGAACTGCATTTTCCATTGAGCTATTTATTGTAACCATAACATTTTGTAACCTCGTTTAATAGTAGCGGGGACGAATACGATGAGTTATGAAATGTCATTTCTAACCTGGAGCTGCACTAAAACCGTAGTAACTAAGCGTATAGTTCGGGTTACTATTTCTGTTGGCTCCTGTTACTCCGGGTATTCTACCAACGACATGTCAGTTCCTTCAACCAACTAAGTAGACGCTTCAACTAACTGAGTACTTGGCGCTATATCAACTACTCCGGGTGGTTATGAGAAACAATTTTTCAGTTTTACCAACTACTCATTTATTTCCGTGTAGATTTCACGAACATCGCAAAAATATCTGAATACTCGTTATGAGCTTTGAAGATCTGTCAATCTTGATAATATCTCTTCAGATTCTAAACATAAAAAAAATCATGGTTTTGAACAATTATTTTTTTTGTATTTCATATGTACGTACATTATTTTATCATGAATTAAAAATCGAGGATGTATTAGATTACAATATAATACAACTAATAAACTAAACGTTTTAAGAGAATAAACAGTACGCTTATGTTTTTTAATTCTCCCAACATGAAAAATATGCTGCTATGCAATTTAACGGATTAAACTTATGATAAAATCGCGACGTGCCAACTCCGTAAATAGTTTGCGAAAATATTATACAACGTTCAACTAAGTGGGTTCCTCAAGCTTTACTCTAGGGAATAATTGCCCGAATGGAATTTTTTTTCATTTCAAAGTGATCGTGAAGATACGAAAGTGAAAAGCGTTACTTTTTTTCTCATTTCCCGTGACAGTGGAAATTTTTCAAACACCGCGATTATTTGCCTATGTTGAAATGGTCGATTTCATGCGACTGGAAAAATTGATGGTCCAAATGGTTTTATGAAAGCAATGTGTGATCGGACGTTTATAAAATCGGAACTCGGTCAGTTTGAACAAAAACTATCCTATCTTTTTTATACGACCGATCAACGACTTGTCGATTACAATTTATTTACTTTTTCTGCACGGAAAACATAGTCTCGTTTTTGCTTTGTATTTTTTTTCGGCTTGGTACGTGTGTATTCGTGCATAGATGAGGTGAAGTACAACTGTGCCAGTCGTGTAGAAATGCCCTACGTTATTTTATATGTACGTTCGGTGAACGGACGCTCTCGTAGGTCGATCGAAACTCTATTACCCGTACTCGCTCTACACGGAGGATTTCACAGGTTTGGCATCGACAGCTCGACCCCCACGAATCGTGATAACAGTACTTTTCAATTACAAAATCCGAAGGGATTTTTTTTTATTGCTCGACGAGCCGACGCGAATGCATCGGCTCGGTCGCTGGCCTCGAAACGACGAAAACAGAAACGATGGTGAAAAGAGAGTTCGGTCACACGAGCGGCACGTGCGCGTGGACGCGTCGAACATGGGCTAGGAGATTTTCCACCCTCTGTTCACTATAGCAACGAACTAGTAGCGCTCGACAAAATCCAAACGTAAAATAAAAATCCACAGACAGAACGGGTGAAAGTTCATGTATTTTTGCACTATCGAGCCACTGGTGTCGAGATTTGTTTGTATGTTACATAGTTTTCCTTTTACGTTTGTCTACATCCACTATGGATAACATAGGGGCCATATAGAATTGCTTCGGGACTTTTCCAAACGTTGAAAAGTAAGTTTTCTGTGCATAGCTTTTTTTGTATCTCACGGGATTTAAAATCTACAGCAGATGCAAATTTACAAAGCCTAAAGTATGGGAACTCGATGTTACATTTTTATTTTTATATATCGGTTACGGATTTCTATGAGAAAAATAATCGTTTTCGACATCCAAATGAGATACCGACTCTTGTTAGTTCCAGATTTCCTTTTGGAACACGAGCATGAACAACGGTGCTTTCTATTACAGTTTTGTGGGACGAAAGTAGCCAGTGTCATGGCAGTGTTGTAATAATAGATTGGGGCAAGCGAAGTTCGCGATTTCTTCACTGTCGTAGCTTGGCTGTTTCACTTTCGTCCCTAGGGACGACCTATGAAACACGTCTCTAAGGACGACATGAGACACTTTATGAAATGCTGCTGCTCTGAAATAATGAAGTTCAGATATCTTCGATCTGAAAAATCTTTTACAATTTGAAATATCCAAGCATAACGTTCGATTTTATAAAAAATTAGGAGGGCATAGAATTAATAATGCTCTACTCGTGTGAATTAATGAAGCCCCGCAGGTTAATAATTGCGTTTAGTAGAATCTTAAAAAAATTCCCGAAAACGAAAAAAAAATCGCCCTTGAAAATGGTAACGGGTAGTTGAAATTTAACGAGATTTGTAAGAAATGACAGGAGCGTAGCTAGTTTCTTGATTCACTTGAATACGAAATTTTAATTATTTAAGCTTTTTACAAATAATGGAAATTTGGTTCCAACAACGTCAAAACACACAGGCACAAATTGTTTTTAATCTATTTTGCGTTTCGATATTTTGGGATATCGAAAAATATTTGTATTTAAATCTCAAGTGAGTGTGAAAATTCTCAAAAACCAAAGCTTCTTTTACAAGAAGGCAAAGATAATTACGGTCGACGTTTTGATTACGAATATTAAATGCTGTCGTTAAAAATGCTACATGATCTGGTTCCACGAGTAAAAGCGAATGCACTCTGAAGTATTGAAAGCGAATCAAGTTGATGGTAGAAAAATCGGATGTCATTAAAAAGATCTTATGAATTAATCCGTCACCGAAGGTAAAAGATTTCTGCGGTAAGGGAATGAGTTGGCCGAAAGGGCAATCTAGAGATAGGTATTAAATATAAAGCGACGTCTGGGTAGAAGCTTTCGCTTCTCCTTCCCATTCCTTCTACTAGGGATTAAGCTCATAAATTAAAAATTGCTAATGAATTACCCTGCGGATGACTGGCAAAGGGCCAGGGATACAATATAGGGAAAAAAAAAAATTGATCTTAAATCCTGAGCTTTCTCTGATCCTTAAACTGTAAGAATTCTTCATGACCATCAGAGACTTTGAGCTTCTGCAATTAGTCTGAACAAATGGGACATCTTCTAGTCAGAATATAAATTCAATTTTCTCTCAGTTCTACAACAACTGAAAGGTCGGTTTTGTGTATCCTTAAGAAGAAACTTTTAATAAGAATTGGCGGAAGCTTTCTACTGTAAGCAGACTCGCGGACTACCATTGGTAGCGCCGTGGGCGAGGCGGAAATACTGGCCGGATAATTCGACTCGATTGCGTCGTAAAGCTAGACTCGGTCTGTTCCAATTAACGGTTTGCGGTCTCTTCCGGTGGTTTGTTGGCCCGTCGCTTGATTGAACCGATGCCGAACGAAACATCGGCTGCACTCTCTCTGCTACTTTTTCGGCTTCCATCGCTGTCACCGTCTATCTCCTTGATTTTTATCGGGTTTTTCTATCTTCCCGCTCTCTGTTCATCAACTAGCTGGCTCAGACTCTCAGCTAACATTGCGGATACTTGCTCATGATACTCGGATGGCTGCTTCCCTGGAACACAGGCCAACATGAGCATTCCTGGAGTTCATCTTCACTCAAGCGTTTTCGCTTTTGGCTTCCACTTCTAGTTATGTTCAGCACTTCAGTATAGTATTACTCATACTATTACTTTGTTTTAAATTTGCTTGTTTTTCAATATGGTTTATATACGAGTAACCGGCGAAATCAAACTGGTCTGGAAATGTGGAATTACACATATACTATTTTTTTCGGTCCCCTGTCCAGAATATTGCACAGTAAGAAAAGTACAGTTCCGGAAACTGTACTTTTCTTCCTATTCAGAAAAGTACTCTGTTAACCTGAGTCAAAAAAGTACACCTTTGATTCTGTCTAGAGCAGTGCCCATTTATTTCTGTCCAGAGAAGTACCTTATACTTTCGTCCAAAAAAGTGCACTCCACTTTTCCCACGTCGTACTGAAAAAGTCAGTTAACAATAAATCATGCTTCTCATTGTTGAAATAAACGTTTTTCAATACAACTGGATCAAACAACTGAATACTTATACCATTTATTCAAAATAAAATGTGAACATTCGAGGAGGTCCAGAATCTACACCGCTTAACCCTACATCCGTAATATCCTACAGCAAACCGACACTGATGTAAAATCATAAATCTGCAATTTCCTATCTTTAAAATATCCTTAATCTAACTAATTTCCTCAAAATCGACATAATGTACAATCCTATACGAGTGAAATTCTACAACCGTAAAACCCTACCAGCATAATATTCTACATACATAAATCATACAGTGAACGAATTTACGGCTGATGTAAAGTCCTACACGCGTAATACTCTACAGAATTGAAAATATTGCAACGCCTAACGTTCTATAGGAGTAAAACCGTACATGCGTGATATTCTTTAAAAATAAATAATACAGCAAGCGAATTTGGCTTCGATGAAAAATCCTACATGTGTAAGATTTTATAGAAGTAAAATTCTTCATGCGTAATATTCTGCATGAGTAATTCATACTCCGTGCGAATTTACTTTACGAAATTGAAAAAATTTGGTTTTGTTTTTAAATCCTACACGCCTAAAAATTTGTCAAACTATAACATTATCTTGAAAGGAGGTACACCTCATACATGAAACTTACCCAGTAACAAACTGTTAGGAAAGCAGTGAGATGTCACAGACTTTTGACACCAAAAAGAATCATATTTTCGACGTACTATTAAAAATAGTGATTAGGAGTTTTCCTAATACCATCACTTGCCGCTCGACATATGGTCCTTGGATATCCGGTGGCTTCACTTATATGTGTATAATGATGTATGTGTAGAATTTCAAGTAATAGGCAATTTCGTTCGCCATCAGACTCGAATACGTTATTAGGCATGTAGAATTTTACATCAGAAACGAGCTTATTGATGTAGAATTCTTCTCCTGCAGAAGATTACGCACGAAAGATCTTACATCGGAACCAAATTCGTTTGCTGTATGATTTACTCATGTAAAATATTACGAATGTACCATTCTACTCATGTAGACTTTTACGCGTGTAGGATTTTATAACGGAGGCAAATTTGTTCGCTTTATCATTAATTCACGTAGAATATTGCGCCTGTAGGGTTTCACGGTTGAAGAATTTCACGCGTGTAGAATTTTACATTATGTTGACTTTGAAATTAGTTCGATGTAGAATGTTTTAAATGTCAGAAATTGCGGATGCATGATTCACATCTGTGTCGGTTCGGTGTAGGATGTTACAGACGTAGGATTAGGCGGTGTAGATTCCGGACCTCCTCGAGAATTCATGTAACTTTCTCCACTTCATAAGAATGTCTTGAAATTTTTCTTTACCTTAATTAGCTTGCCAATATTCCACCTATTTATCAGCTCTTCCAGAATCCATACGAGTATCCATTGTTTTACGCATCGACTTTGTACAAACGATAATTAAGCAGTTTCCCAGTGTCAAAAGATTTATTTTCCGAGTTCCAAATTCCGTAATAAGATCTCACTAGAATTAATTTAAATATGATTCACTTTTAGTCGTCTCTATTCGCCAATTTAAATAGTACAATGTAAAGTCAACGCCAGAGAATCAATTCATTCTGATCAATGTTCCAAGTCCAACAGCTGAATAACATTCACCTTATGCAGTAAGATGAAAAATTTATCCTACCGGAAAAAAATTAATTCAACAACTACGTGCCGACTGACTGAAATCTTTTTCGGCTTTTCTGCTGAGATCACGAGACAAATATGCAAGAGTATACCAGAGTGAGTAGAAATCGCGCGCGACAACGATATTGAAAATATCTCGCGGAATTGGAAATCCATACCTCTATCATGCCTCTCTACCTTTAGTTGCTGGCGCGCTGTACTCCTGGATTTCTCCCACCCCTTCTTGCGAAACGTGCACATGTCGTCGTGAGCTATTGGAAACGGATTTCGCATCTCGCTATTTCACTCACCTTCTCTTCTTTTCTTTATCCTCGTCCTGCGTCTAATAACTAACTCGTGCATAATGCATGCTTGAGTATAGTGAAGGTGGGTATAGACCGTTGGCTATGAGGGTAGCAAAAATGCTGAAACTCTTTCGTTCCTTCCGACTATCCATACATAGACCTACTCACGTATGTATAGTATTACGTATTGAAGTCGTACATTGAATGGTGAATCGCAAGGTACTAGAGTCTGCCGACTTGGTTTTACGCAAAATGAAATACCTCCTGTACAGGTATTCGAAAGACGCTTCCCGAAATTGGAAATCGATTTTTTATTCCTATTCATTCTTCTAGATGCATAGCAATGTGTGCCCTCAGTTATTTTGCTTTCAAATTCACCTCCCAAAGAATACAACGAATAAAAACAAATAATATTTATAACATTAAAATGACAGAACGGAAATGATCATAAGAAATTATAGTGATGAATAATGATGGGAGTATCTTCGGTACAAGATAATCTTTAGTAATGCATAACAGTGTGTGTAATCAGTAATCTTGTTTTTAAATTTATCTACTCAAAAACGGCAAAAAATGTAAGTTTAAAAGGACAGAACGAAAATAATCTTAGAAAATTATCACTATAAATAATTATGAGAGTATCTCCGGTACAAGAAAATCTATTGAGATGACTGCCAACTTAGCATATTTGCTACATTGCAGACTTGTTGTCTACACTTTTTTAAAATTTCCATCATACAATTCTGAAAAAATGTTATCGAGAATGAAATTACATGAACAACGGATACTAGTATTTATTTTGCAAGATAGAGAAACGGTATCGGCATGTACAAATTTAATGAGTGTTTTTTCTTCATGAATGGAATTTCTTATTATTGCTGTTGAGATTTTAGGAAGTTTAACATGTGGACATTTTTATTTTCTACTACAAAAGGATCTTGTTCGTTCCAGGGTTGAGGATATTCAGTTCTTACCAAGCGCCAGAATAGCAATGGGCAGAAAAATAAACAAACCAATCACGTTGGGTTAAATCTGAGACCGCCAAGTGATAGCGTTCGGGTAAGGTGAACGATTCTCGGTTTTCGCCGAACGCAAGGAAGATAGGGTGCAGTGTAAACTCACCAGGCTCTAGCTCCAAATGATATTTACGCTCGCCGTCGCAAAAGGAAATCAATTAAACCGCGGAGTGCGGGCCTGCACAGTTTCAATCATGCCTCGTATGGAAGTCCCACTCTGTTTTCCGCTATTCCTAGGCGAAAGAAAATAAGTCATTGAAACTTCTGGAAGTGAAACGAATTTAAGGAGGCATCGAAGACTATGCGTACTTTTTCGCTGTTGCAGGAACAAAAAAGTCCTCCGTTCCCTCGAAAGCATTTGCATGATGTTAGAAAAGAAAATTGAGAAAGCGACTCTAATGATTAAAAAAACGGAGTGATACACGAAAAAACTATTTGAAAATTCATTTTAAAGATACGGGTGAGAATGGGGAATAAAAAAAAAATTTGTAAGATTAATTTTGTGGATTAAAAAGGGAGATCAAATAAACTAGGTGATTAAGTAAATAGAATCACCCGAATTTTTGGTGAAAAATTAATTTCTTAGAACGAGCTCCGATAGTGAAAAGAAGGAAAAGGAACCTTCAACATGATCTACTGGCTGTGAGAAAACGGCCACCTTGCATGCGACCTTGTGACGGGGCGAGACGGGCACCCTCATTTAAAAAAAAAATAGGTTATAGAGACAAAAAAAGGTTAAAAATGTTGCATAACTCTTAATTTGCACATATCGCACTCATAAACTATTTTATCGAGTCCAATTCCACCGCAAGATTCGTGTGCCCAACCTTCACATTTTTGGCATCGTACCCAGCCCTCAGTTGATTTGGAATACAGTCCTCTGAAAAATGGGCAGGGCGTATCGTCTACCAACACAAACGTCGCCGTGGATTTTTCTTGAACCCTTTATTCGCTTAGACGACTTTGCCTTCGCCTTCGCCTTCGCCTTCGCCTTCGCCTTCGCCTTCGCCTTCGCCTTCGCCTTCGCCCTCGCCCTCGCCCTCGCCCTCGCCCTCGCCCTCGCCCTCGCCCTCGCCCTCGCCCTCGCCCTCGCCCTCGCCCTCGCCCTCGCCCTCGCCCTCGCCCTCGCCTTCGCCCTCGCCTTCGCCCTCGCCTTCGCCCTCGCCTTCGCCCTCGCCCTCGCCCTCGCCCTCGCCTTCGCCCTCGCCTTCGCCCTCGCCTTCGCCTTCACCTTCGGGCTCGCCTTCCTCTTGGATTCGATTTGCCGACTCGCCAGGTCATCCCTGTATGGGGAATCCGTCGAAACAGCGGTCTTTCCGCGCGCGCGACTTCTCCACGGCTCCACTCCGTCAGCGACCGGTAGCGGTTGAATCTCGAACGGCGACACCCCGAAACACCACAACGCCGATAATTTGGACCTGTGTAAATCTGGAAATAATTAGAAAATGATTCTAATAAGCAACAAAGACTCCAATTTTTCACAATAATAAATTCGTATGGTATCGCCTTTTTTGCGAAGGCCCGATCGCTATATCTTCTTCATCAGATGAGGTCGAGAGGGACTACATCACTGAAGGGCACGATTCCTCCGTTCCACCTGGCCATTTTACAATAACAGACGATAGATATTGCGAGGTTATAACAAATTTGTGATTGTTCGTCGAAAATAAGCCTTACCTTTTATTGCAGCTAATTCTAAGTCCGGATTTTGTCAATACAATTTTACTCGGCGCTGCAACGTTGTCCGCGGAACATTGTACATATCGCTTGCTCTTTTGTTGCCGCAGGTTCCGTGTATTATCGCGTCGATGGCTTTAGCCATCGAAAATTCGTCCCATTTCTGCTGTTCAGACATTCTCTGTAGGTTTCGCACCATCTTGCACCCTGGTAACCTTCATCAGACGCCAATTAATTACTCATTTTATTGTTGTCAACGAGTAATGAACACGCGAATCAAAGTTGAAAATAACTTACGCGTTTGCACTTGTTTTAATCTTGTTGACGAAGACATTGAGCACACCGGTGAATTTCAGGCCGTCCGATTCGATTATTTATCACTCGCCGCGTTCTCTGAGTTGAAGCCTCGAAATTGCGTTTAGCTGTCTCTCACTATTGGAGAAGCAACGCGACTGCGCACACATATTTGACAAGGCGCGATTATTTGAATTTAGAATTTAGCAATTTTCAAGGTAGCCCGTCTCGCCCCACAAAATGTTTGCTCCCCGGATGGCTACCCAAATTTCAGAATGCATCAATCAGACAATAAATGGAAAATGTACGCTCTTAAAAACATTATATTCGGCGTTGATTGCTTATTTCAGCAAGAATCGTGATTCATGAATTCATGAATTCATGCAACTTATTCTATAAATCCTTGTGTATCAACAAGATTTCAACGAATTAAATACTAATGGGGGAATTTCAAAATAATAAAATTATCTTCGGACTGACAATAATTTAAAAAATAATCGGATAGGAATTAATTATCAAACAGACCCTCGACCACAAATAAAGTTTCTTTGTGCCAATACAAGCAGGATTCCAACAAACTGAAGTTTTTGGTAAGTTTCCACGTACTACCGGAAATTGTTTGTAACGTATATGAAGTTGTGTTGGTCAGAAATTCACCGATAAGTGCCTTACGATAATACGCTTATACTTAACCAACAACGCTGTCTCTGTAAACAGAATATCCTGCGACGTGGACCGTCTGGTCCAGTTTAGAATATGTCAAATGATTACTGTATATAATAACACCAGAGCCACATGCGAGAATTCACTTGATACAGGAGATGCAGCGTGCCGCCAATATCGCAGAGATGGTTAAATAATATGTTTGTTCAATTACCGAAATGCAACCATTTGATCATGATTTTAATACTATAAGAAACGCAATTCTTTTTGGCATTTGGAGTGACTTTAATAACCTTCAATTATATTCACTGATTATAATTTCTTAGATCCACAATTCATGTAAAATAAAATTCAGATCAGGCCTGATATGACCTGATAAGGCCATATCAATATTTTTGATATAACTATACCTGGCCTGATATAATCTGATATGCACATATATAAATTTTGATATATCCTGGTATGGTCTGATATGAAAATTAGCCATATCAGGCCAGATCAAGCCTTATCAACTTGATATGCCCATATCAGGCTTGATATGTCTTGATCTGGAGATATGTACAAATGATTTTAGTGTTTCCCTGAAAAAAAAATTCTGATCTAGTTTGATATAGGCTGATCTCGCTATATCTGGTCTAATATGCTTACATACAGTTATCTGATTAGACCTGATATAACTTTATAAGACCTGATATAGATTGATAAGGATATATATATCTTGACATATCAAGGCATATATAGTTTAATATGGCCAATTTTCATATCAGGCCGGATATGGTCTGATTAGAATATTTTTTCACGGGAATAGATAGTTAGTAGTCTTCAGATATCATGTAATAGAGTTTTGTTTATCTTTGGAAGGGTTAACATCAAGAACAACAGCTTTATGGTCGTGTAATGTTTTTTTTTTTTTCAAGTTATTGCATTTCTTAACAGCAAGACCAGATCAGACCAGACCAGATCAGACTTAAAGGTATTTGAGAAGGTTCGATCTCTTGAGCATTTCTAATATCCCAGCGTGAGAAACATAGTCTAGCTCAGAACTTACGGTGCAAAAATTGTCATAAAACCACCATTTCGTTACCGATATATTGACAACTTAATTCGTATGTAATTCCAATAGTGTAATGTAATTACAATAGCATACCGACAGCATATAACCGGATGTCGCAAGAATTTGTTAAAATATTTTCTATCTAAAAAATGTGTGTATGCACTTTTTTCGTTGAATTTATTTTCGACCGTTGTACTGTGGACTGCCAAATCATTATTGGACGTGAATTTGTATTTGGCATAGCATAGCATCTCTTACGTTCAAAATGAACATCTTTACTTGCATCGCTCTCTGTTACACGTTTGATCACAGGTTATTCGCGTTCTTGGTGCAGTGTGGGTGATACTATAAGGCAAAGCGAGCGGTTAACCGATCATCAATCTGACCCTCATCGGACCCCACGAATGGGAGCATTAATTATCGGAAGAAGATATGAGAAAAACGTTAAATCTCGCGGAAGCAGGGAAGAACGAGAGTCTGAGGCTGGTAGTGGTCATCATCCCTATAACCCTCCATACGTTCGATATCTCTTTTGGCTGTGCTGGCCTAACGGAGTAGACCGTAAAAAGCTCTCGGCTACTAAATCCGTCTATCACTCTGGACACCTATGTTGCAGATAATCCAACATCTCAATTACATAGAGGCACATCGATTAGCACCTACAGTTACTTTTGTAGGATCTAGTTATCCTTTTTGTGGCAAATATTCGGACGTTTAATATTTTACATTTAGAATTGTCTTAATGTAATTTTAATTCATCTAAAAAAACAAGGATATAGAGATTTTTCTTCTTATTTATTAAGTTATTTCTATGAAATATATTTGTTCATTATGGCTCCGTCATACAGGAAAATGTATAGGAAGTGGAAAATAAAGGCGAAGCAATAAGAATAATATTTACTCTACAAGCTTGTTAAAAATAAATAAACAAAGACTAAAGTTTAGTGCAATGTTAGTCATCAGAAAATAATGAACTTACTTAGCATTATTTCGTTGACGAACAAAAATTGAACAGGTTGTCTGTGGTTTTAAGGAAATTACTATAATAATGTGAGTATATTGAAAAATCAATAAAGTCATTGAATCTAAAGCACCTTACCAGTTTCCTTAAAATTCGATAGCAAATAAACTTAAATATATATAGTAAACAAAATCTATCACATTAATGCAGTGAACTCGATTGGTTGCACTTCTCATTTCGACTTTTCTCATTGTTTTCAAAATACTGTGGTGTTAGCAATGCAACGAGTGAGTGGAACAGTCAGTGATCGATCGATGAATTACCTACAGCCGATAATACAGTGGCGCTCTGCAACTTATTCTCACACTAAAAGATGTTACTGTCATTCACAGTGTTAGCCTACTGAGGCGGTCTATATTTTTACGTAGCCTATGAATATCTGATCCTATGTTTACACTCGGCAGAAGTCTTGCACTCACCATGCCAGACTAAATATAAACATTGAAATATAAATATGATTTGACAAATGGTCATGATTTACACACTTGTGGCTTCATCTTCATTATCAGGAAAGAGGATCATTATTTAAATCACATGTGGGATACATTTTCAGATCATTCATTTTTTGTATTAAAATAAATGTTTGATACATATCATAAACTCAACATACATCATGACATAAACGTAAACATGTATCTTGCAATTTCTTCATACAGGTTTTGATTATAGACTTTCTGTATTAAGCTTTAAATTTGGATTTTATAATGCTCTGGTTTTACTGCGTGAAAATAAGAATACAACATCAGCTTGTAAATATTTCGAGATAAAATTTCCAGCCGATCAAAGTTCTAATCGGTGATGTACTCATTTGTTCCAATCGTGAGAAATGGACGGTCATGATTTGATACCAAATTAGGTACAATAATTGATTGGAAAATACGTACGAGTTTTATGACTGAGCACCATGCTCATAACCAGTTTTTCCATTTCTAGAGCCCATCCTAAAAATATCTTACAACTATGATATAAAGGAAGAATATAGAAACATCTATAATCAATCATCCCCAAACGATAAAAAAAGTTATCTTTATAATCTAGTCATTGAATCGCGATTAAGCATAACTTACATGAATAACGCTTACAAGTTCTTAAGAGTGTTTACAAAACTACTTTGTCTTCATACCAGCTTTGAAAAATAGTTACAATCGCAATTCCATTTTGTAAGGCCCTCATCGGTTTCGTCGCACAATATATGATCAGCGCATTTACATATTGATCCCTACATTGTTGAAAAATTCCTATCTATATAAAATACTGAAAATCTACAATAAAATGTACTATCACATCAATAATATACAACTGACCCCAAGAATATTTTAAAATAGAACAAAATCATTTAACATAGTTCTTTAAATTGTAAGACCAGTTATTAAATTTCTTTTCATTTCAATTCAAATTGAAATTCCTGAAATAATATTTTGGGTTCGTTTCCCTTATACATAATACATATGGGGCATTCCACATTAATTTGACTTGAGTTTGACCCTCGACCGCTAGGATCAGGTCTGTGATTTTTATGTTGTTATTCCAACTGCAAGAAGAAGCAGATTTTGAAAAAAAAATTCGACTCACCACTCTTAACAGTTTGGAGCCTATTCCGGAAGTTCAAAAAAATTTAAAGCAGTATTCAATCGATTGTGAGCCGATGTAAATCCTGTAGTCTATACAAACTACAGGATTTTCAAGAAGTCTTCACGTTTTTTTCAAAATCATTTTCTCGATTTTCAAATTACTTCGATTTTGAAGAACTTTGGACGGTTGAAAAAAAAATCATTTTCTTAATTCCAAAATTACTCTGATTTTGACGTTGGTTCACAATTGCCGAAAACCACGAATAGCTACACATACAACAAGATGGACTACATGATGCCATTTTCCTCTTCGAGTCTAGGCTCACAAATTTATTAAATGTAGCTCACGCATTCTGAGAAGTATCTTAAATTTTTACATTAAGATGAGCACTGTTTTTTCTCAAAGTGATAAGTCATAAGAATCTGAGAAAAAATAAGCTTTCCTTTTTGGAGTCGAAATAACATCGTCAAAAATCACCGATTGGTTCCAAGAGGTCAAGGGTCTGACGCAGGTCACATTGACGTGGATTGCCCCATATGGATGTTATAGATATTGTGTAATATACTCGAATTCCAGCTGACTAGCCGTTTTACTTCCGAGTGACTTCAATACTCGCAATGTACCAGCATATAGTACAAGGTATGAGCAAAGATAACTTCCCATTCCAGTCCCACTCCAGCGGCGAGGCTGGAGACCTTCTACCTGGGATCTGTCGGTGATTCGAAGATTACGATCAGCTCTAATACCACGGGAAAAGGGTTTTTAATGTCCGTCGGGCACCGGCGCCAAAAGTATCGTGCATTCCACTGCCCCTTTACTACTTGCTACTATCCCTTAGCTATAACTGCGTGGCGGACTCGCAAGCCGTCCTTCCGTACTCTTATCGTTTATACGCCTCTGTGCCCAGATACGAAAGCGAAATAAAGTAGTCGTTCGGGAGAGTCGTTCGCCGTTAAGAAATACATATGCTGTATGTAACGATAAGCGTCTGTTTCTCGTACAGTTAATACCACATACTCGCTTCACGCACTAAGAATTTAACGAGGTATTTAATTCGAAAGAGAATTACTCCTGCGTTAGGTACAAGAGCCGATACTTCTATGCCGTATTTTTATTTAGTTCGGACATGGAACGATTATTTTGTTTTTTTCTTTTGTTTCAAAATGATTGATTTTGCATGGAATGCCTGATATGATACAACAGCATCTCTGAAAGAACAATGGTATTTTTGCCGTAATTTACTATGAATTTTTTAAAATTTAAGATCAAATTTACCCATTATTTTTTGTCACAATTTCAGGAAGACAGTTGGTGATAAAATATTATTATTATTATATTCAAAAAACCGGATGGGCACTTGCAGAGAGGCTACTGTATAGAATTTTACATCATTGTAAATTTTATTGAAAAAATTTGAATTTGTACAACATTTTGCCGATAAGAAATGAACGTTACAATTATTTTTCACCATTGAAAAATGTTACCACAGTCATACGAGGCTTTTCTGGCTGGTAACACTTTTTGTTTCTTTTACAATCACTTTGTGTTGTGAGGGTTCAAAATAGAAATTGAAGTAATTTTATTGTGTCCCGGTCCAACATCTTTTTTTTTTTGTACAAGCTACTGTCTCAAAAGTTCTTTGTGCCTCTGATCGAACCTTAAAAAACCCGTTTTTGTCGAACCGCACTCCTTGTTTATTTACGCACGGTGCATGTGAATGTACTTTTTTCGGGTATGAATCGGAGGCCAAAAAGTCGAATTCTTGACGCAGGTAATACAGAAAAAATGAGCATAAGCGAAATGCTACATTAACCTTGGTATGATAGTTTTATAATCCAGTTGCTGATAGACATTACCAGTATGCGTTCATCGACACCCGTAATATTGCTCCAACTATCACTATACCTAATACGACGCCCAGGACACGACCACTTGTACCTGAAACATATATTGTTAACGACATTTAATTTTCAACAGTTTTTGAAACAGTTGCTCCATACGAGTAGAAGCTTTGTTTTCTATAAATTTTTTTCCGAATATTTTTATATGAGTACATTTAGAATGGTCCGAAATATCAACAAAGGTGTTCTAGAAAAAATGTATGTGTGTATAGGGCTTCGAAATTTCAATCATCTATAACGCAATACAAGAATCGTTCAACCGATCGCGCTGACATTTAGGACATAAGTGAATCAAGAACTCATCTTTCATTGTTGCAATTTTTAGTGAATTATACGCAGAAATTACGATTTTATAGCTTCTCGATTAAAAAAAAAGCGTGAATGCACTCAGCAAAAAATATCGTAATTTAATAATAAAAATAGTCAGTCCGACGATAATCTAACTATAATGTATAGTTGGCAGGAGGAACGACTAGATAGATAAATGGATAGATATATTTATTGCTTACTATGGTACAATGCCATTATTGCAAGGGAGGCTTCTTACAAAATTATTTACACCGAAGACGATTATTCATTCAACATAAAAGCAGGATCGAGTATATTTTATAGCTATAGCAAATATAAGAAAATTGTTGGATCAACCATTAATATAATTCCCAGGAGAAACGTTTATATATTTCATGGTTATACGATTTCAACGTTTGTTCTCAATAAACTTGCAAGTATCGTTTATTAAACCATATTATCATCACTTCAACTATAAAACATTGCAAACCTTTCTATATGCTTTTCATCATGTGAACTCGTTAAATCAACGATATATTTTTCTCTCAGTGTGCATTCAGGTCCATAAAAGTGATGATATTTTGCTGAATAGTTCCCTATAAGTGCTTGTCCATTCAACGTTATCTCGTGTTCAATTTGGCTGAAATCGTAAGAAACCTCCAGTTTCTATAAAGCTTCTAGCATTTTCGAAAAGTTGACGTTATTATATCAGCTGCAAAACATGAACGAGTCTGTCTCAATTTTTCACGTGTACGGAATAATACGGAATGATTCCAAATACTTTCCAGATCATTGAGTGGAAATTTCTGGGTGTTATAGTAATAATTATTACTTCTTCACGATTATCTCGCTGAACTTCTTTTTTTTTACTTTAATCAATCAATTATCCTTTTTATTAATTTCCCTGCTATTTTTTACTTTTTTCAAGACTCCTTTCACAAGGAAACAAACATTGTAAAAAGTAGAGATGAATGAGATAGCAGTATGCAAATGTTTGCTTTGTTTCGATTTTTACCTCTGCAACATGAATCTTCCGAAGTAGGTACTGGCCTGATGATGTGAATAGTGGTCGGACCCTCTAAATCCGTTGCAGTTTGACCGTACTGAGGGTAAACGTTTGTTGTGTACGTGGGAAGAGGCATCTGAGGATGATTAGGTTGATTCAAATACTGCGCAGGAATGGGCATTACTTGGGGCCCATATATAGTCGCCGCGGGATGAAACGATGCATTCTGATCAGTGGGTGGATATGGGTGAGAAAAATTTGGAGGAGCTGCTGTCCTCATCGCCTCAGCGTATGAAGGTAAATCGGGTTGCTGGTCATTGCGATGACCAGGTGGTGCACTCGCTTGCATTTTTTACAGCCAGTCACACACTGCGGTCACAGTTTTTATTCCAGTTGGATTTGGCCTTTTCCTTCTTCGAAAGTGAACACTGAAAAAAATCGAGAAACGTTAATTCTATTAAATGAGTCTTCTTAAGCAAATATAATGGCTAATATGATATGATAATATGAAAATTTCGAAAGCGCCCTTGCGCCTGTAAAGTTTATCTATCTTATGAAAAATATCTCCTGATACATGAAAGTCGTGCAATTTTATTCGTTACACTTGTTGTAGCCGTATATTTGAAAAGTGAAAATATTACAAATACAGGCAACGTTGATCTGAGATATGAAAACTTTTACACTTGTCACGTGGTCTTTGCTTATCGAGTTGCAACGTTTCGCATGCGGTTTCCATGATTTCCGGGATCCGGAACCCTTAATTATGTATTATTGTAGTTATCGTAACCACAAAAAGTTGTTATTAGACTAAGATTCGTTTGATCGGAAACTAGTCTATTTTTCAAGTTCCCTGAATTATGATTTTACTCCGTTATGAATAAGATTTTGTATACTATTATTTTTTTTTTAAATGAGGATGTAATGTAGAACTTTGCACATTGCATCATCACTTATTTTCATCTTTCACAAACCCACCTCTATTAGCTTATTTTATGTTTGGCTTCCTCATAGAGAAAGCTGTTTGAAGAATTAAAATGATCAAAGAAGCAATGTGCAAAGTTCTACTTTGCATCCATATTCAAAATACATTAAAAACCTTAAATATATAGAGATTTGAGTCATCAGAAAATGAAATTTGGTAACAATTACTCAAAAACGGAAATTTTTCGAAAAATCCAAAATTACGTAGAATCCGAACAGCTTTACTGATCATTACTCATTTTGGTACATAGCAGGACTGAATGTTATTCGACCTGTGTAGGAAATTTCAGTTTATTTTTTAAATTTTACCGGAATTACAGCTAATCGAAAATTTTTCGAAATTTTTAAAATCTTTTTCACAATCACAAAAAAATTTCAAATTTTTTAAGTTTCAACCCGACAGCTAAAAATTGGTTTGATTCAGAGCACTTACATTCTTTTCAAAATTCTTATAAAAATGAAATGCGTTAAGCGATATTTATAAAACTTGTACTAATTGACGACTAGCCCGTACTATACATGTCCTTTAAATTTCAGCTAATTCAGTCGAATAGTTTACGCATTACTGTTATATGAATTTCTAGCCTTTCATTAGACACGCACATACATACACATATTTATATAGATCCGGACAATTTTTCTAAGCCGCTCGACATTTCAGACTATTCTGAGCGTCTTGACAAGAAAATTTCGGAAAAAAAATTCATAAAAATTTCCATTAAAAGAAATGAAGAAAGCCTTGTTTTCATGAAAAAGTTTTGTTTCGAAATTTTCATGAAAACAACGCTTTCTTGATGAGAAAGCAAAAGTCAATACATTTTTATTCTCATAATTGTTTTAAGTGACTGAGTCTGCTTAAAACAAAAGTGAATGCTGGCTAAAATTCTCGCCAAGTATTCTTTCCTGATTTTCAGTGTGCTGCTCATTCGATAAATCAGAAGATAAATTCTCTCGAATAAAGTCCAGCGGATGCTGCAACAACTGTAATAACACTGCTTGTGTGATTGCGTGTGTGTCTATCTTCTTCCGACTGTAACGCAGACACATTTCGATATACGCATCCGATAACGAGACTCCATTCGCGTAGTTATATTTGCGGGAATTTTCCATGTGTCTCCGGATTATAGTGCACACACTGGCCATTGCTTGGTTGGACCGTTGCCGGTGCAGTGGCATAACTAGAGTCTCGCGGAGCAACAGGTGTAGGCACCGCGTAGAGTTGGAAAGCCGGATATAGGCTCTACATAATGTCCGAGTTTCCTCGTTGTGCTGTGACATTTTGTTGATCGTCACTGATATATCCCATTACAAACGTACTCATGTCATATAGTCACAAAGTCATGTTATTGTATTCCATGAGTTGCAGTGTCGACTCTACAGTGATGTGCAATATCTCCCAATATTAACAGCTTTTCACGTATTATGTTTCGACTCTGACATTTAAATGTGCGGACTTCTAATCGTATCTATGGCACATTCACCAGTCGTGACTAGTGATTATAATAACCGGATAAAAATTATCCAAACATTCGAGTTTTTATCAATGACGTGAGTTTTATGCTTTTCAAAAAAAACTTGATCGATATTCTTATTTTTAATTATAAATAAATGTCCTATCCAACATAGGTTTCTTATTTTTCAAACATGACGTTATTCATTCTTTGGACTTTTGATCCTGTGCAACGAAATTGGTATTTATTATGACCAATTTATTCAAGAGAGTTCCTATGCAAGTCTTGTGAAATTTAACTCAGGTCAGAAACAATTTATTTAAATACATTTTTTCATACCTAAATGTGTTTATTTTTTAAATTATCTGTTTTGAATTTGACATGAATTCCATACTTAAATTTTGCAAATATAATTTCCTTCGTAAAAGAGTTAAATGTTGTTGATGGAGATTCGATGAGTTCACTCGCGATTTTTTTTTCCGTTCCAAGACGATAAGCACAATTGCGGTTTTTCGGCACACTGTGAAAAAATATTCTGATCAGACTGTATTAAGCCTGATATAAAAATTGGCCATTTCAGATCAACTGTTTATATATGAGCATATCAGATTATATCAGACCAGATATAGTTATATAAAAAATTTTGTTATTGTTCTATCAGTTCATATCAGGCTTGATCAGAATATTTTTTCACGGGACAGGTTATATGAAAAGTTGAGTATAGATCTAAGGCACGTGCGACACGTCACTGTTAATTTCTCGCTTAACTGAATAAATTTGCACTGAATTTTTGCACAGATCTATAAAACCGTTCAATCACCACGAACTTACCTACCGGTTTTCCTTATATTTCGTGCTACACTGGTTAAATAATAGTTTATAAGCCACTACGCGCTGCTGGGCGTTTCGCGTCTCCGATATATCTATCTTCTTTGGGAAAACACAACGCACACAAGTCGATACACGAGTCTGCTGACGCACTGACGCGCTCACGGTCGTATGAATATATATATATATAGATATATATACACATATATATATGTAGACATACACTAAGGTACTCTACAGCAACTTTCGCTCTCAAGTCCAGCGACGTATTACGTTTCAGAATGCCACCATCGTTCTTATCGCTCTGTGGCTAGTCAGCTATGAGTAATCGGTAGTCACTAAAATCGCGCGAAGATTTGAATTCAACCAGGAGAACTTTTTGAAGATTTTTGTGATTTGTATTTTCACCATAGAAAGAGCTGATATTTTTTTAACCGCTCTCACTTGTTAAGTACGTCCAGTTGTGACGACGGCTTTTACTGTATGATAAACGTGTGATCGATCGGTATGGCACAGAAAGTAATGTTTGCAGCTCTGACCACGAATCAAGTTTCCATTTACATATACTATGCTTATTGATTTGACTCGGCACTGGGTTACAAATTAAGCCCGTGAAAAAATATATGTGTCCTTATCAATCTATATCAGGTCTTATAAAGTTATATCAGGTCTAACCTGATAACTCTATGTAAGTATATTAGACCAGATATGGTGATATCAGCCTATATCAAACAAGATCAGGAAATTTCTTTTCAGGGAAATAAAAAAATCATTAGTATACATATATATCCAGATCGAGACATATCAAGCCATATCAAACTCGATCAGAATTTTATTTTATGAGTATATCTAATTATATATGCGCATATAAGGTTATACCAGGTCATATTAGGATATATAAAATAATGATGTATGCATCTATCAAACTATATCAAGTTCATAAGGCATGATCTGGCCTGATATGGACAATTTTCATATCAGACCATATCAGGATATATCAAAATGTATATAAGGGCATATCAGATTATATCAGGCCAGATATAGTTATATCTAATATTTTTATATGGCCATCTCAGGCCTGTTCACAATATTTTTTCACGAGAGCTTAATATAAAATTGTTTATATTGGATATATTTATAAAAATACTTGTACTTATATGATAAAAACAACATTTATAATGTTTTTGATGTATAATAAATTAATTTTACACCGTACCTGTATATTAAATTGAAATTTTGTAGGACTGACCGCGAATAACAGTTTCTACTTGCTTATTGATTTGACTCGGCAGTTATTAATAATCAGCTGGCGGGAATATCGGGAAATTTGAAACTTGACATTGAAGCATAATGCTTATTGATCGGAGGTTTTACAGGTGAAATGAAAATTACAATGAAACTTAATGTTTATTCAGCAATTCATTATGTCAATACTTTTTCACAGATTAGTTAGGCGTTGTCTTTCATGGTGAGTTCGATGTATTTCGAACGAAGAGTAATACGTCCGGCCGGTAATGACAGTTTCTACTTACAAGTTATTTACATTGATTTAATTTAGTAAGCAATAATAACCAGTTGGCGTAAACGAAATGAAGCCTGTAACTTGGTACTTATCGATACAGAAGTTTTATTGGCGAAACGAAATAAATAAAAATTGTTAAGTATATTGACTTATTTATTGAAGTCAAATTCAATACCCATGGAGTGGCCTATTATAGAAATTGGAAAGATCGTCTGATCGTTGACATGGAATTATTATATATATTATTTCAGATTTTTATTGATAAAATGGAACTTACATTCACTTAGTGCAATTTGAACAAATTGGGCAAAAATGTCAAATTAAATCGTTATCTCAATAAGTTATTTACATACCTTCCATATATACATACGTTTAAAAATATATTACCCGATATTGACAAAACTGGACTGGAATAGTGATCACTCTAATTTTCTTAATTGTTGGCTTTAAATTGTTGTCTTATTACTTATCTTATTATAGCAGAAACCCAGAACAATAACAAAGTCCGGACTGGAACACTCAATTATTGAGGGCCCATTGCTTACGTCTAACATTATTTATGACGTAAACAAAATATAACTCAAATTACCTATATGGACCATAACGCAATAACGCAAACACTATAATAAGAACTAGTAACGCGGAGATCATGGACACAACTGTGGAGTACAAATAAATTCATCACGTTAGCAGCATATCTGATCGATTTGAATAATGCACATATTTCTATGAAATCTCACCGATGTTAATCAATCGAACATCTCCGTCACATCCTCCAGAATTTGAGGTGTAATGACGATTACGGTTGCGGGTGATGTATGGTCTTTGTCTTGAATCTACAAATGAAAATTTTTTTTTTTTTTTTTTTTTTTTCAAGTCATAGAACAGAACAAATTATGTATCTGCCATAATAAATAACAAAAATGCTGATTGAAAATAATATTTACAATCCTGTCTTTCTATATTATGTCAGAATGTATTAAAACTATAATAATGCATGACGTCGTATTTCTACATCGTGCAATACATGAATATTGTAATTTTTAGAAGAATATAACATACATTCCGTATATGTGCGCATCGGTATATGTGTGCTATGGTCCTTTAATTTTGTATCGTACGGATCTGAGAAAAAAAATTTGCGTCATGAACAAAAACCATTGCTGATAAGATACATAAAATATTTTGATCTGCGAAAATATTGTGAATTTTGCAGAAACAACTATTGAATTATTTACAGATATCAATTCACTCAGTTAACCCACAATTTGCGAATCGAAAATTTTTTGACAAGTTGTCGACACAAAATAATTTTTTAATTGCGATGGTTCATATTAATAATAGATATTCTTTACAATTTTTACAATTTTGGTATGTCTTATGATATATTTAATGATATATATTGCAGCGAGAGGAAAGATTTTATTGATACCAAATAAATGGATGAGTTGATTTTGTATTCATTGATTTCTATGAAATAGTGCACCCAAGTTTCGGAGTGAACATTTCCTTGCCTGTAGCGAAACATTTACTTAGTGAGCATATTATGCAAAAAACACAGGCAATAATGAAGAAGCAATATGCAAGGTTCTACTTTGCATCCTTTGGTTTTAATTAGATAAATAAAGATGTTGTAACTTCGTTTTTTCAATTTTGTAATTCCGTTATTTCGTTATCATTAGAGCGTTTCCGAAAGTAAAAGTGATAACGTATATTTTTGTAAATAATTCATCATTCCATAAAATCAAAAATTTCATACCATGCATCACTAAATTATTCATGTATAGTGTCTGAATATTGTTTCATTTACGTACGAAATTTCAGCTCGCTATCCCAAGTTTTGCAAAAGGTACAATAGAGCGACAATATCAATTTTTTTTTAATTCGAAATTCAATAAAATCCGAACCGCTTTACCGATTTTGTCGCAATGCAATACCTCAATGCAATATCGCAAGCAACATTGAACGTGTCATCAGTTATGAAGAACTCTTTAGTTTAATCGTCGAACTTCTATGAAAGTTAGAGCGACCAAGACCTTTTTCCAAAAAATAAAAAATTACATAAAATCAAAATGGATGCATATATTTAGTCAAAAAGCGCAAAATTCAATGATGGAAAACTGCTTTTCTTGCCCGCTAAATTTGAGTCTGATCCCTCGAACGGTTACTGAGTGTGCGGCGTTTCAATTCTTGAAGCCTTGCACAGAGATACACACACAAACACACGGACTTTTTTTCCAAATTTATTTTCTCGACGCTTCGGACCATTCTGAGTATACGAAAATATTCAAAAAAATTTTATATGAAAACAAAGCTTCCTCTACGAGAAAGCAAAACAGTAATCATTGATTTAGAATAAGTTTTTATTGATCCGAAGAAACGGTTTCCTTGTCTTATTAATAATATATACGTGATGGCAGCAAGTGCGAAGAATTTTATCGTTCAATGTTAAAAACCTACACCGAAAAAAAAATTGATAATACCAACCGAATCTGCGGTTACGGGTGGCGAAAGAAATATTTGGTTGATTGGAAGAAATATTCGTTACAATCAACCAAATATCTTGTTTGAAAGCGTAGCGAAATGAATCTTTGGTTGAAAAAAGGAATATTTCTTCCAATCAACCACATATAATTTTCGCCACCCGTAACCACAGATTCGGTTGGTAATACCAATTTTGTTTTCGGTATATAGGGCAGTCTCTCTCACTCCTAACCTCACTTTTTTGCTTTTTGTTTCTCCTGAACAGGCGAGTTCGAGTTTCAAGAAGCCCGTACTTTAGTTCATTTCTACCGTACTTGAGCACGTTTTCCCTAAATTAGAGCTTAATCAGCCAAGTAGTTTAGGATAAATCGGTCTCACACATTTTAGCTGTGATGGGACAAGTGGAGCTGTCTCTTCAGTGAAATCAATGTAAAACAGCAAAGATGATTTCTTTCATTCAATCTCACTACTTTCCATCGACTTTGAGATCTTCTAATGAAAAGATACTATTGTAAATCAAGTATTTCTTCTATTGACAAAAATTGTCGTGATTCAATTAAATCTTTTTTTTCGGTGTAAAACAATACTCATCCAAATTGTCCCAATTGCTATATTTCAAAAGATGTGCCTTTGAAATCGAAGATAATCGTGCATACCTTCCACAAATATATGAAATGGTGAAGCAAAGCTGTCAGGATTCAATGTTGCGCTTTGCGTTTCTGCAAAAAAAAAATTATTCGAATGAAAAATTTGTATTTGAAGTACACTTTTGGGTTGCAGTTTGGCGTTAAAAAATTCGAAAATCGAGGACTGCAATATAAAAACATTTTGAAATTTGTCAAAGCAAGTATTGAAATATTTCCGAGTTCTAATTCACTTACTGAACCTAAAACTTTGTTATTTCACTTATTAAAAGTCACTGAATCGTTATATTGTAACGAAAATGGAACAATTAGTAACGAGATTTTAAAATTAAATATTAGGAAAAATTGGGTATTTTTTTAAGGCCAATATATCTTGAAAAATTTAAGTCATGGAAAAAATTGTTTCAACATAAGCGTTGTAGTTTTATGTGAACTTTTCAATGAAATTTTTCAAATAATTTTGTGACCCAACAGATTAACTTTTTCGCTAGAAAATATAAAAATTGTTTTTCTAACCAAAAAATACTACTTTTTCTTGGTTGAAAAAATTACACAATCTTTGCGCCTATTATGTATTGATAACATACAAAAATTTCCAGAGTGGGCCGATCAATGTTCCGAAGTAAAAAAATTAATTGTTCAAAGTAAAGAAATGTATGTCAAAAAAAAAAAGAAAAGAGTTAACAACGCTTTTATTTTAAATTTGTAGTCTTATGCGATGATAAATTAATAAAATAGTTGTTCCGTTATACAATTTTAAAAAATGTTATCTGGACATAATTTTTTTTTACTGAGAACAAATTATTTTCTTTTACTCCAGAAGTATAGTCGGTCCCACTCAGCAATATTTTTATGTCATCAATACATTAGCGCAAAGATTCTGTAATTTTTAATTTTAGCCAAAAAAAGTGGCCTTCTTGGTAGAAAAAATAATGTTTGTTTTTTCATCGAAGAAGTAATATTATCGCGTCTCAAAATTATTTTAAAAAATTCATTAAAAAGTTTACATGAAACCACAACTTTTATAATGAAAATTTTTTTCCTATGACTTCAATTTTCCAAGATATATTAACTTTAAAGGAATACTCCATTTTCCGTAATATTGGATTGAAAAATCTGAAAAAATTAGGAGAGAGTACTTTGAAGTGGTACTAAAATGTATCCAATTATGGGACTAATCAAAAAGGTTTTAAAAAAGTGGTTAAATTGACGAAGGATCATCTATTAAAGCAATTACTGGCTGCTTCCAAGTACGTACCAACACAATGAGGCGAATCATCGCCACCCCCGCAACTTTTCTCATCGACGACTCTACAACACGAATCACTGCCACTTCCTGTATCTCCACCTCTAGAATCGCAACCCCCTGAATCGTCACCTCTGGAATGGCAACCCCCTGAATCGTCACCTCTGGAATGGCAACCCCCTGAATCGTCATCTCCATAATCGCAACCCCCTGAATCGTCACCTCCATAATCGCAACCTCCGGAATCTTCGGCCCCTGAATCACATCCGCAATCCGACATTTTGCCTGCTCCTTATGGAATCGATACTGGATAAAACTGTAAAAAAAATCTCGATCGAACATAATGGAATAAATTAATGGGATTAACACTATTCACAATTAAATAGTATAATTTATTATAACTTTTGGACCAATTCAAGAGTAGAATAAATTCTACTTTAATAACAATTTTGTACTCAGTAATAAATAGTAATAATTGTATGATCTCATTGCTCAGATACATTTAATCGAAAAAAAATTTGTGATAAAAATCATTACAATGTATAGTAAGTTTTTTACAAACATAGCGAATCTCAAATTTAAAAATCGTGTTTGTGACATAAGTTTTTTGTTTTTGTAAGATACTGAAACTCAATTTAATACGCGGTATCTGCACGAATTAAACGTTTCATACAGAAAATTCGTTTTCAAAATGTCTTCAACAGTAGGACAAAAATCTGTCTGATCGGTTTATTTGAACCGAATATGCGATTTATTCGATGTAAATAAAATTTTATTTCGATTTATTTAATATTATTAAGAATTATTACGGTTTAATGGGCAGTGATAACTTGTTTTCAACTCAAATAAAGTCCTCTCAGCAGGACCATTGAATAAATTCCTTCTTCGAATGCCAACATAATCAAATCTTATTTCGATCAAATATAATTCATTTCATGTTCAAAAAAGTTTACTTTAATCGGAATAAAACTTAAATTATCTCAGATAGATCCCGTCTTCAATTCGAATAAGCCCATGAAAAAGATTCCTCTGGATGTAGAATCCCTGTAATTTTTTCAGTCGGTAAGTACGAGATCAATGTAACCTACAGAAGTACTCGACTGTTGACTTCATCGTATTTAAAGAGCCAAATAACTTCTATGAAAAAGACCAGTAAAATTGGAGCAGCTATGTATTCTTGATTTTGATATTGATATTGAGTCGAATGAATAAATTATCCATGGGTTAAATATATACTTGAATTAATAAAAACATTCATATGAAACGTTCGGAAACCCATTTATTTAAAGCAATTGAATACTCAACAGTTTCAAATGGATATTATGTGTGAATAGGGATATTGCCTGACCATTTCATAGTGTAGTTTGATTGAAGCAACACAAATATTTTATTGATCAAAAAACAAAGAATCTATTCAGTAAAAGGCTGCTTTATTCGAAGCGACGTATTCAATGCACATGTACAAACATATGTGGAATGACGCGTGGCTCTTTATAGGCGAGTTGCGCTGCTGTGAAATGACGTAATCTATGTCTCGAGAAATCGTAATAGTAGCAGAGTCAACTATAAAGTTGTTACTTCAAGTCGTAACTAATTGTGACTGTAGAGTCAACTGTAAAGTTGATACTTTATAGTTAACTGCACCATGTAATTAATTAATTCTAATTAATCAATCTTCAGTCCAATGCAACTTTTTCATAATTACGTTAGCTATGAAGATGGTTTTGATAACTATTCGATGATTGCGGCAAGCACAAAAAATTGGCTATACAAACTAAAAAATAATAGTTGTCATATTATAATTAGTAATGCCACGATTTTCTCTCAGTGTGTCTCTCACGAGAATGACTCGCCGTCAGGCAGCAAAAGACGTGCAAGCAAAGGTGACGCCATATAAAATTGCCACGTTATCATTTATATAGTTCAGATTCAGATAAGTGTAAAGAACTAAATCAACTCGACATTCAATCATATTGTTTCTTTTGGAAAACTAAATACAAAGTCTGATTGGCTAGTATAAAAATTAGCTTCACTGTTAGAAAAGATTGGAAGTTTTTATTCATAAACTCGTCATTGAAATTCAATAAACAATTGTGGTATAGAATTCATGTACTTTTCCAGTGAAATTGAAGTAAACCATTTAAATTTAAGTACTTTTACTGTAAAATTGAAGTAAATTATTAAATATGCTGTACCATACATTAATTTTACATTACACCTGTATATTAAATTTCATATACTAGTTTATGAAAAAAACTCCCACTAATAGCACACTAAATTTCAATTAGATTTTTTACAGTGTTCATAAGAAATCAGAATCAGTTGTATTATAGCGAAGTAAAAAGAATCGACAAAACTTATCAGGAGAATCGATAATCGAATGAGTATATCGTATTTTATATCTGCCCATATAATAAAATATGTCTCTGAGATATACACTGTATACCAAAAAGTTGTACGGAAATATATTTTGCATGTATTTCTCATACATCTTTACGGAAATACTTTCAAAAAAATTTACCAGAAATACAATGTACAAGTAGTGGACACTTTTATGCATAAACTGGTGCACTTCATCTTAGATAAAAGTGCAAACTAAAATTAATGTATGGTACAGCCATTTCAATTATGTACTTTAATTTCAGTGTGAAATTTCTTTGATGTTAAGGATTTACTTTAAATTTTACCATAAATGTACATTAATTTTATATCACAGTTGTATATTACATTGAATTTATTATTGCACGCTCACAATATGAAATTCTTTTGCAAGTAAATTTTATTAACAGTTTTTTGCAAATGGAAGCAATGGAAACGCCCACATGATCAGTTCCCAACGTGTTCACATTCACTACATAGGCAAAAAGATTTTCCTGTATAATTTTATTAAATGGCACTTAAAAAAAAGCTGGTTGAACTCGTCGGTAACTTCACAACTTTGGACAATATACTCTACTAGTAGCAACACTCTTTATGACGTACAGAGAACAAATTACTATATGATGTAAGAACTATATTTCACGCAGCGCTTTTCAATCAGCTGTTTTAAGCATCGCAAGGCTTAAAGCCGCGGCAACATTGCATCTGAATTATCATAACCTATCGAACTTTCATTCTCAACTGGGTTTAACCAGAATTCTCGTTTGGAATCAAGAGTCGCCTCAGTTAAAACCCCACTCCGTTATACTTATGCGCGGCAACTGCGCAGAAGTTATTCCACACGTGCGTGAGACGACTCTTAATTTATTTCTGCATCCTCTACACGGAAAGTCATATATGCGTAAAATACATATATGGGGGTATCTCACAAACCTTTGACTTTCGTGTAACTCGACTGCGGAATGCGATAGTAATTTACACAGAATACATTACGCGAGTATCAAACTTTTTCTAAGATGTACGAAGTATAGTCTATTAAAAAATATATATTTATAATGCACCAATAGATTGTTTTATCCTGGTTCAAATGCGGAAATCACCAATGTTTTTGCCTGTAACTCTTACTTTAGCGTCACTTTGTACGGGTGTAGCATTGGTATGCACCTTCCGAATCATAAGAAAAAATCATGAACTGCTAGTAAGGTACAATAAACATCATGTACCTAATTGCAATTGCCAAACATGTCAGAAAATTAAGCGGTTATCCTGTGAACATCTGTAACTCGGTTTCGATGGTGAACCTGACATCCGCCCTTATATTGATCAGGAATACGAGCACAAGGTAATTAAGTCAAATGAATTAGATGTACATGAAAGTAGATTCATCACGAATTGAATAAAGTAAAATTTGCGTAGAAGAGTCAATTATTATGCTCGTAACGACAGACGCCATGGATGAATATTGCGGCGTGGAGAAGGAATGTCAGGTTTTCCCCATCGTTACCCAGTTAAACGAGTCAAGTACGATTATTAAATTTCATATGAGTACGTTACTCTTATCACGACTTAGATGTGCGCAGATGTGTTCAACCTTTTGACGAGAAACAATTATTTTCTGGGTCAAAATGTATGCAATTGTTAGGTTCAAGAATGTCGGGTTTATAAATTTGCATGATAAATTCCAACTATCATTGCTCCTAAATTATCTAAATTATATTTTGTGGTTGTAGAGTCATTACCAGTCACATTTTTTATTTTTTGCATACGAGTTGAGTAAAATTGAATTAGAAAAATTCCCTATGGGAAGGGATAAAACTGTGTCGTAGGCGCCAGCAGTATTTATAAGAGTTGTTTTCATAAATTGAAAATACGTTAAACTCTTGTAAAATGCAATCAAAGATAGTTCCTACAATTAATTAGCACTAAATAAATGATTTTTAGTTAAAATGATAATATGATTTTTTATACGAGCACCCTGTATATGATGCCTTGTTCATAAACGAATATTGCTTTCTAAAGGTCTCAAGATGAGTACAAAAAATTAGCGGTTCTGTGCTCTTATAACTAGATTTTTATTCTTCGAGGCCGTGAAAGTCGAAAGCTTGTGAGATACGCCCATATACCATTCCATATGACCCTCATCAACCAAAAAAATGCACAATATTTTTTTAAAAATCGGGTTCAGTGGGGTTGATAGATGCACCAAATTTCAAAATTAAAAAATGAAATTATGCAGGAGAATGCATTATTTTCTTCCATGTTTCGTATCGGCGTCACTAGAAAACTAAAGTATGTATTTTTTCAAGTTCGTCAATGAGAAAATATATTCTAAATTAATTTCGTAATTTTAGGCTACTCTTTATGGAAAAATCGACGAAAATTTGTTTTTCCATACTAGGAATTCGGGTTCTATCAACTTGGAAATTGTCTCAGTCTGTAAAGGTCGAATTTCCGAATTCTGGGTGGATGAAATTATGAGGTATATGAAATAAAATATACCACCATTACAATATCAAGATATTTATTTATTCATCGATTACATTTTGTTATCATTCAATCATGAACTCGCAGAACAAATTCTGCGAGTTAATGAAATGCAACGAGCAAGCAATAACAAACTTCTTGAATCTTAAGTACAATTACAAATACATGTGTTTGTTCGGCTAAGCGTTCTATTATACCTGAAACATTCTTTTTGTATTACAGATGCTTGATCATATCGTGATTTTTTTCCCAAACTTATTTTGCGTGGCCTCTAACTATCAGAACGATTACCGTTACACCGAGAGCTACGGCAAAAAATCCCGCTGCAAGAATGTTCAGGCCTGTAAAACGTATATAAATTTATTTCATGAGATGAAACTCTGATCCTATAGTTACATAACAAATATTTAAATGATAAACTCACACATACGACAAGTTGTTTGTTCAGTTGAGATGCGTCCATTGTTTCCGTTTCTGGAATATGCTTTACGTCTACTGGTATGTGTGCCATAATTGTTCGCATGTTCTACAAAGGGTTGAGAAAATTATTCTCGCACGAGTTTCATATACAATTTTATTTCACGAATGCGAGAAGTGCGATTTCTCTCACGCGAAGCGTGTGAGAAGTAGGTACTTCTCGCACGGAGTTGTATAAAAACGTATAACAAGGAAATGACAAGGAAAGTTATTGTCCGTAGTCTATTATAATAAAGCAACTCCTTCATTATATTCACAATTCGTTCTATCAATACATAATGCCGGAATATATAAAAATTATTATACACCGAGAGACAAGATTTCATTGATTCACAGCAATCTTCGCTAATGAAAAGAAATACTTGAGTTTCAATACTATATTTTCATTGAATGATCTCAAATTCCATAAGAAGTAATTATATTGAATCCAAGAAATTGCCTCTGTTCTTATCATTGATTTCACTAAAGAAACTAAACAGCTCAGAATTCTAAGACCTGTTTTTTTCTGAACTACTCGACAAATTGAGCTCAAATTAAGAGAGAACGTGCTCAAGTACGTCAAAAATGGGTCAAAGTACGGGCACCTCGAAGCCGTTTGTTCGGGATTGTGGGAAAACAAAAAAGTGAGGTTAGGTGCGAGAGGGACAGCCCGATAAGTGTTCAAGATTGGACGATGAAATTCCCAGTATTTGCTGCTACGCAGTTTATCTTTTACATAAATTAAGGAGATATTTTCTATGCCAATAACACATTTTTATTAAAACAATGAAACTGTTTTTTCATTATATGCTCACTTCGTAAGCGTTTCCGTACAGGCAATAAAATGTTCTCTTTGAAGCTTAATTGCACTATTTCATTGAAGTAAAAGAAATATTTTGCTTAAATTAATGAAAACAAAATCAATCTACCTATTCCTTTGGCTCCGATGAAATATTTTCTCTCGGTGTATCAGTTGTTTTATTTTCTATATTTCGTAATAAATTATTGTGATTCCTACAATATGGTAACATACCGTGCGGAAATATGTGACTTGGTGAATATGAGTTGTAGTGATGGGTTGACGACGAATCGATGTCTGCGAAATAAAGAATTTGTAATTGTAAGATGCATTTATATGGTACAACTTCGTAGTACGACAATTTGTCCCTGATCCTTTTTATCCGCCCACATGATCCCGGTCAGATTCCTCCCAAAAATTGCCCAAAAGTCCCAAAAATCTTTGTGACAACCCATCCCCTAAGCTTTTATTGCCCTAGAATTCATTCCATAATTCTTTATCCCTGTGCGATTTAGCAACCCAGTCGTACCCCAAAATATAAATGCAAAAGAAATATAATGTAAGAATATAATATAAAGAAATTCATTCGCAGATGTCTACTTTTCTTGTCCTTTTGCTTCCATTGCTACTTGTGTTTGTCCTACTTATAATATTACATGTCTTTGGTAAATACACTGTTCAAAATCAATAAAAAAACAACACCAAGTCGGTGTCTATGTAGGTCCCCACGTGAAAAAATCATATATAAGTCAATATATATAGTTTGTATGAGAAAATGGACATATAGAACAACTATACACTGTATTTAATTTATATAAAATTTATGCATAATCTGCAGGTTTTATAAAACGATTTTTATAGAAACGTTATATTCAATCAGCATAATTATATTGCACCTTATATAATTTTCATAGAATCTTTATATGTATTGTATAGAACATATAGAAAATGTATATGTCCATATTCGTATACAGCTTCTATGTAGATCTCTATATATAATTGTTATACAATCTTCACATGATTATTTACTAGGGAATCTACACTAATCGCGGTGATGACGAGCGGTGTTAATCAAATGGTGTTAAGATATGACGATGTGCGCGACAATCCTTTGTATTAGCTCCCCACCACGCACGCGTCAGTCACACCGATCAGTGCCGACTCGTCACTAGCGAGTGGTAACCTGACACCGCTCATGGTATAAAAGTGACGAACCGGTGCTAAAAAAGAAAATTAACACGGAAATAAATTTAACGAAACAGCTCGTGTTAATTTTACACCGTAGAAAGTGTTACTATTAACACTATAATGGGGAACATCGAGAAAATGTTCACACACCAGCTGCGTTGGACACCGTGGATTTTTAACAGTGTATATTTTCGGTTCTCCAGGTTTTCTTTCAGTGCCAAATTTTTGAGGTCGTAACCGATATATATATATATATATATATATATATATATGAGGCAGTCCATACCGATTCGGCCTGGGCCGGACTCTCGACCTCTCGAATTTGGTCGACATTTTTTTAAATGATTGGACCAACTTCAAAAAGTATTTAAAATTGTTCTCAGATTTTTCAATTTTTTTGTTTTTCTTTTTTTACGATTTTTCAACGCTAACATCCCGTCAGCCCAGATTTAAAAATCTGGAAAAATTCTCAGTAATTCTGCATGAAATAACAACATTTCTAAGCCTACACCCAGAATAGGCCGAGATTCACTTCCATGTTTTGAATAAATTTTTCTTAATAAAAAAAATCAAGAAATTATCGACTGTTTCTAGAATGTTTTTATTTAAAAAATAGAACTTTTTCGAAATGTATAAGATTTTTCCAAGATTTACCTTCCTTGAAAAAGCATCTGATGTATGCTTTTTGAAGTCCATTATTAGTGAACTTAGCATTGACGTTCGAAAGTGAGTTTTTTTTTAAACTTTACTTTTCAACGCGATAGAATGAATGGTAACCACTGTTACTGCTAGAATCGCGCCGAAACAGAAGGTATCTTCCATTGTTACAGTCAAATGCGAGCTTGAATAACAAATATATAGGAAAAAACGACTGAAAATTGACATTTCCACATCGCTTTCTATTATTAAATCAAATTTCCATAAATATCGTGGATTATTTTTGTTTTCGAAACCAAAGCTCCTCTACGAAAAAGCAATATTCTAGAAACAGTCGATAATTTTTTCACTTTTGTTCCTAAATTTTTCAACATTTAAAAAAATGTAAGCAAATCCTGGCTAACTCTGGTTGTAGCTCTAAAATTTTATTATTTCATGCAGAATTTTTAAGAAATTTTCCAGATTTTTAAATTTAAACTAACGAAATGTTAGCTTTGGTTAGCTTTGAAAACTTGTAGTGAAACAAAAAGAAAATTATCTTGAAAAAATATCAAGTACTCTTCAAACTTGGTCTAATCACATAAAAAAAATTTGGTATGGAATCGGTATGGAATGCCCCACATAGTGTATGGGTGTTTGCGACAATGTTCGGTCGTGGAGAAAATAAATAATAATTTTTCATTTTTCAACGTTTCGACTCTCTTCTGAGTCCTGTTCAGACATTTGATATTTACCTTCTGATAGGTATTCATACGCTGGAATAATTTACAAAAGCAATACTGAATAAATTTATAAAATATCATGTTAGCTTATACTAATTTGAAATAAAAGAACTGAATGACATAATACTTATGGAGATAATACATAAACAGATTTCGTTAGGAGGTGATGAGGGGTTCGACTATTGGCGACCAATGAATTTTAGAAGATCTTCTCCTTTTATTATACGTTTTGGCCCTGATCAGGGTCCTCTTAAGTAATTTTATTATATATTAGATAAATTACCATTCTATATCATAATCTCAGTTGACGGATTTCCTGGCCATGTGGTATCATGTTTTCTAGGTTAAGTTCTTCCCTGGACAATGTATTTTCGTTTGTTTTTAATCTGATAATAAATTTCGTTACGTTCTTCCGTGTCTAGCTGGAGCCTTCTAGGTTGACCTTACACGCGTAATGGAGTTTTAATCCATTTTTCGGGGATGGGTCGTACGATGAGTTATCTTAGGGATTGATTGTTGTGGAATCGATCGCACGGGTTATATTACCGCGGGATTACATTTTTAAGGGATTAATTCGTACGAGATGACATTTGCGCGGATAAATTGTATGGGATGAAAAGTCATGTAATTGTATAACTTTATGGCTCTGCTACATAGATTAAAAATATTGTAAAAAGTACGGTTATTTATTTAATACTCCGAATTCGACATTGTAAACATAGGATTCCTTACGAGTTGGAATATCAGTGTGACCGCTGCTGAAATGTGGCGAATTATCGCCCCCACCGTGCGAATCACGGCCACGACCCCCAGAATGCGAATCATTGCCACCGCCGCTACAATGCGAATCATTGCCACCGCCCCCAGTATGCGAATCATTGCCACCTCCACAACTGGTATCACCACCGCCGCAACTGGTATCACCGCCACCGCCACCACTATCACCACCGCCCCCGCAATCGTCCGACATTTGGCCTCGTTTTCAACCTTTTGATGCCGCAGTAAAGCTGCAGGGTACGAAGAAAAAATTCGTTGTAACATGCTGCAATAATCAATATATTGTACCTAATTTACAATCTAGTAGTATATTTTCTTCAACAGCTTTAGAGCTTAGATCAAGAAAATAATTACAACTAGAATTATACATTGTCATAACAGATTCTTCATTTGCAATAAGAAGGTGCACACTCAAAGAAAAATATCGTAATTTAATAATAAAAATAGTTAGTCCGCCGATAATCTGAATATTATGTATAGATACCAGGAGGAACCACTATATTTTAGGATTATGACAAATATAAGAAAATAGTTGGATCAACCATTAATACAATTTCCATATTAATCATAGCAAATATCATTATAGTAGCAATTACCAAAATGATAATCGTTTCAAAACCTATTCTAATAGTTTCAAATATGCCGTTATGTTGCATATACGATTTCAACGTTTGTTTCATAAGAAACTTGCAAGTATCGTTTATTGAACCATATTATCATCACTCCAACTATAAAACATTGCAAGGCTTCCTACATGCTTTTTATCATGTGAAATCGTCGAATCAACGATATGCTTTTCTCTCAGTGCACGGTTTAATATGGTGAAACGTTTTTACGAATAAACACGTCAACGAAGTATAATCATTTTTGTCCAGATAATTGAAAGTATATACTTTTAATTAAAATTGAGGTAAAACAATTGTTTATACTTATATCGAAATTTTTTTGTCATTGTACATTCTAAAAGTTTTTTTGTAATAATTCTATGTTGTAACTATTTATGTTGACCGTATAAAGAATGCTATACGAAATTTGTCTCAGTGGTAAGATTGGCACGGAAATTAACCATTATGCACGTATCAAAGAACACAAGTTATCAATTGGGTATTCTTAGGCAAATTTTTTGAACTTTTCCAGTTGAAAAAAATATGGTGGGGCAGGCATCGAAAAGAGCTCTTTAGGTGTTTTTTTAACTTGTTGACCTTGAAAATTTCGTCGAATATGATTGTACATATTTTTTTGGAGAGTTCGAAATATTTCCGACAAAAAATCGTACTTTGGATTTTTCTGATCAGATTTGCCAAGACGTTCAAATTTTAAGATTAAACTTGACATTATAGGTGATGTGGCTAAATTATATTTATCAGTTGGTGAGTTGTCGGCTATTTGCGGTTAGCATTTATTTGAAGTTAAAATTTTAAGTTGAATACCAAATTCCCTTTGGTAATAATGAGCAAAAAAATCAAATCTGGTCTTTTCCTTTTTTTTCAGCAAAGTGAATCGAATCAAGAAAAAAGAGTTCACCTAAAGATTTAAAACCCCGATTTTCGTCCAATATTTGGTGTAATATAACCCGTTTATATTCTCAGTCATTGTATAATGAATTCGAAGTTGATTGTTTCACAGTGAAGTCAGCTACTCGTTAGGAAAGAAAATGTGGCATCAATGATTTTTTTCTCAGTGGATAAGTCAGGTGGCGATATAATGCATAGCGATAAGCGACAGTTGATGCAGGCTAAGTCAGATCATAAAGACTTGCGCATGCGCAGCACACATGAGAGCTTCGTAGAAGAAACACAATGAGAATTGGGCTCGCGCAGTAAAAGTCGACAAAGGCTCGCCATGTGACAGTTGCGTCATTCACAAGGATAGATTTAATACATACGTAGTTACAAACTGTGTGCGAATGATCGTGTGCGTGTGTTTACTCATGGGCGAGCCGGGCTGCCGTCAAATGAAAACTTGAGTAGCCAATCGAGTGCCTTGTTTACACGACTTGCCGGTAGACCATGAAAGGCACGAGAGAGAAGAAGAATACAACTGCCATGGCTTCACATACCTATTTTAAAGCTGAGAAGCGTGTCAACAACAAACCGGTACCCGTACAGCATCGTTTTTCCTGTATCAAAGCTAAAAGCGAAGCGTGATTGGCCGAAACAAGTTACGCGTCCTATGAACGCAGCCATTGGCATAGTGTCTGAGACTAAAGAACAGAACCAGACCCAATCACATTGACGGATAAGCGGATCAGTGTGATACCATAAGCGATTGAACGAGTAAACGTCAAAATCTCTTCCTATGTTTCTTTTGTTTCTCCACGTTACGAATCGTAATTTACATAAAAAGGTGTCAGTTTATTAAATTATTTTTGACAGTACCTCTCGATGATCACTTCCCATGCTGATGTGAATTAAGTGATTAGTATCGAGCATGCAAGAGTTATTTCCAGACGATTTTCTTATTCGAATCCAATTTTTTCACATCATGGCTTTCACTCGTATGAATATGTATTAAATATCAAAATAAAAATGGACGTCAGTTTGCATTGTTTTATAACCGTATAATCACAACAACCAATTTAAAGAACAAGCTTGTATGTTACTCGATTTTATTTCTGTTTTGTAAATGGACAGTAGCGAACACTGCTCACATACTAATGCGTAAGCATTACCGCACATGCATTACCAGAAGTAAGAAAAGTTTTACATAGATTTCGATTACATGTCACCTGTGGAAAAACTGGTTGAACTTGACGGCTATTTCACAACTCCCAAAAATGTTATTCTACTGGCAGCAACAGCCTCAATAAGAAAGTTACGATCTGCTGTCAGAACCAGATGTTAGGTAGTCCTTGAGGCACAGATTGTAGCTAAGTCAAGTTCAGCTATATCAAGTTCACCAGAGATCCTCAATTGCCATGGGATTACCAACTATGTATACGAAGCACGTGTTTATAGTAAACTGACGATTTTTTACTCTATACTGGGTTTATGCAGGAGTGACGCTAGGAATCAAGACTTGCTAGAATTTCTCCCCACTACGTCTTAATTATGCGCAGCGGATGCGCAGGATTCAATTTACAGACGTTCGTAGAAAACCCGAAGTAGTTTTACTTGTTCGAGAGAATGGACCAATATATAGATGCTTCACGATTACCAATTAGCAATAATATTAAAACACTAGTATTACAATAATACTAGCAAAATACTAAGTGTAAATTAAAGGTAATGTAAAGTATGTAATGTAATGTAAATAGTCTATTGTGTCAGATCTCGTCCAGTATATAAGTACACATATAATGTGAAAATCAAATTTTTTAGGAGAAATCCGTATAAATGAATCGAATAAATTAAATCAGAATCAAATAATGATTCGTCATGCATATTCAGTTTATCAAGAAGTTGCTACACACAATAAATTTAATACTTACTTTTGCAGAATCTTGGTTCGATAAATGGAGGAATGATTTATGATATAATACAATATGATGTTCATGTTTAGAAAATCATGAATAAAAATCACATGCTTGTTGGTAGATCAACCAGTCCTCATAATATGTATTACTACAAGTTTTTTTTTTTAACAGTTATTATAATGAATTGTAGATTTATGTTGCGACCGCTGCACATTTTCTTTTTTTCGTTATTTTATTTTCATTATAAATATCGTTATACCCCCTGGTTTTAATTCTGGTCATACAAATTGCTACATATTTCCTCCTAAAAGTGTATTTTTTCTTGAAAGTCATTCATTTAGTACGAAATAAGAAAACTAAACAAATTTGAACATCAGTGCGGGCAAATTATTTCCAATTAATTATCACAATTAACCTCGCCACACTCGCATCAAACGCTGCCACAGATGCCCATCTTTGAATTTCACTTCTCGGAAAATCATCATTCGCTACAACTTTCTGCAAACTGCTTCTCCTTGTAATTACATTCATGTGAATGAAAACATTATTACATTGTCAAATTAAGCGTATTAACGCAAGCGATTTCCCCACCTTTTTTTAAATTAATTATTATCCATTAGATTTCTTCTTTATCACTCCGGGAAATCAGGAGATAACTACCGTTCTAGTTTGACGTGCTGCAGTTATGCTCGATCGATACGACAAGTTTTCGACTTACTGCGGAGGGGAACTTTGTCATGTTGACATCTTCCGCGTTCACCATCTCGGTTCCAGGTCTGTGTATTCATTAGGGTGTCCCAAAAAAAAAAAAATATTTTTTTTTTCGTCCGGCCAAAGTCGCAAAAGTTGGATTATATCTAAACGAAGATTATCTCAAAATTTGAGGCTCGTAAAAAAATATTAACCGGTCGCTCCCGATTTAAATTCCATTAATATATAAAAAAAATGATGTTGGCATGAAAAGTATTGGAAGATATTGATGAATCCGTTTCAAATTTGACAATAAAATTATCTGTTATATCCCAAAGACATCCACAAAATTTGGTAGTGATCCGTACAAATTTCCGGGAGATATGACGTTTGCAATAAGCACTAAATTGATTATTCATATATTTTGAATGATTTTAGCTAAAAAAATATTGGATAATATTGATCGATCAGCTTCAAATTTGATACTGTAACTATATTTTATATGACAAAGATATCCGCAAAATTTGGTTGCGATCCGAACACATTTTTCAGAGTTATTGTGTTTCCAGTGGAGGGGGCAGACAGACAAAAATTTACAAAACTTTTTCTCGGACTCTGGGTATAGATTAAAATTCAGGATGGGAAACAAAATTAATTATGAGCGGTGTAAGTCACTTGAGGACCATTTTTGTTCCGTTTTTTAATTTTTATTTGAAGTTAATTAATTACGTATAGTTAATTCATTATAGTTCACATTCATGATTTTCTCGTGACAACGTCGGCTCTACTTTCTTCACATACCTATTTTAAAGCTGAGAAGCGTGTCAACAACAAACCGGTACCCGTACAGCATCGTTTTTCCTGTATCAAAGCTAAAAGCGAAGCGTGATTGGCCGAAACAAGTTACGCGTCCTATGAACGCAGCCATTGGCATAGTGTCTGAGACTAAAGAACAGAACCAGACCCAATCACATTGACGGATAAGCGGATCAGTGTGATACCATAAGCGATTGAACGAGTAAACGTCAAAATCTCTTCCTATGTTTCTTTTGTTTCTCCACGTTACGAATCGTAATTTACATAAAAAGGTGTCAGTTTATTAAATTATTTTTGACAGTACCTCTCGATGATCACTTCCCATGCTGATGTGAATTAAGTGATTAGTATCGAGCATGCAAGAGTTATTTCCAGACGATTTTCTTATTCGAATCCAATTTTTTCACATCATGGCTTTCACTCGTATGAATATGTATTAAATATCAAAATAAAAATGGACGTCAGTTTGCATTGTTTTATAACCGTATAATCACAACAACCAATTTAAAGAACAAGCTTGTATGTTACTCGATTTTATTTCTGTTTTGTAAATGGACAGTAGCGAACACTGCTCACATACTAATGCGTAAGCATTACCGCACATGCATTACCAGAAGTAAGAAAAGTTTTACATAGATTTCGATTACATGTCACCTGTGGAAAAACTGGTTGAACTTGACGGCTATTTCACAACTCCCAAAAATGTTATTCTACTGGCAGCAACAGCCTCAATAAGAAAGTTACGATCTGCTGTCAGAACCAGATGTTAGGTAGTCCTTGAGGCACAGATTGTAGCTAAGTCAAGTTCAGCTATATCAAGTTCACCAGAGATCCTCAATTGCCATGGGATTACCAACTATGTATACGGAGCACGTGTTTATAGTAAACTGACGATTTTTTACTCTATACTGGGTTTATGCAGGAGTGACGCTAGGAATCAAGACTTGCTAGAATTTCTCCCCACTACGTCTTAATTATGCGCAGCGGATGCGCAGGATTCAATTTACAGACGTTCGTAGAAAACCCGAAGTAGTTTTACTTGTTCGAGAGAATGGACCAATATATAGATGCTTCACGATTACCAATTAGCAATAATATTAAAACACTAGTATTACAATAATACTAGCAAAATACTAAGTGTAAATTAAAGGTAATGTAAAGTATGTAATGTAATGTAAATAGTCTATTGTGTCAGATCTCGTCCAGTATATAAGTACACATATAATGTGAAAATCAAATTTTTTAGGAGAAATCCGTATAAATGAATCGAATAAATTAAATCAGAATCAAATAATGATTCGTCATGCATATTCAGTTTATCAAGAAGTTGCTACACACAATAAATTTAATACTTACTTTTGCAGAATCTTGGTTCGATAAATGGAGGAATGATTTATGATATAATACAATATGATGTTCATGTTTAGAAAATCATGAATAAAAATCACATGCTTGTTGGTAGATCAACCAGTCCTCATAATATGTATTACTACAAGTTTTTTTTTTTAACAGTTATTATAATGAATTGTAGATTTATGTTGCGACCGCTGCACATTTTCTTTTTTTCGTTATTTTATTTTCATTATAAATATCGTTATACCCCCTGGTTTTAATTCTGGTCATACAAATTGCTACATATTTCCTCCTAAAAGTGTATTTTTTCTTGAAAGTCATTCATTTAGTACGAAATAAGAAAACTAAACAAATTTGAACATCAGTGCGGGCAAATTATTTCCAATTAATTATCACAATTAACCTCGCCACACTCGCATCAAACGCTGCCACAGATGCCCATCTTTGAATTTCACTTCTCGGAAAATCATCATTCGCTACAACTTTCTGCAAACTGCTTCTCCTTGTAATTACATTCATGTGAATGAAAACATTATTACATTGTCAAATTAAGCGTATTAACGCAAGCGATTTCCCCACCTTTTTTTAAATTAATTATTATCCATTAGATTTCTTCTTTATCACTCCGGGAAATCAGGAGATAACTACCGTTCTAGTTTGACGTGCTGCAGTTATGCTCGATCGATACGACAAGTTTTCGACTTACTGCGGAGGGGAACTTTGTCATGTTGACATCTTCCGCGTTCACCATCTCGGTTCCAGGTCTGTGTATTCATTAGGGTGTCCCAAAAAAAAAAAAATATTTTTTTTTTCGTCCGGCCAAAGTCGCAAAAGTTGGATTATATCTAAACGAAGATTATCTCAAAATTTGAGGCTCGTAAAAAAATATTAACCGGTCGCTCCCGATTTAAATTCCATTAATATATAAAAAAAATGATGTTGGCATGAAAAGTATTGGAAGATATTGATGAATCCGTTTCAAATTTGACAATAAAATTATCTGTTATATCCCAAAGACATCCACAAAATTTGGTAGTGATCCGTACAAATTTCCGGGAGATATGACGTTTGCAATAAGCACTAAATTGATTATTCATATATTTTGAATGATTTTAGCTAAAAAAATATTGGATAATATTGATCGATCAGCTTCAAATTTGATACTGTAACTATATTTTATATGACAAAGATATCCGCAAAATTTGGTTGCGATCCGAACACATTTTTCAGAGTTATTGTGTTTCCAGTGGAGGGGGCAGACAGACAAAAATTTACAAAACTTTTTCTCGGACTCTGGGTATAGATTAAAATTCAGGATGGGAAACAAAATTAATTATGAGCGGTGTAAGTCACTTGAGGACCATTTTTGTTCCGTTTTTTAATTTTTATTTGAAGTTAATTAATTACGTATAGTTAATTCATTATAGTTCACATTCATGATTTTCTCGTGACAACGTCGGCTCTACTTTCTAGAAACGATGTTGAGGGTCTTTTTATTAGCGTTTGGATATTGTTGGTGGTGGCTTTTCACGACCTGCAAAAGAAATTGCTTTTGCTCCTCGTCGTTCGTAAGTGCCTTATTGTACTTCGAAATGAGAGCAACACCTCGCTCGGCAACATCATTGACGACTCTCATATTTCTGAATACGAATTGACGTTTCTAGAAAGTAGAGCCGACGTTGTCACGAGAAAATCATGAATGTGAACTATAATGAATTAACTATACGTAATTAATTAACTTCAAATAAAAATTAAAAAACGGAACAAAAATGGTCCTCAAGTGACTTACACCGCTCATAATTAATTTTGTTTCCCATCCTGAATTTTAATCTATACCCAGAGTCCGAGAAAAAGTTTTGTAAATTTTTGTCTGTCTGCCCCCTCCACTGGAAACACAATAACTCTGAAAAATGTGTTCGGATCGCAACCAAATTTTGCGGATATCTTTGTCATATAAAATATAGTTACAGTATCAAATTTGAAGCTGATCGATCAATATTATCCAATATTTTTTTAGCTAAAATCATTCAAAATATATGAATAATCAATTTAGTGCTTATTGCAAACGTCATATCTCCCGGAAATTTGTACGGATCACTACCAAATTTTGTGGATGTCTTTGGGATATAACAGATAATTTTATTGTCAAATTTGAAACGGATTCATCAATATCTTCCAATACTTTTCATGCCAACATCATTTTTTTTATATATTAATGGAATTTAAATCGTGAGCGACCGGTTAATATTTTTTTACGAGCCTCAAATTTTGAGATAATCTTCGTTTAGATATAATCCAACTTTTGCGACTTTGGCCGGACGAAAAAAAAAATATTTTTTTTTTTTGGGACACCCTAGTATTCATGCACGCATTTTCGTTCCTTCTTGAGGCGAACACAGGACGGGTAAAATGTATTTACGACGATGAGGTTTACGATGAGCGTGAAGTCGACAGCGGCGCCGTGAGGAATTGCAGCGGAGAGGAAGAGGAAGATACAAACTTAGGGGGCATCCATTAATCACCTGATGCGTTTTTATCAAATTTTTGAACCCCTCCCCTCGCTGGTTATCAGCCATTACATTTCGCGGACCCCTCCCCCCCCCCCTGGCTCGTTATCACGTACTTTTTTCGTTATTGGACAGATGAAAAAAGAATTAAATAAAAAATAAATACTTCATACGATTCAGGCTGTTTTTATTATATTTTAGTTGCATACAATTCAAAATTCGCCTATATAACATCTGCTTTTCACTAACTTTGATATCGTCAAACATATCACGTATTAAAAGTGAATATAGTGACTAGTATCCGAAGCAATCACTAGTTAGCCACTAGTCATCGGCTACCCACGGATTCTCGATACTTCTTTCCACGCTTACAAAAGCTTCATCTTGCAGCCCGTTACTTCCACCCCGCACATCCGACAACGCGTCTTCGTCACTTCACAGAGTTTTGTGGGCAGCACCAGCTTTTTTTGTGCAAAAGTATTGCCGACATCCCTTTCTTGGAACTGCGAAACTATTTCGAATCATATAATAGAATCTACACGGTAATATTAGAAAATAATGTATCGAGAAATGTACGTCACTTTGACCCAAGACACCTCCCCTCCCCCGTGTGATCATGATGATTTTCAGTAACCCCCCCCCCCCCCCCCCAACCCGGCATTCCGGATCCTCACGTGATTAATGGACCCCCCCTTACAGCAAATGATCTTGAGGACAACTCCACAACTAAAATATATCTTATATATATTCCATAAATGGGTGATTCCACCAATTATTGACAAGAGTTTGTACCTTCGCTCGCAGATTTAGCTGTAATCCATTAAACGTCAAGTATACCCTCAGTGGAGCTTGCTCGAATTTCGTCAAATTTTTCCTTGAGTAGCTTACAAGTTTCATGAAGGTGTCGAATTATTGCGATTTTTAGGAACGTCATTTCAATACAGAAGGAATGGTTGTCAAAAAATTCATGATAGCGACATATTCCTACGTAAATAAGTGTCAGCTTTAAACAAAATACTATTGTTTGCTCCAGAATTTGATAATGCAGTGAAAATTAACGAATTAGTACAAACAAAAAAAAAAAAGAGTTTTCCCGAGTCGAAATTTTAACCCTTCTTGTAACCTAAAATAGTGGAGATCAACGAGTGTAGTTTCGAGTGTACAAGATGGCAGTCTGTAGGGCACAGGAAGGGCGTCGCGAATAAATTTACATTTGAATTTTACCCTACCAGACTCCTGAAATGGCAGAAAGTAGACATCTCGACTTAACAGAGGGTCGCGGAGGGTAATGCAGATCCTAGGAAACCTCCGTAGAACCGATCATAGGACCTCCCGACCCTCCGTTTAGTCTATCGCAGAGCCTCCTGACCCTCCATTTAGTCTATCGCAGAGCCTCCCAGACCCTCCGTTAAGCCTACTACAGAACCTACCAGGTCCTCCGTTAAGCCTACCACAGAACCTTTCATACCCTCCGTTGACCCTGCGAAAGTTCCTCCCACATACACTATTACACCTTCCATTCACCTACACATCAATGAAAGTTCAATTACTTATATTATGAATATAAAAAACAAATTCAGGAACCAAAACCGTTTATTCAACTTTATCTTATAGATGTAATATATTCAATGCAAACAACATTTTTACATAAACTTTTCTTTCCATAACTTAGAATGCACCCAACTAACGTAATATATGACAATGTGATATATGACTTTTTGTAGGAGAGAAGATTCATTTTCAGTGATAAAATCTATGATAATAAAATGTTTACATACCTCGATTCACTAGATCTTTTTTATGCTTTCTAGCCCTATCCTATACATACGTATGTACCAATGCCTTCTGGATTTACCATAACTTAAATTATATTACTTACAGCAATAAGGTGTTAAACGCTTTATGAGTTTTTATTAAGACGCCTTTTTTTTCTATGTTTATATTGCTTAAATAGGGTTATCGGGATTTTAATAGGTTACATAGGTTCAACGGGGATTATATGTCTCATTTAGGGTGAGTAGGTCGTAAGGAGGTCTATGGCTAGGGCGTGTAGGCCGGAGGAGGCTCTACACGGAGTGAGGAAGACTCTACGGAGGGTGTCAAATAACGATTGAACCTCCAAACAGGGTCACTGTCGATTGTACGGAGGGTGAAACCGGCGTCGGCGTTTGCCTCTTCAAAGGATTTGGGATTCCCGGAGGGCTAACCGGGGGTTAAAATTTCGACTCGGGTTATCAGGGCATTTACGAAAGTGAGTATTTTTTACATAATATATGTAAATTTCAGAGTATTATCTGAATGGGATATGGTATCTTAATGGCCGGAAGTAGAAACAGCAAAAATGAGATTTTGCGTAAAAACACATATGTATCCATGGTTTTGGTTTTCTTATAGTTCAGTATGATTATTTGTCTACAGTCTTGAAGCTGTGTTCAATCGTATGAATAGAAAACATCTCTTAAATATCATTTTTTCAATGACCCTTGAAGAAAACGGATAAGGTGTTCGGATCCAACTCTGAAATTTCCATGTATTATGCGCAAAATTCTCAGTTTTTAAGAATAAAAAACGAATTTTACTTACAGTGGCGCAAGACCCTAAGAAAACTGATTTTTGACTAGTTTGTTGATTTTTACTACTTTAACAAATATGCAACCAAACGACTGTATTTTTTTTTTTTTTCCTTTATCGCTGAGACTTTTTTGCATAGAAATACGTCGTGATCGTAAATTTTTCGGAAATTATTAATTTTGCATTGGTATTTCCATAATTGCAGTAATTCGAGACCCTCAGGGAACTCGATGAAAGCATGATACTCGAGAAGAGATCTTTAAAAATTCAAGTGACGTCCACTAAGAGTAATTAACAATTACAAAATTACAGCTAATCGGAGAGGGGCGGTATAAACTCAGGTCAATAATTAGATATTGATTGTATATTCATGTTAGCTCCATAATGTGAAAAATATATCCTGTATATTCTTGATAGCCATTTGTTCTGCATACATGCAGGTATATGCATCCATAAATGTCTAGAACACATTCTATGTACGCACTTGAATTATGCAAATGTCAACGTCGGTGACATTCGGAAGATATTCCATGCATATGCAACCATGAACCTAGGAAAAAAAAATCAAGGTCCTCAAATTTAATGAAGTTAGAAAAGCAAGATAGTGATTTCTTAAGGATGTATTACACGAATTTAGGTTTCAAAAGTTTGAAACATTCCAGATAAGAATGTGATTCAAAAAATCGGAAAAATTAGAAATAGTAAAAGCTTAATTTTTTGAGTAATTCCGTTGCGTATTAGTTGTTTCATGAATTAGTATTAATTCAAATAAAGTAGCAAGCTACAAGATGACGTTTTTTTCGCCGAAAAGGAATTCACTAGATTTCCCAATTACATGTGATTTTCAAAATAATATTTAAAAAAGAATTTCGACTTTTTAAAAAAATTCCACAGACGATCAAATCTTCGATGTTTTTAGAACAAGGTTCCCTACCACACAAAAAAATCAATAATAATCATTCATACTACCTACTTACCGTAGTTACATGTATTTTCAAAAATAAATCAGTGGACATACTCTGCAAGTACTCATGGACGTCCAGTGTATGTTCGATGGACATAAAAAAGAAACTCCTTTACAGATACATTTCATATCCATGAACATACGATATGAAGTACAAGTGTATATACATTAGACATCGCATGTCCACAAATATTTATGCATTGTATATGAAACGTATGTGAAAACGCTATACAGGTGTATCAATTTTAGGCGAAATCGAATTTTTTTACCAGTGAAATATTCATGGATTTTGACATATAGCTACGAAAAAAAGAAACATGAGAATCGGGACGTGATTAAATGAATCCATATAGTACACAGTTAATTATATTTATTTTATAAAATATAATACTTTAATAATATTTGTCGTCACTAGTGAAAATTATACGTTATTTTAATTGACGTTTGTCAATATCAGATCTTAAGTTCATGGAATAAGACAAGGTTGTTTTTAAATAACATTATAATCACAGTGATTGGTTTTCGACAATATAAAAGACGCCGTCGTCGGTACAAAATCGGTGTTAGACCTGAGTTACGTTAATGTTAGTTCTCGATCAATTAACCACGAGTTTGGAATCCTGTCCTTATTATGTACTGCTATTGCTCGCATCATTTACTATCATTATGTAGTTTTACCAGTTTGAAAAATATTGCTGGACTTTCGGCAGTGGAATAAACGGCGTTATTCTACATTCTTTTGGTATATAACATTCTCAAAATATTTTACTTGATGCAATTTATCAGCCATGAAAAACTACCAGTAATTTTTGCACTTTCAATTTGAGGCCAATAGTTCGATTTAATCCTCGCACAATGAGCGTCCTTGAATTAACATAAAGAGTAATAGTGGCAACCCTCTACAATACGTTTAATACATAGAAATTGGACCGGAACATATTAACTTCTTTTAACATTTGACTTCGTGCAACTTTCTTCAAATTATTCAATACGTTATATTAGGACAAGCCTTGTTAACATTTTTGTTAATGTCTGTCAACGACCTTAATTGAGTCATTGCAATTTTCGTGGGGATAAACAATTCATTACAAACAACCGCATTGATGTATTTAAATGCAATCGACAGAAAAGCGCACAGACTAGGATGTCTGGACCATGAATGATCTAAAAGCTCCGTTGTACTTTCGTTAATAGTTATAAATATTCGTATTTCATCGTTAAAGGCGTTCGCCGAGAATATACCACGCAAATAGAGGTATAAGATAAATTCCACCGAGTGTTAAAGCAACAACGATCATTGTGACACCGAACAAAAGGTAACCTGTGAACCATAAGTCCATCGATTATTGATTATTTAATTATTTCCATATAAATTACATATTGAACGTTTTGTTTTTCGAAACATACTTACAAGTACTAGGTGCTGAGTCGCTAACATACTGCAAATTCCCTGTTCCTGGACGATTGAACAGTCCGCCTGCGAACAAAACAACATCTCCTGGGAAGTCCCAGAAAGAATACCGTTCAACAATGGATTATACTCAATTATGAAAACGTACTAATTTGTCTTCGTTGAAAGTGCTGCCCAATTGCATATTGGACGGATCCCGATAATTAAAATGAAGATGACAATCCAATTGGGTGCCCTGTTTAAATCCTATGGGAATAAAAACCATAAAAACTTAGGTACTATCGCAACAAAGTCGATTTTATTATTTAAAGAAACATCCTCATTTTTGTCTAGGGTACTGAATAAAATTTCAGTACTTAATGCAGTGTTTATAATAATTTGTGTGCGGGAAATCTGATATAAATTAATCAATCAATGCATCAATAAATTCAGTAACAGTCAACCATCGCCGTGTATCCTATAGGAAATTACAAATTCACTTATGATCCTGCGTATGATTGCTGCAAAATCATTCCAAGTATATGCAGTTCGATGCACTCTTGTGAAAATATAAATCGTACGTTAAACCTATTTTTATTCACGAACCTGCTGCATGAGATTGAAATAAATCGACAGGATGATAGTTCGAAATTCCGTAACTTGCGTCACATCCTCCTATGTTTCCCATGTCCCCCATGTCAAATCCCCCTCCATCGCAATCCCCCATCACTGCAGCGCAGCCACCGCCATCACATGCTGCCATGCCTTCCGCCATTTTGACAGCCTTATCAACTTAGAGACGAAGAAAGAACTGGAAAGCAACATATGATAAAATCGAATTATACATTTGATCTTAAGGGCAAAGTTCACACACACAACATGATCAACACTAAGGGAAAGGCTAATTTTTTAAATCTCTATTTTTTCGGACTCAGTTCTCGACAAGATAAAGCGTTTATGGTCCGCTTTACCACATTACCAACCGCAGGACGTATAGATTTGGGGGAATCAACAACTGGTTTTGGTCACTATTTCTCTGAATGATGGCAGTATAATTTGCATTTGGCCAGGAGCGGCCATAAAAAAAGTACACTGATTGTAATGGCGTTTGGATCAGGTGATTAAGGGATATTGGAAATTCTTTTCCCTCAAAAATGTTGCATAAGAGTTTTTTTAAATTTATTTTTCTAATAAAAGCATCTTTTCAATGTCAGTTCTACTGTATGTTTAGCTAGCGATTGCAAGATAATTACTATAATATCCCAGCGCTCTTATTGATGAAAAAAAAATACCCAAGCACTCAATGAAAGTCAACTTCCCACGACTCTCAGTATTAGCGTCAATTATGCAAGTACGTTGGTACCACTTGAGGAACGTCTCTGCATTTCAACATATGGACGTAGGAACAGCGGAATCGCAGATGAAATTTATACAAATGAGATAAATGGAGGGTTTTTAATATTTGCTTATACATATAGAATGCCGGGCACGAATTGAACAGCAATGTAATTTACCGGTAAATAATGGCAAACATAAATAACTAGACGGAAATTTGATCAAAACATGGCATTTTTATTTTTATAAAAATAAAAATTTTTACCTGTTAATTCACCGGTGAATGATGGCAAACATTAATAAGTATATAGAAATTTTATCAAAATATACCATTTTTATTTTTACAATTTTTTTTTCGCCCTTATGCTATAGTGTCTTATCATCTGTTTTGATTTACAAACCTGTCCGATGTTACGAGGTGTCATGTCAATGCAGAGTTGAAAATACATCTATTCCATCTGTTGCCAGGTGGAAAGTTACATAGAAAGTCACCATGCTTACACCCTTGCATTTACATCGAAAATCACCATCCAATGTAATATCACACCCGTCATACTATATTCACGAACCGACATTATCCATCTATACAAAACACTGCACATGCCCAATGAGAACGTAGTTTCACTCTGCGTGTAACCTAGAGAATCCCAGGACTTCGGTACACTTTTGTAGCTGTCAAGCACCTTCGGTAATACCTGGACTTATCAAATTGACCGTAACAATTCCTTGGAAAACTCGGAAGACTCGTGACGACGTTCTTCGCCGTCTCGGAGGGAACCGACAGCTACGTTACCAGCGGCATCGATTTGTAGCTGGGCGATGGTACGGGATATACAAGAAGCTGCGAAAGGGTCGAACCTTGCTCACACAACATGCGTGCGTGCCATGAGCCGTCCTCCCAAGGGCGCAAGCGCAACCCTCTTGCTTTCCTTCGACTGTATCACGGAGTTGTGATTTAGATAAGGCCATAACTTTGTACTAGGAAATATCTTTGTTTTTCCACCCGATTTGGACGCATTGATGTGCGATAAAAACGCATATATTTCTGTTACGCTGATCGCTTAGTATCGTTTGATGCATTTGTAAAGTGCGAATGTACTTCAATGATCTTTTCGACGAGAAATCTAAATGGAATATTTAGACTGACTCGGTCAGTAAAGAAGATTTTCAGTGCCGTAGCTATGTACGAATTTTTTGGTTTACTGATAAATGTTATAGATTATGGCAAATGAGTAATGGAAAAAAAAATTTGTTCGTGAAACGTGCAGAAAATCTCCTTTTCCGTGCTTGTAAAGAATAGGGGAAAGTAACTTTTTGTAATAAGCCGTGCAAGAAAAATAGTGTGCAAGTCACAAAAGTTACTTTTGCGCATACTCATTTCACACTCTCGTCACTCTTTCGCACAATTTTGCGAGCGGTAGGAAATTGAATAATTAAATACTTTTTGCTCAATGAATTGTTAGCGTTCCAAGAATCTAAAAAATATAAGGTGACCGAATGTTGGAGTAAAGTTTTTTCAGTTTTTGTAAGCTGAATAACACAATGTCATGTTAGTTATTTTCTAAATGGCCGTCGTGCGTAAATCATTAGAAACGTTAGGATTAGGAAGAGGCCAAATTGTTGATTTATATACGAAATAGAGGATGAAATAGTCTATTTTACTAAATAGATAACAATTTATAGCTTATCATTTTAGACTACTAAAGAAAAATTGATTATTGTATGTATTATTATACTTATAGTCATAAAGTAGTTACAAACAGTTTCATGCGTGAAAAATTATCCTACACACTGATCAGCTTATTATCCATTATTACTATTCATAAGCATCAGTATCACTTACGAATTATATAAGCGTCCAAAGTGCAAGTGTTGCACTATTTGTTCAGAAAATGTAGAGTTTCAGAGTTGATAACTAATGTCAGCGAAGTTGTATGCCTGGAAGGCAAAATATGAGTTGTACTTCAAAACGCTACGTGGAATATCGCGTACTGGACTTCAGATCTCCTTATTTTTTGCAGCATAATTAATATTCGTGAATATTTTCAACTTCAAATGTCAAAGATCAGACCAGTGTAGAATGACGGTTGTCCATAAGTTTTCTAGACCTGATGACAAACATATTCGAGTACATACAATAAATCTGCGTGACAGCGATTGAAGGATTGCATATCATAGTTAAATCGCAAAATAAATTTCAATTAACAGTATTTATTGAAATACTTGTACAAAAATCTTATAATACAATGAAATGGGACTCTTCATCTGTTTTTATATCATACGAAGGTCGTCATATTAGTTATGATTACAACATTTTTATAATCAATAATAGCTGATTTTGTATTTTGTATGATATTAACAAACTCTTCGTTCTTGGATGGCCCAATATAATAAAATGGATTTATGTATTTTAATAGCATACTAACGACGAGCGTGGATCACAAGCCGAAGGCGCTTATAGCAATCACACGAGTTAAGTAAACGTTTATCGCACAAGTATTGTACAAAATTTTATTTGACAACGTGCGTAAAACCGCTTTTATTGCACCAAGTTAAATAATAGTGTATGACGACACAAGTGCGATGAAACTTTTTTCTGAGATTGTTTGAGTTTGGGTCAGCTTGCAGCAAGGGCTGAAGGCGAGTGTTGCAATCACACGAGTTGAGAAAACGTTTCTCGCACGAGTTTCGTGTATAATTTTATTTATTTATGCAACTCCGTCCTTACTTCTCACACGCTCCGCTTCGATTCGCGTCCGAGAAATCGCACTTCTTGCACTAGTGAAATCAAGAGACGCGGTGGCGTTGCGACGCCAATCATTAAAGAGAAAAACATTTTCATGTTGAAAAATGCCTGCTAGCCTGTCGCGATTACCGCTACTCTTATTGTTCGGAGAATCGTGTGCCATCGACTTTGTTCAAATAAAATTGTTAACGAAACTCGTGCGAGAAACTTTTTCGCAACTCGTTTGATTACATGCGAACTCGACCTCGTCAGAAAAAGTTTCATCGCATTCGTATCGTAATATGCCTTTATGTCATGAGTACGAGAAATGCAGTTTTTCGTACAGAGTTGCATAACAGAATTAAGAAAATGTTTCCTATAACCTGAATCTTTTAAGTCGCTACAAGTGCGACAAACAAAGCGAAGACTGTCTAATGAAATTCCGCTGAGCAACAGTGAACAGCAGTAAGTAAATGTTATCCAGAAAAATTAGTTGTAACAGTTTTTCTTACCGATTGAAAGTTAGCACCTCAACTCTACACATGATCTGCGACCTTAAAGTGGGCAACCATTTCCACCGTGGTCAAATGACTTCCTCCTAACTGACGACTTAAAACGGATTGATTTTAATGTTGTAAGTATTACTGATTGAAGATAGGCGACTATTCCCGGTGAATTGTTTTTAATAATGAAATTTTTGCGAAACATATCCCGGGTCTGAGACAGTGAATCGCTAGATTCAAAGCGTGCGGAATCGCAGCCCAATTCAAATTTCATAAAATGCGAATCTTTACAAATATCGACTGTAGCTGCTTAATTAATAAAAATTAATTAATCCAACAACCACATTCGACGAAATTTATCTTGGAAAAATGGTGAGAACATTCCACCACGACCTCTCTGTAATTCAATTGTATTTCAAACACAGTTAATGATAAAAATTTGAAAAAATGCACATTTGCCTTTCATCCAAAGTTACATGCTTACAAGGTTTAATAGATATTGGAGAGGGTCGGGCTTTTGACCGTTCGAATTCGTGTGGAATACCCCATATGTTCTCGTCATAAACTCGTGTAAACACCATAAACATTCAAGTAAACGAACCACACAGACCAGACCCGACAGAAGACGATGGAAACAGTTTAGCCGCGAAAGGAAAAACAATTAATAATGCTCACAGAGACAGTGACCCAGATAGAAAATAGTGTCGTTCCGTGCCGCACGTCGTGTCGGCACAGTGCAGTTAGTTGCTGTGGAAGAAGACGGCTCTGTGAGGACACGACGTGCCGATTAAGCACTGTGTCCGCACGATGTCAACGCGTTTTGACTAGCACGACGTACTTGACCTGTGACAGCACTGATGCAGCATCAACACCTCGTGCCGTCGCAGTGGCAACACATTTAAAAGCAACTAACGGCACTAACGTGCCATCACGATGTGCCGTTTCGTGATGCCTGTGTGGTCTCACCTTGAACCTTAATGAGGAGTGTGTCCGTTCTACTGAAACCATCTCTACACACATTCATTTGTCACGCCCAGTTCAAAACATACTTCTTATCCACGCGCTTAATGAATCCGCAGGATGGAATTTGAAGTATCAAAACCAGCACGAGAGGAAATTGTACACAAGTTACCCTGGTAGACAAGCGTGCCGTCAAAAATGCGTCATGTACTGGAGCATTCACCTGCGTTATTGACGGCACAGGGTACTCAACGGCACAAATGCCGACCTTGTAGCTACACAGTTTCGACAAGCGTTGGTGCTGCACAGCGTATCGGAACTGTGTAGGTGTATAGCCGGAATTCAGCACGCCCCGCCGTCGACACCGCAGCTTCAAGCTGCAGTACATGACGCATTTTTGACGACAACCAGCCGCCAATGTGACGGGACTGTGCGGCCAAATGTCTATCTGGGTTACGTAGTTATGTATAAATTACATCAGTAATGAACTTAACAAACATTAACGGTCCATAGTAGCAGTACTCACAACGAAACATGACACAGTGACAAGAAGCTGGTACGGGTGTAATAATGTAGACAATATTTAGGACATCATCTTCGGATGATAAAAAATCACGAGCCACAAATTGCTGTATGACGGAACTTTCAGCCGTGACTGTACTCTATATTATTACACCGGTGCCAACCTTTTCCGACGGATTTATTCAAGTGTAAAAATCTCAATTGAGCGAGGGTTGGCGGTCAGTATAAATGTCCTCTGACTTTCCAGCGCCGAATATCGCTCGTGTCGAAATGGTTCTGTGTCGGACGGTATACACATGGGTCGTGTAGTAGTTTGCCGTGGTAAGATTTGTAATGCACAAGTGTCACCGTGTCATATTTCGGATGTCACCTGTTAACGTTTGTTGAGTTTATTATTAGTGGAATATCTACAAAACTACGTTACTTGTGTACAATTTTCTCTTGTGCTGTTCTTGGTATTTACAATTCCATCGTGCCGATTTAGGGCAAGGAGTAAAAATACGTGTTGAACTGGGTGTGACAAATGGATGTGTGTACAGATGGTTTCTGTAGAACTGACAGACTGCCCCTTGATGGCTACTGGGTGAACATATATTCCGTATTGTCTTTAATTACACTTGATCCAAATATTGGACGTAAACTGATGTTGAACACTTTAACGCAAGCCATGCTATGTCTTGACGATGTTCGCTTCATCCAAAATCAAAACACACGTTAATATGCGTCACATATCTGTAGCACGGTTGACAGCATATTGCACAAAACTCCGGCGGCCAGACGAAATGCGGCAGTCATTCTCGGCAACGTCAGTGTAAACACCGATAACATTTCCGTCTACTAGTCGTGCGTGCACACGCCGGACTCAAGAAACAGCATTTCCAGCGACGTACGCAGTGGCGTACGAGTCGCTTTTCCAAAGTATGTATACACGCGTGTAGAAGCAACTGCGTAAACGCCAAGATGTACGTCATTGAGACTGTTGCGGCAGCTTTCTGTCTGCTAGTCAACGCGGAAGTAGTGCAAGGGATTAAATGCGCTTTAAGTGTGGATAAAAAAGGGAGAGAAAGACAGGCCTATATGAGAACACAAAACGTAGAAAGACGGTTATGAGTCGCAGAGAAAATTGGTTTCACATTTACGGAGCTTCCGCTAATGTCTTTTGAAAATCCATTTAAAGCGTATGGAATAGTTTGCATGACCCATATAGGCACTAAATGCACATGACGATATTCTCTAGTTCAACGATTCGCGATTTAGACCTTTTGTACTCATTAAAAAAAACTATTCAAAACTTTTTGCAATGTAAACACCATGAGCAAAAATTCTTTGAGTCAAAAATGTATATCAGTACACTGTTAGAAAAAATTGGAAGTTTTTATTCATAAGCTCGTCATCGAAATTTAATGAACAATTGGGGTCTAGAATTCATGTACTTTTTCAGTAACATTGAACCAAATTATTGAAAATCAAGTCCTTTGACTGTAAAATTAATGTAAATTATTGAATATGTTGTACCATATAATAATTTTACATTACACTTGTATACTAAATTTCATATACTAGTTTATAAATAACAACTTCCAGTAAAAGTACATTAAATTTTGCGTGGATTTTTTACAGTGTAAAAAAAAACATTGTTATTTCTATGAATAACAAGAACAGGTTTACTAAGGTAGCAGAAATATTGACTTCCCAAAAATTCATCGCTTGATCGCTCATCGAAGTGAGTGTTTACTTGGGCTTCCCGGTTCTTCGAAACTGCTAAAGGTTCTTGAGACTAACGTCTTATACCGGCTATATGATGGCATCGGGGAGGAGCATGCTTACGTCACGAGTCACAATTCTCCCGCTTCATAGGCTGGTATAGAACCGTCGATTCAGGGTCATGGGGCCTCTGAACCATAATATTCGTTGTCTGCTATTTATAACTGTGCATGTTGTCCTATATCGCAGACCACATTTATATTGATTCCAGGTTATCATTTGAGTTCGGGATTTCCCCATATATAAGAAGCGATTACGATTTATGAGCATATATAAAAAATTCCTTGCATTATTAAAACTCACAGTTTGAAAAATAACTATTTTTTATATAAACTTATAACAGCTTTAGTTCGGTATGCACACTTTTGTTTTATCTTTCAACACTGCCTTAAATCACTGGAAGTTCTTATTCATAGACGCGTAAATCAAATTTAATACACAATTGTGATATAAATAAGGATGCAAAGTAAAACCTTGCACATTTCTTCCTCATTATTTTTCGCTTTTAACAAAGTTCCCTCTATGAACAAGTATGCTGATCATTTTTGGCTTTGGCTTTGGCTTTGGCACGCACACGCACACATTCTTTTTGAACCACTTTTCTTGATGTTTTGGAGCATTCTGAGTGTGACATTCAAATCTTGAAAAAAAAAAAAAACAAATTTTTACGAATACAAAACTTCCTCTCTAAGGTAGAAAACATGCTGTAAATGATATCCTTCTTTTAAAAACATTTAAACTTTATTAAGTGCATAGTAATTCTGCAATTGTGTAAAGACATACAGTGCACCAGAATGGCTTGTGGAAGATCAATCCGGTTGTTCACCGGATTGATCTGACAGCTACGACTGGTTAACATTTTAACTTTTTCCTCACAACTTTTATGGTGCACTGTATATGTTTGCAAATTTGCAGAATTTTAATGCTTTGCTTGTACTCAATAAGGCTTAAATGTGAAAATTTTAAAAGAAGGGCATCCTTTTCAGAATCTTTTCTCTTATGGCTTTTTTAGGTGACTCAAGCCTCTTAACAGGTAGTTGGGTTAACACGTGTTACCAATCATGCGGTACAAAATAATTTACAAACGTATCTAGTATCTTATAAATCAATTTATTTTTCAAGAATTGTATGTGCCTATTAAATAACAGTCAGGTTTCGTGTATTTATAAAAAGCAAATAAAGTTTATTGCTGATGGGATTCCCAGTATTTTAGTAGAACCAGTGATTTCTGCAAGGTTTTGCCATTTTCTCGTTTCATTGTACGTCAACATTTTATTTTGTTGTAATAGATGAAGGACAATATTCCTTTTTTAGAGCAAATCTGGAGGCACAGTAAAAAAAAAAATTTCAGATTTGACATTTTACTAATAGTACAAGGTTAGCAATGCGTTCGACATCGAAATACCAAGGATTTCGGTGGAATCAAAACAGCGATAATGAAAATAATGGCGACAAGACAAAACGCGAACAACTTATCTGTATGGTTGTAGATGATTTGTACTGCAGTGAAAATTTCTATGAGTTCTTTTCCTTCATTCGTTTTAATTACTGAAGATCGTCAACATTATTTTCACCATCAGGATAATGAGCGCGATTATAGCGAGTGTCAGATGCACTCTTTTCCCTGCAAAGCAAATTGATATTCGTTAAATTAATTTATGGTTTATTAGTTCGACAGATATTCGTCAATCTTGTATTGGAAAATTTTATATTTGAAGAACTCACAGCACATCCAAGAACAATGGTGACAACAGCAAGAACATGGTACAGGAGGCTCTTCAAGGGTTGCTACAGTGATATGCGGTTGAACTAAGTCCTCTTGACTATTAGAACACGGAGCGGGTTTATATCTTTGATATTCGTGAACCAAAGAGTCGTAAGGCGGTGGCGCGGTGTCATAATTCATAAACGCCGCACCTGAAGGATGATTCAATCCAGAATTTGACGGAACGTGTGAATCTTGGCTAACTAGAGCATTGAGATTATTTGAAAGACCTGCTGAACGACCAAAAGGAACATTCCCAGTCCTTGATTGATCATGTGGAACTGCAGCAACACCTGCGGAAGGAGCCGCTGTAAAAATCAACACAACATTTTTTTACGTAACAATGAGAAAGAGCTAAAAATTACAAAAATTATAAGGATGTGTAGGGAAAATAGTATGCACTATTTAATTAAATAGCTATCCCATTTTAAACGCTCGAAAAATTAGCCAATTGCCGGGATCTCTTTAAAGAGAAATGATTACATCGAATGTTGCCAAAATTGGGAGATATATGCATTTATCAATGAACAATACTATTATGGACTGTCCCCCGAGGTTCTAAAAAGAAAAGTGGCTTCACTTTGCAGTGATTGCGATCGCTAGAATGCCTAGAACAACGAAAACAAGGGAAAAAAGCTGTTGAATTAGGAGGTATTCTTCGTAACACGATCTAGGATTTTAAGAAACATTTCAAAATGTAACGAAATCGTGAAATTTACAAAAAAATTGAATTCGTTCTTTAGAAAAAAGTTGTTTTCTGAATGCCAAATTAGCATTATTTATTCGATCAAACAAATTCTATTTCGGTGTATGACTAAGTATGTTTAGAATACCCCGCGAAAATTTTAAGTCAGTCGTGTCATTTGTTTTTAAGTTAGAGCTGCAGAAAATTAGAAACATATATCGTTCCGCGCTCGCAAGTTCTCACTCGGAACATTTGAGTCTAGACCTTAAAATCTTAATATGATATTCTGCAAGGTATTCTTTTTTTTTAAATGGAAAAATAGAACTTTCTATTCCTTGAAAATTTTACACTGTTACACCATAGAAAATATTGGGAAGTTCCATATACTGTGTAGTTATTGATACTAAGCTCGGGTAATGTATTTTTACTAAATACGTGTATGAAATTCAATTTAATGCACGAAAGAAAATGAAGATTCAATGTACGTGTGGTAACATTGAAGTTATTTTATATTAAAAAAAGATTTTTAACGAATTTAGTAGATTTTACGTTACACTCGTATTAAGATTTCTATACCCGTTTTCCTGGCAACGCTTCCTCCACATGTGTAGTAACTGTACCTTAAATATATTTGACAGAGAAGGAGGGTATTGTAAAATTAAATTTAACTCTTATAATAAAAACGACTCGTATGGCGTATTTAGTATACTGCGCATTAATTAATAAGTTTCTTGCAACGAATTTTTCAGACTGTACATAATTAACACTATTTCCGTAACAAATTTCAAATATTGGTACATCAATTTTACGTTATGCTCGTTTAGTAAATTTTCTATTCCTGTCCCGGTAAACAAACTTCCCACACTGTGTAGTAAGTACACCTACATTGTTTTCAACAGTGTATTATCCCTTAATTCAATGCACAATATTAAGCCAAATATGTGTTTCAATGCTTATGACGACGGTTTTCGATTTGGATGTGTAACTTCTCTGCTAAAAACGTTTTCAGGTTTTTTTAGTAGAAGCAATAAACATATGCAAATGTTGGTCATCACAGAAGAATTATTGTAGCTAACACGTCTTCGACGGTTACAAACAAAGACTCCAGCAAGATTGTGAATGACAGCTTATGATCTGTGTAGATGAAGTATTCATTGCTGGGCTGTGATTGCCTTAAGTCTGCTAGATATATTTTGAAATAAATCTTTATACTTCTGTTGTTAATATAGTCTCCGGAGAAGCTTGGGTTTTCCATTAGGAGGCTTTCAATAAAATCCAATGTTCCAGATGCTGGGTTTTTAGCTTTACTACACCTTTAACACTACTGACACAATCATTTTACGACGCTTGGACTTCGACTGAGTGGACGTTGCATGATAAAAATGCGATTAAATTTATTTCAATATCTATATCTAGAATCTGATATTGAGGTTGTTTTTATTCTACGAGCTTCGCGTTAGTAAATTTCAAGTCGCTTGATCACGCGTCAAGATGTCTTTGTTTCTCGTATCACGAGTTATCACAGAGAGTCTCATTATTGATTGATCTAAACAAAACCCGGACAGTAATCATACTATATACGTTACCGAGCTCTTTGTTACCGACTGTGGTAAATCGTATTTCTGAGTGATACCTTCTTGATCAATAATAAAAATGGTAATCCGAATTCCCGTGTCACGTTGGTACAAACTTGTTTGACTTGATCAGTGAGAGGATTACTTTTTATATGGAGCGAAATGTATGTACATATGTATGTGTGCTTGTGCAGGGTTTCGAAATTTCAATCATCTATAACTCAAGAACCGGTCGAACGATTAAGCTGTATTTCGGCACACAAATGGAGAAGGTGAACGTGTTCGATTGCTGCAATTTTCGGCAAAATGTGTGGAGAAGTTTAGATTTCATACCTCTTTGAATTCATTCGAAAAAAACCCGTGATCACTGCAACTTTCTTAATATTTGATATTTTTACTCAATGGTTCTTCATAATGCAAATTCATGTAATGTTTGATATTAAATTTGGTCGAAATCGGAACGCATGTTCGGATTTTTCTGCAGCTTCTGAAATCCCGAAAAATTGACATCCTTGAATCAACTTTTGGAAGACATGAACTAGCGAACCTAAATTGAACAGTGCTAAACAGTAAAAGGGTTCGAATTTTACCGTAATTCGAATCGTTCATTATTATTTCTTGACAACTTCAATTCCGCTGAACTTCAGTTTTTGAAACGGATTTAAAACAGAGATACAGGATAGAATATTGTTTTGTCTTACATATTGTTTGTTCGTTTTTTAAAAATATTCTTACAAATCTGTCCCTATAAGAAAACCGAAACTCATGAACATGGTTTCTAATGGCGGTAGATTTGATAAAGCTATGAGTAATAAGGGAACAATAAACTAGGAAGAAAATCTACTTGCAATTTAATGTGCGTGTACTCGAACTTTTTGTGCATAAACTGGTGCACTAAAATTCCTTTACAAGTGCAATGTCAAATTAATTATGAGTACAGTAATTTGAATGGTTTGCTTTGATTTTACCGTGAAAGTACTTTAATTTTTGCAATCGCCAAAATTGGTTTTAGTTTCATTGCAAAAATACCTTAATTCAATATAAAAAAATAGTACATTAAATTTAATTGATGACTTTATACATGAAAACTTACACTCTTTTCCGACAGTGTATGTAAGATTACTTTTACTATGGACTTCTAACGTTTTTGATATAATTCTAAGTAGATTAGTAAATCAGATTCAATGATAGAGGGTCGATAATCTATAATAGGTGTGTTAATGACACGTGTCGAGTCCCCTTACTCATTGTCAGTGAGTTTTACTCGTTTGTTTTACAAGGCCATCTTGAAATTGTTGGCGTTCACATGCGTATTGAAACAATGATTTCTATTGCTTAATTTTATACAATATAGCCAGTTCGTCTTAAATCTACTCTTTGTTACCATCAGCAAAGGGGAAAATTCTTCAAAGGCTTAATATTAGTAAGGATCCCAGAATGGAGGTGAATGCTTCAATTTGTGTGGATTAAAAAAGATTGATGGGAAAGAGCAGCCATTGGCGACCGGGGTCCTCATTGATTGATCTAAGGGTAGTAGGGTAAGCGGATCGCTGTCAAACTATACGTTGTGGTCACTACTTGGTGACCAGTTACGAATTGGTTGTTTCAGCTTCCCATGAAGAAATGGCGATATACTGCCGAAGCTACCAACGAGCTCAGTGCTCAAACGGGCTTGTCTCACCAATATTGTTAGGCAGTACTTTTGCAGTACTGTTAAACCACTGATTCCATACTGCGTCAGTTCTGGCAGCCAGTACTTTCAAGATAATATATACGGTACTGAGTCGAGAATCGTCGAAGTACTGGGCGTAAGCACACCAATACTGTGCCAATATTAAAAAACAAACTTTGGACCGGCATTATTATTCCAGAGTTGCACCAGCATTGAGTCAAAATTGATATCTATATCTATAAAATTAATATTAATATATCGAAAGAAAAAATATTTGGTTGATTGGAAAAAATATTCGTTCCAATCAACCAAATATTTCTTTTGAAAGCATACCGAAAAAAATCTTTGGTTGATTGAAAGGAATATTTCTTCCAATCAACCAAATATTACTTTTGCCACCCGTAACCGGAGATTCGATTGGTATTACCAGTTCTTTTTTTCGTCGCGGTACTGACATATCAGCAACGATGCTGCGCGCCAATACATAGCTGATTTGAAATTCCCACATGGGTTAGGGCGGTGACTTACATTTGAATTAGCTTCCGTATGGAATCCCTTGGCTGAGCAGACAGTCAGTATGAAGTGAAACACCGGACCTATATGATTCCGCTGTACTCAAAATAAATTCACGCGCTGTTAAAACGCTCTAAGCGCTGGATAAATTTTTATTATCAAAATTAATATACTTTTTATTATGAAAAATTGATATACAGAGCCGGAGCGTGCTCACATCCCACACATTACTCTGTGCGACAAAATTACGTATCGCTTTGGAATTTAATCGCGTATAGAAGAGTGAAGTCTAAATCGTATTGTGTATCCATAATAACGTGACAATTATTCCGGAAACAATATAACAATAATATTGCAAATAATGACAGTGACTCTGACCCTGAAAATGTCTACATTAATCTTTGACACGACGTTACATACGACGAAAGGTTACAACTGCACGTTTTTGTTTGTGTTACCGAACAGTATACTATAATATAATATAAATAGTGGCATCTAGAGAATATGTCCGTTACATATGCACTTCTGGGCAGCCCTTCTTTTCCGCACATTTCTTTTCACCACAGCGCAGATTCACCACATGCGTTACTCCACAACGCCGATAATACGCGCAATCAGTATTCCTTCACATTTCTAATCTTCATTCGTTTCTTTTACGATATTTTATTCTTACACACTTCAGCTATAAACAATTCTATCAACACACAAAGTTCAGACACACTCTAACCTTATCTCGTAGGATAAGGTTATATCTGCACCTTTTTGCTTGTATCACCGAAAAAAGGTCGACTAAAAAAAACCAAACATAACGGTACCTAGAGAATTTTAGGACGAAAAAGATAAGGCCCAGAATTATCTTTTATTTAGCTATTAATAATAGCTTTTATTTAATAATAATTCATTAATTTTGTATTTATTTAAGAAAATTGATTCAATAAATATTGAATAAATAAATTTATTAATTAATTTATTAATAATTCATCGAGCTAAGCTATTTATCAATACAAGTTATTTACCAGAGTATTAACTCGTACGATGAAAATTCAGGACGATACGTCGTGTCAAAGCTGAATGCAGATATTTTCAGGGTCATACAGTTACTAGTTATAAATCAGTGTCCGGTGTTAAAAAAGAACCATTCAAGGGAGTCATCGCCGGAAATAGGCGTCGCCCCAAAGACCAGATGGTTATCAAGTTTCCAACCCTCGTTATTTTAGAATCTCTGACTTTAATGTGAAGAACTGAGAATAAGAAATGTGAATAACCTTGGAAGATGCATAATTTGAAATTAAATTTAAATTAAAAACTTAGGACCCAAAAAAATGGTCACCTAAACTGACGTTTTTGGAAGTCATTCTGTACCGTAAATCGTACGTTCGTGATTTAACTTTTTTACCATCAAAAACTGTTCTGCTACTCGCGCAATCCCCTAGATATATCATGAATCTATGAACACATGATAGAAGTTCTGCAACTGCAGGCCACGAATTGACCTTAAGCGATGTCATAATGCGGTATGATAAAGCTTCATAGATGAACCAACGAAGATAGACTAAACAGTAGAGGTCTCTGACAGGATAACCTCTTTGCGCGTTGAACTGGAAGAGAATGTGGCGTGAGTTGATGTGAACGGAAGTGTTCAGGCGGGTGATCGAGCGGGTAAAACGGGTCACCAGTGTGCAAAATCAGGCTGCGCTGCACTTAGCGACGCACACGTGTTCTCGAGTGTCCACACATGCTGTTCCGTATTTGTGCAGCGTCGTGCAATCATCTTCTATCATTATGCGATACATTTTTTTCTGGCTTGAAATGTTTTTCCACCAAACTTCGACCAATAAATAATATAAAATAAAAATAAATTCTACCAATTTTACCTGGCTCTGACTCTCGATTTCTCGAATGTGGTTGGTGATTTTTTATGTTGTTGTCTTATCCCTCGTTGGAATGAATTGTGTTTGTTGCAATGTCAAAATTCATAGAAATTCTTCAAAATTCTATGTCACATTTCAAAATTGCCAAGCTTGGGTTGTTGTTCAATTATAAAGCAGAGTAGAATTTAAAACAATATTCTTCGAAAGATTTTTGGCACTTATCTTATCTTATATAAAATAATTTGTCACATTCCAAAGTTTTTAAGCCTGGACTCAGAATAAGCGTATGTTGGCATTCATATAATAAACTTTTATCGAAGAAAAAAATGTTTCGCGCAGTGATACCATCCAGATGTTCGACATCCGACAATTAATGTTTGTGCCGTGCCGTTAAAAAAAATCTATTATCGAATTGGCGGGTGAAAAAAAGCTTCACGTAGTCCATCTTGTAGCTAGTCATGGATTCCTTCAATTGTGAATTATCATCAACATTAAGGTAATTTTAAGAATAAGAAAAAGACTTTCGACAAATCGTAGATAATTCTTCAAAATCCTAGATTCTATATAAACATGGTTAAGCATTAGCTCACAATCCATCCACTCTTGCTTTGATATTTATCCATTTTCTTTTTCGACAAATATTTTTTTTACATGGGAGTGAGCGCCTGTTCACTTCAGATCTAGGCTTCATATTTTTGAAATGTGGTAAAGTTTTCTTTTCGAAACTCTACATGACGGCCAACGATTCTGGTGAAAAAACGTGATAAGTAAACAAAACTGTTAAACTTTTTTTTTCCCGCTTAGAGTTGGAACAACAACATAAAAATTGACGACCAGATCCGAGAGGTCAATAGTAGATCCCTATTGTTTAACCGACATTTATAATCCCGACGGTCAAAATACCGACAGTCAAAGTACCGAATAATTAAAATACCGACAAATTAATATACCGGCATTTGGAATCCCGATAGAAATAAAATATGATTGTTTTTCCGAATATGTATTTGTAAGATTGTTTAAACCTACTCCGACGAACGATCTCATGTTATTCGCAACATTCGTTGGTTACATTGCGGTATGCAATATAAAAAAGAATATTAGTGCAGTTGGGAGGCTTCGCCCTCCCAAACCCCTACCAGGGCGTCGCCCCTGGACCCCGACAGGGCTCCGCCCCCGGACCCCCCCCCAGGCGTGCGTCACTACATGCCTTTTCTAGCATCAAAAATATTGGAAGGGGAGGGGGGGGGGGGTGTTCTGGAAATTCCGAACATTAACATTCAGCTACCGACGAATAACATACGATTATTGGTTTGGATTAATTTTTGGGGATTTTAAATGTCGGTATTTTATTCCCTCGGTATATTTATTTGTCGGGATTATTATTTGTCGGTATTTTGATTGTTCGGTATTTTACCTGTCGGTATTTCGACCGTCGGGATTGTACTTGTCGGTGAAATGGGCGGCACCCATCGAGAGTCAATCACAGGTTATATTGGTGTGGCTTGTCCCATATAATGTGTATCTGAAGCTTTTTACAAATTAATGTATTGCATGGTATTTATGTCATGTAAAATTTATTCTAGAGTATCTCACCTCACCCTTGTAAAGTGTGTTTGAGAATACAAACAAGAGATGATGGAGTTAAAATAAATGAAAAATAAGTACTGAACCTAGAACAGAATATAAATTCATTATTTTGCATAAATTCGCGTACAACTGTCACGCGCGTTTGTAGAGAAAGTTTGCATTATAGCGCGTTGTCTCGTGCGGGCTAAAAGATATCTGCGTACGTATATAGGCAACCTCGTACGACCGTGTACATCGTATACGGAGCACAAGCATTGCTATATACAGAAGTTGAAGTCTGTTTGTCTGTCAGTTTACTAATGGCGAACCGAAGGAACATTGCACTTTCTGCACCCGACATCCTAGTCATAAAATTTGATAATATATATTCGAATGTCTGTTGGTCTGGAGCATGTGCATGTACATGGTTGGATGATGAAAAATAACATCGCGAATGTTGTAATGCCTGAATATTTACCTCAATGAGTTCTCATGTACCACAGTTACGAGTTAACAGAATATAATGAGTTAAAAAACGTTTGTTGTGCATGTAATTTTCAGTTTTCAGGAACGACACTTTATTAGGGGGATTGACGAATTTTATGAAATTTGAATAATTCGGTGTGAGAAAAAATAATTCTTCGCACAGTGTGTATAATACAAATGCAATACAATTTTTAAAAAATATATAACGATTTTCAATAATCAATTTTCAATTATACATTATGAATTAATTTCATAACATCACCCCTTAAATTTAATTGGCGGTATCCTCAGTTTGTCACTTTTTCACCATGCAATAATTCAATAATAATCCGATGGTGAGTAACAAAACGTTATTTTTTAGTAGGAGAATTTCTCTATTTCGTTTTATAAAATAAGCAAAACGAATTCATTATTGAAGAAGATCTTGCGTTTTATAGGGTGTTATAAGAAAACGTAGCATTTAACCTTTTCCAGTCCCTGAAAATAGTTATTTAGTAATACTATTCGTATTTATGCAAAAATATGTAAATATCCTGAAGAATTCAGTCGCCGACTGTGATATAACAACGCCAGAATTAACATTTTATGCTAACGCTATCAAAAGGACATTTTCCTTCGAGATTGTGAGGCCAAATAGGAGTAAACAAAAGTACCTATAAGATGCCTCGAGAAAATTCGCTACAACCAAATAAGAGTGACATTGTTGCGGATCTCGAGTTTCTTCCCAAACCTTCCCTTTTATTTCGGTAGTAAAATTAACGGCAACCACCGCGAGTAATTGTCGGGCATTAAGCTCGGGGCAACGTAATTACTGGGAACAAAGCGTCGCGGCGTTTCGTTGGTGGTACAGCGCCGTAGTGAAACATGCCGACATTGGTGAAGTTTAGGAAGAAGGAGAAGCGAATTTGCGGCGAAATTTGGTCTAACCGTAGGTAAATACTACAATACGGTTCTAGTAGTAGTGGCGAGAGACTTATTTATTCGGCTTTGCGAATGATTTTACACTTCTTCGAGAGATTTCAAATACCTAATGGTGAATTATTCATGTTTTGTTGTATACTTTTACACAATATAAAAAAACTTACGATACTTCAATGTTCAATATAGATTTTATACAAATCCAGTTGTACACGAGTAATTTCAGTGTATGGCTCGGACAGCTTGCAAAGCATATGGGTTCCGTAGAAGTAGGGCTGTCTAGGGATATGCCCACTCCAAACTGGGAAAAAGACCAGGTTCAACACAGTTTGACCTACATTCCACACCGGTCGATTTCTACACACGTAACTTTAGTGGATGATCTAGGGAGCTTGCAGTGCATATTATTTGTGTAGAACTGAGACTGTGTAGCTGAACAAACTGTGCACAAATCAAGCTGAATACAGTATAGTTCGACTCAAAGGCTACACGGGTTCAGTTCTACACCTATGGTTTGTAAAAAACTGTGGGGCAGTATAAGGGAAGATTGGTTCCGAACTAGACCATGATCAGGTTCGATATAGTATAAGCCATTCTAATACTTCCAATATTTTTAAAAAATATGTGTATTGCATTGTATATGACTTGTGTATAACTGGGACTGTATGAGCATAGACCGGAACTACGGCAATGAAAAAATGCATCGTGTACGAGTTTGTGATATCGAAGTTGTTGTGTTGACTGTGCAGAATTTTCCGTGCACAATATTTGGTGTATAGAAATGGTTTTCTGAGCGCAAAAATGGGGCACATGTTGCCCAGTGTGTTGCGTATTTTTTCCATTGCAGTCTCTTATTACACATCTACAACCGTATTGCTGTTGTGTATAGATACCACGTAAAAGTAACCCGTTTTTGACGTGTGCAATAACCAAATACAACATTAAAGTTGGAAATCGACAAATTTGGCATCGTGCTTGATTTTCAGAATGAATTTGGGTGCTACACGGATCATATTTATACGACCACTATTAGAAACAAGTACTGCATCCAGATGCA
>OX453037.1:11046096-11313596 GCA_949699805.1 Tromatobia lineatoria
CATCAGCTTGCTGTCAATCTAACTGTTTTGTTTTCACAGCGAACGAATTGTCGTCGTTAATTCTGCAACGTGTTGCTGCTCGGCTGTTCTCTCGTCCTTTTGTTTCCTTTCGTCTTCTTTGCTAGTTAATTCGCGTTCGTACGGCCACCCAAAATGCACGGAGTATAAGCGACGTTTCAGTAGAGCCGCAGCTTGGTGGGTCTACAGGCGACAAAACCGTAGCTCGTAGTTGGTTGGCTCGCACGAACTTCCAGCAACGAATAGCTGGATTACGCGAGTCTTGTCTCAAGGCGATTCGTCGCATAATGTATTGTGCACAGAGCCGTCGAGTGTATACGAGAGAAACGCACGAAGAACGAAGAGAGGGGCGCGAAGGAACGTTTACGTTTGTGTATATCTGTATATCTGTATATATATCCGTACGAGGAAACTAAAATTAGTCGCGGTTCCTAGCCGGCGCTATTAAAGTAAGGTGCGGCTAGCGTCGCCGCCAACCGAGTCAACGCCGAAGCGCTACTGCGGCTTCTATCGCACTGGCATATACCAGGAGCATGTGGCGATGCGAACCAGTGGCGCAGCAGGTGGCAACTCGACTGGGTGGAATAACACGTTGCGACTCGACGCCGAGCGGGTGCAACCGGCTCAACGGGAAATGGAAGACGAAATCCCCGACCTATGGCCATCTCGTTTACATACCGAATTAAGATAACCGCACAGATAAGACACTAATTACTTCGTTGCTTTATCTGTGACAAATTAGAGGATTTATTCATTTTTAGTAACGACGGATTTCGGGCATGGTTCTTTTTAAGGATGTATGATACGTACAGTCCCGCCAAAAGTGAGTTTCAGAGACAATTTCGATCACTTCCAGATGGGATAAAAATCGGAAAAAAATAATGCATATAAAACGTACTAAAATGATTGATTTCGTATAATAATAATCCCAAAATGTTATTGACAAATTGGTGAAAAAAAAAAAAATTGTTCAACAAACAATCAATATCTTGCATGTGCTTCCCCGCCCTCTTCTCTGCGTGAACTAATTTTTGTATCGTTTTCTCAAATTTACTCGCATATTATTAAGATGGTTGAAGCGCTCAACACTAGTCAAAAGGGTGCTAAATTTATTCTTTAATTTAGACAAACTTTTATGTACCCTTCGATCATAATAGATGGTGATTCTCAGAGTTGCATGTTTCTTTTACTTAAAAAAAATTTAATTGCCCTTGATTTCCACAAATATTAACGGATGTATGCTGAATTTCGAAAAGGCTTACATTCGTTCAGCTTTTTCAAAAAAGAATCCGTATTTTTTGCTCGATTTTGATGTATTACGCCTCAGTCTCTTCCCAGTCTCGCCTTATATTATTGATAGTATTTCTCATTTTGAAATGACAGCTGTTCGTTTACGAAGGAATTTTATTGGTAGGTGAACAGCTGGCTATGATTTTAAATGAAGAAAACTATCAAATATTTAGATGGTGAATTCGTAGAGCGTCTTTCAAGGTACAAAACGAAGCGAATATGTACCTTTTCGATAATTAGCATAGGCCAGTCAATATTTTTGTAAGTCCGTTGGAATTAATGTTATTCTAAGCCAAGAATATATATTTTAATACAAATCCCCATCAACTCAATTAATGCATAAATCTTTGTATACATGATTCACGAAAATTAGCACTCACTTGACTAGCGTGGAGCGCTTCAACCTCCTTACATACTCTACTATATGCGCGCTATAGATAGAACTGTGGATTGTTATGTCAAAACGTGCGACTGAATATATCAGCTCGGCGAGAGAAATCTAAGCTCACGCTGGTTCGCTGCGCCTTATGTCGTGTAAACAAACAATGAAGAGACCGGACGCGTGGGTGGGCAATAAAACATAAGGAACCCAACATCTTACATGCTGAGCGAAAAATAATAAAGTACTTGGTATTTGTCATTTAAATCCCATGTATTCCCGTCGACATACATTGAATATTCAGGTCAGACGCATATTTAAAAAAAATCGGGCACTTATCAGAATTCCTTCAATATATGACCGCATAAAATTTTACGAAAGTATTTTTTCGAATGGTTAAACAAACAATTGTTCGTCTTCCTTTTATTCAATTTTGTAATATTGGGCGGCACACTTATAAATTATTCATGTTTTATCTCATAATAATGCATCAATCTACTAAATCAATCAAGATAAAAGCAGTTACGAGGAACCGTTAAATAATTTGTTTTTAACTTTCTGAATATTGCACGAGTAACTGATTAATCATTTTCGTTTTCCTCATGATGAAGCATTCATAATCTATTTATCTATATCGATACTTATTATAAAAGGAAGTGGCCGAAAACGTTTGTGTGTCTGTATGTTCCAAAATTAGAAAATTTTTACAATTCCTGAGATTTTCAAAATTTCTAAAATTTTCAAAATTTCTAAAATTCTCAAAATTTCTAAAATTTTCAAAATTTCTAAAATTTTCAAAATTTCTAAAATTTTCAAAATTTCTAAAATTTTCAAAATTTCTAAAATTTTCAAAATTTCTAAAATTTTCAAAATTTCTAAAATTTTCAAAATTTCTAAAATTTTCAAAATTTCTAAAATTTTCAAAATTTCCAAAATTCCTGAAATTTTCAAGTTGGTCATGAAATTTTGATCGAGTTTGTTTCAAGTTGGCCATGGAATATTGAGCGAGTGGTTTCGAGTTGACCATAGTATTTTGAGCGAGTCGTTTCAATTTAGTCATGGTATTTTGAGCAAGTTGTTTTAAGAATACCCAAGATATTGGTGGTATTGAACCGAGGTTTTGCGAACGCGCGAAGCGCGGGATCCACAACAACACCCTAATAAAGTCTATATAAATTGCTATTTTTATATTATTTCATAATTGTTTTAATTGGCGTGTGTCTTATAAAATATAGTACAGCCTCGCGTATTGCGCTATATTTAGGTCCAGACATGGGAAGGTATGTATAGTGTAGAAGGCAGCGTAATGTTGAGCCACACAGACGTTTACCTTAGCGAATAGTACACAGCGAACGCGAATCGAGACCGAGAGCCTCCACGGCTCGGCAGCTTCGTCTATCCGCTCGTGGGTACGTAATTAACTGCAGCGACGAGGAAAACATTGAATGCCATGGCGGCGGCGGTGAATTGCGAGCGTTTGCGGCTCCAAAGGCTGCCACCGCAGTCATAGAGCACTGTAGTACGGTGCATTGGCATCCTATATACCTTACTACGGTACTATATACACCGAACCAGTGAGAAACGGAGCGCTTAGAAGGCCAGTCAATGAAATTCACCGTTTTCCACCATTCGCTATCTCCACATTGCGTTTAATTCGTCACGAGTACGCTTTCGTCTACCTTGCGACTGTAAATAACCAACAGAACGTTTAACCCTTTCGTCACTGACTTGAATAATTTGCCCGTGCTCAACAAAACGTTTATTTATCTATTGAATTTATTTTCAAGTCGGTTTACATTCGAGGTATTTAGTAGAATATTTCGCATTCCCTAAGATATTGAAAATAACAGAACGCTGTTACCTTAAATCGTTTTTTTAAACAATATTATTCATGTGACTTCCATAATTTTGTTTATAGTAATTTTTTCGGAATTATGTAATTAAAAACTCCAAACAAAATATTGTTAAGTGAAAAAATTACGCAATTCAAATCGTGTCTCTTAATGGTTGTCGTTTTAATAATGAAGATATTTAATAATTTTGTCAAATATTACAGCAATTCCCAAAAGTTGTGGCAATTTTTAATCAATTTTTTTCCTTCAGCATCTTTCTAGAAATGCTAAAGAAAACATTTTTCATAACTAAAGTAACTGTTCAATCAGCGAACCAAAAATACATCTACGCGCATAACGAATTTCCGGTATGAATGGTTCATTCTATACAGTGGTGGAATTTTATTCGCTATATGCACTCGTCATAAGCTCTGGATGAAAAATCTCTCCGAGTCCGAGACTGCAATTCGAGGACTATAACGAACTACCTTCCAAAGGTTGTTAATAACGAAATAGTCCGCTCGAGTTTTTTTCGTCCGGCGCATTGCGGTGTAGAATGAACTGAAGCACGAAAGAAATATAAAATTGCATACCGACTTGCACCTTAGCCTCTGTACAGACGACTGAGTGAGAGAAGAGCGGTATACGAAGGAAAGAGAGCGCGTTCGGTTACGACGACGGCCGGCGAGCCAACGTAACGCGATATCATTACCAGTCGAGTGGAAGTCGTGGAAGGATTTTCGCGAGTCTCTGTCTAACGACGGGAACGCGGTAGAAGGAGAAGGCAGAGAAAGAGACTGAGTCAAGTGGCCATCGAGTGTGAGCGCCTGCGGAATCGGGCTCGCCGCTGCTGGCAATATATGTATATATGGGGGATTCCACGTAAAATCAGGAGGCCATGACCCTCACCCTCAACGATTTTCTCTATTTTTTAATATGATGTTATTACCGACCCAAAAAGGCCTCGAAATTTTTCTCAGATTTTTTTTACTACCAGTAACATTTTTGAATCCTTAAAAAAAAAACCAATTCTAAAAACGCCGTTTTTTAAAATCTGAAAAACTCACACTGATTGTATGATTTAAAATATGATTTTTGAGCACCATGCGATAATGGGATCTCAATATTTAGTATTTTTTCCACATTTTTCCTCGTTTCGTTTTCATGTCGCGATTTCATTTATAATTTTTTTAATCAGGATAACTTTCTTAAATGTGAATGGATCTCAATTTCTCTGAAGATGGTAGAATGACCAGAATCCCCGGAACAATTGATATCGTTAAAAAAAATTTCGCAAATGCATTTCGCAATCCAAGCTATATTGTATTGCGAAATGCATTTGCGAAATTTTTGTCATGGTCATGGCCTGCTGATTTGACGCGGAATGCCCCATATTCATGAAGGTATGTATATTATACCTATATATATAAAATATCCATTCGTGGCTAATGGAGGAAAAATAAGTCTGGAAAGTGAATGAATCGGAGTGAGGGACGAGCGACTGAGAGTCGTGGTGAATGGAAAAAGGCGCGTAACTACCTGTGAGCTTAGAGAATTCCAAGATGAAGATACTTTGTAAAATACTATATGGTGATCCGTCTACGCAAAATAAGAAATTGGCACGAAAAATAATTCAAATGAAAAGCCGTTAATGGGATTTTCAAGCGAGACTAGGAAGTTATTGGATTTATATTAAGAGGATTTATATAATTATAAAAAATAATTGAAGACTTTTGAGGGAGCAAGGAATAAAACATATTGTTATGGTTTTTCGCTTCGATGGTTCTATTTTTAGATGAATGAGATTTTGGTCTCTACGTTTTTTTGCTGTACAGTTTATTATATAATAGGTGAAATATATGATAATTTATCAGTTAGGCATGGCAAAAATACATTGTTTTTCAGCTTTGCATAAATTTGTAATTTTAATTTGTAGGTTTACGTTCTACCGAGATTTTACGATGCATTAGCTTTTAACTAGGTCCGATTATCTAAAATACTATCTGAGGTCAGCGAGTCCATAAACAAACACTATCGCCCATTAACCTATTTACTTTGGTGAAAAAAATGGTACTATTCCATATTGCTACAAAATAAATCTTGCACTGTACATAAAACATTTTTTCAAATGCAATTAATGTATTGGGAAAATATGGAAACGCACGTACCCGCACTATAAACGTAGAAACCCATCGTAAAATCAATACAGGATGGCATGGAACTCAAATAGTTTCCTTAAAACTGTTACGCTTATGTGTACCATGTTGTTTATACTGTATCATTCGATACACAGACTCCAATAATGGACCAACATATAACTCTTGAAATCATTATACCACACATCAATCCCACGTGGAAAAATCATATATAAGTCAGTATATATAGTTGTTATAATTATTTTATTAGTTTGAATATTAATCATTCATTTGTTAGTATTATTTTAGATTATCCGAGACGATCAAAATCTGTATATAATTTAAAAGAGATCAAATATTGTATAATAGCGATTAATACAAGAACAGTAATGAAAATAATTAATATCGGTATTCTAAGAATTACAATTTCGGGTATTTCAAGTTAAATATTACCGATAATATATTTATTTGTTGAACGCTCAATTATGACGAATTAAACTATATATCCATATAAACAGAAAAATTACACAAATACATATATTTTAATGCTTTCTCGTCTATTCGTTGAAATGTTACAAAATATATGAAACAATGTGATATAATATTGCTTTGTTGTACTAAATATAGCTACTCAACTTTATTAAATATGTAGAACCGAACGTTGCCCCAAAAGATGAACCCAGGCCCTGGGATTGTTAAAGAGAACGGCAATGTCCTTAATGCCGCTGAGCAAATACAACCAATACTTCTGGTTAATGGAACAGTTCGGAAGAGAATAGTGAGCTCTAGTGTCTCACGCTCGAGCTTGCGTAAATATGAATATTCGAGTACCATCGGAGCACATTGGCTGAGCTCGTAATATTCTATCACCAATTTCTATCGATCTCCGGTATCGACATTTTGTCGATTTTACAGACCCGCGAATAATTATTAAATTCAATTTTATGATTTCTACATAGTCTGTATAAGAAAATGGACATATAAAATAACTATGCACTGTATTTCATTCATATGAAATTTATATATAGCCTGCAGACTATAAAGATAAAACGATTTCTCCAGAAACGTTTTATAAAGATAAAACGATTTCTGTAGAAACGTTATATTAAATTTACATAAATTACATTGCACTACATATAATTTTCATAGATTCTTCATCTGGATTATATGCAACATATAGAAATTGTATATGTCCATTTTCTTATACAAGCTTTATATATTTTACGATATGAAATTTTCATAGAATCTCGGTATAATTTTTACACTTGGGATTTTACAGAGCGCAACTATATAAACAAATAAATATAATCCACTCATGTTCACCGCATCGTGAAAAAATTCAGAAGCTATCGGAAAGCGGATAGCAGTCACAGTAATTTACTCCGATAGACCAACATGTCCACCGATCGGTGTAACGCTTTGAAAACATTTTAACTCTTTTTTTTTTTTGTATTTTCACGGAGACCATTGACGCGATGCGGTTGGACATCAGAGAGAAAGGTTTGGGGGCGTGAGGTGGTGCGTTGTAACGCCGTCGGAACGCGACGGGGATAATGACGCTCAAAACGACCGCAAAATTTGCTCGAGCGATCGGCAACGACGTGGATAGCAACTGTACACTGGTTGTCTATATACAACTCCGCTCGTGTTAGCGTCCATAGTTTAGGGCAGAATAGGAAGAGCATTGGTGGAGAGGCGCACAACGTTCCGCGGTCGAGGGCTGTCGAGGTTGGCGTTCAATTTGTTTTATCGGACCTCTGTTTTCTCTTTTCGGTTCCAGTCGACGGCCCGACAGCCAGAGCTCGCCGACACCGAATCCCTGCTGCCGGCCCCGCGGCTCAGAATCGACAGAGGGGAAGCCGAATGCACAGTCGGTTAACGCCGTTCAACCCTGCCGGTCAGTACTTCCTTCCTACGTTCTATGTACTCGCACAGACATTCTCTCTTGCTCTCTCTTTCTCTCGCTCTCTGTGTGTCTCCGACTCTGTCACGACGAGACCCTCTCTGTCCAGTTCCAGCGGACGCGCACGATGCTTCGTTAATTCGAGCGTGACTATCGCACCGAATTATCCGCTACATGTCCACTCAAACGAAACGGATCGTGTATTAACGACGCCGACGTTACCCCACGATAAGCCTTCTTCGTTTGTTTCAAACGTGTTATCGTCTGCAAAAACTTTCAAGCAAGTTTTGCTCGGAAATTTCTGCAACATGGCGTCAACAAAATGGCCGGAGAAAATAGCAGGATTTATAACTGTATATAGAAGGTTTTCTATATACAGTACAATTCTATATAAAAATTAGAACCGTGCACATCGACACCACGGTATTTTTATAATATGTTGTCAGTGGCAATTGTGAATTTATTGACAACATTTGAAGGAATGGTTTTGTATTTAGATTAACAAAATTATGAATCCTGTATTATACAAAACGTCAATTGACTATGAACTTATGTTGTATTTGTATCATTCACAGCAATGGAGATAGAGACGTATACATACGTGAGCGTGCTTTTTTCATTGTGTTTTATTTATTTTCAATTTCACTTCATTCAATCTTCATACAAAGTAAACGATAGGTAAAATTAAATTACTGTGATGGAGCGCGTTGAAAGACAATTTTCATTCGCGAAAATACCACAACAACAGGCGACCAATTTTTTATGAAATTCAGTCTAGACATATTTTGAAGAAAGTATATCGAAGCTAGCCCAGGAATGATAATAGCTTAGAAAATATCAGTCTCATGAATTCATCCAATCATACATATTTTCATTTGGAGGGAGAAATTTCTAATTCTTGGAATAAAACTGTAGAAATAATTTTGAGGCATGCAGAACATGCAATCAGGACAAAACTTGCACTATCACTAAATTGCATGTATAAGCTTGCAGAAACTCATCATCAAGACTTTTAAGGGGGAAAAAAAGATAGCACAAAAAAACAATGTGATACCCTTATTTGGCATTCCAAAAATATCATTAAAAAATCTTTTATTTAAGAAATCGAGTTCAGAATTTTGAATAGGTCAATCAAATTGGTGAATCGATTTCCCCCGAAACCAGATTGGAGCTCGTTTTAATCTACGCGAGATTCAAACCAAATCACACGCAGCATAATTCACCATGAATTTTTATTTTTTTCGCAAGCACGTCTACCATCCGTTACCACAAATTTATTTCAAGACCCAAAAATGTTGATTGTCTATAACCGAATTTTGATTTTCTTATTTTATATCAACTATTCTCGTTCAAAACCTATATAACATATCACTGAGATCTCGGAAACGTTTTTGGTACCGACAAAGAAATCTCTTTATCACATTATCCATGATTCATATCTCTGTAATATTTTCCAGTCGACTAAAAACCTTCATTGAGAATCTTTCTTTCTCTTTCTGCGACCCCCTTAATTACCGTCCACGATCAGGTATATAGCACAAGAATAGCACGAGGAAGGTTCGTAATTCTCGCGACTCTAGAAGGAGGTTGGGTCATCGAAGGTTAACAATGCCACGTTCCGCGGGTATCCCGCCCCCTACACGACTAACGGGAGCTGCGTGTGCGCCAGGCAAGCAACAATACACATCTTTCGCATCGCTCACATCGTGGCCCATTGTACCAGTGGTACCATTGTTTTACCATTCCATTGCATCGGCGGTGCAAAAGAGGAGGGGGAAGGAGTAAACTGCAGAAAGGGGTAACACGGCCAAGGGGAAGGTGGCGAAGGGGGGGCTCGAGTATAGATCCAGTAGTAAGAGAAGAGGAGAACTTGCAGATATGCGTACGAAGCATGTCTGCAGAAAAATGGGTACAGACACGACAAAAAAAGCGAAAGCAATGAGCAGAGTTGCAGTTGCAGGTAAAAGCGCTGGTTCAGAGACGAGACGACAATGTTAGAGATGGTCGAGAGTATTTATGCGTAAACAGGTCAATTAAATTTAATAAATCAGCTGTTGAATCAAATTTTCGGTAATGTGAATTTTAAAATTTTTTAAACACTGTATATTACGAGCGGTTTTTCTTACTGTCAGAAAAGACTAAGTTTTTTTTAGATAAATCGATTTATTGGATTTAATACGCACTTGAGAAACAAAATTGATGTACTATTACAGTGAAATTGAAGTCGACTATTTTTATAATGCTGTCATATATTTATTGTACATGGCAAAATTATTTCAATACGGTGTTGGTTAATCGGCTAATGGCGACCGCAGAATGAAACTTAAATGTTTTCTTTAAACCAGTTTCGGCCTAGATTTGGGTCCTCTTCAGTAATTTAATATCTAAAATAATTATACAGAGTTCTTTAATAATGATGTATTAATTATTTTAAGCTGGTTAAATGAGCGGTTGGTTTTTGGTGTTTCTTATTCTTTTATAAAAAATTATTTACATGAAGCTCTTGTTGCTATTATGTTGAGTTGTTTATTATGATTTATTTCTTTCTCTTAGTAATGTAATAAAATTTGTAAACGTAGTTCGTGATGTTAAATGTGGTTTGTTGTTGATGTACTTATTATTATTATTCGTGTGGATTTTTGTTGTCTATTGTTGTGTAGATGTCTACTATAGATGTGTGTTATAAGCTCTCAATGGGTTCTATTTATAGTTAACTTACATTACGTAGTTTTCATTGTTTTTCTTGATAAAATTCTTTCAAAAAAAAATTATTTCAAATTTAGTAAACTAGTTTATGCATAAAAACTTATACAACTCATACATGAAATTTTGAGTTGGTTTTTTTTCAACGTGGACGTATGTAGCCAAGATTCGACTATGTCATTCTCTTGGAAAATGTTCATGTATAACAGGGGACATAAACAACAGAGTTACGTCACCTTGGGAAGGGGGGATTATATTTACCAGCAACGTATGTGCCGCATGCATTTCGTTGATATTCTTATTCTAATACTGTTGAATTACTCGTTTTCTTCTGCCGACTGTTTTGTATGCATACGCAACACATGCTGCTACTTTATCGTTATGCGAGCCGTTCATGATGAAGACAATGAATACATTAGTGGCACGTGAAACTTTAGATAGCCAGGTGGTAGAACAAATTTAGTAATGCCGAGATGATAATACCGTAATTATGACAATTTTTTATACGCTGGCATTTTATGCTTTCAGTTATTCGGTGGAATATTGTGACACAATTAGTTCGGTAATGTGAGGTCGATGACCCCTTTAACTTTCAAAGGGATATTTGCTATTTCAATACCAACTTTTCGTGGTGAAAAACAGATTGCCTGACAAGCCACAAATCATGAATTAAAATTTCAGACCGTCTAACATTAAAAAGCATGTTACATACATTGACTTATGTTCATTTTATTCAACATTTGTATACGTCAAAATAAAAAATTCAATTTTTCTTGATCGCGAATTTTCGTGTATGTTAATTTTTTCAAAATTATAACATCTACCAAGATTTTTTCCGCGGGTAAAGAGACTGGGCCGTTGAAAATTAAATTTTATTTAATTGCAAGCAATTACGATGTTTGAAATGAGTCAATATTATTTTCAGTTTGATTGGCTTTCATCATTTAAGGTTACAAAAAAAACATACCGTATGAAGTATTGTATTCACATCAGAAACATAATTTTCCAAAAAGAATGAAATATTTCGACATAGATTCTCTATATTTTCTAGAAAGCTTAAATTGTTTCCTGGAAGAAGGAAAGGTTAATAAGCTTGCTTTGTTTAACGATAAAAATAATTGTTTATAGAAATATAAACGAGCAACACGTTGTGACACCGATCCACTCAAAATCCATTGTCATAAAAATAAGCTAAATTGTTACACAAACTCATATTAAAAGTTGCGTGTACCATGAAATAACATTAAAATTCAACTATTTCCTTCTTCCTTTTCCACATGCATAGCAGATTCGAAGCGCAAACCCGAAGTCACACAATTAAGCCAGATTGCTGGTCGCTATATCCTGTATATTCCTTTTTTTTAATCCGAGATACGCGTAGGAGTGAAGCGAGAGAACACGGAAGGTAGCGCGTCTCTGAAGCGCAGTTTTCCTCGCCGCAATGTCATCGAAGCGGGACAGTACCGAAATGACGCAGGAAACCAATCTGGAAAATTGCATATGGAAGCGAAAGAGACTGGCTCTCGGCAGAACGCAGGGTAGTGCTCTCGGCTCCCCTCCCCCCTTCCGCGCCGTCTCTATATTCACTGCGGGCGCCTCCAGTGCATCCACGTAGCCTGCCATGCATATGGGACATTTCACGTCAAATCAGCAGGCTCACCCTCACCCTCATCGATTTTGTTCATTTTTCTTCCTCATAGAGGAAGCTTTGTCCTCGTGAAATTTTTTTTTTCGAGATTACTTAAAATGGTTTAAAACATCAAGAAAAATGGTTTTTACGAAATGTGCGTGCGTGCGAGCGCGCGCGCGCGCGCGCGTGTGTGTGTGTGTGTGTGTGTGTGTGTGTGTGTGTGTGTGTGTGTGTGTGTGTGTGTGTGTGTGTGTGTGTGTGTGTGTGTGTGTGTGTGTGTGTGTGTGTGTGTGTGTGTGTGTGTGTGTGTGTGTGTGTGTGTGTGTAGATTTCCTTGTACGCACGAGCACTGTTGTAATGTGCATTTTCGCTCAGAACTTCCGCAAAAGTTAAGAGAGTAATATAAAAATTTGTACTTATTCAAAATATAGATAATTGAAGAGAAAAAAAAATATGCAAAGTAGAACTTTGCACATTGCTTCCTGATATAATAGAGATTTCAATATCACAGGGATATGTTCTAAGAAAAAATTATGCAAAGTTGAACTTTGCACATTGCTTCCTCATATAAAAGAGATTTCAATATCACAGGGTTATGTTCTAAAAAAATTATGCGAAGTTGAACTTTGCACATTGCTTCCTCATATAAAATTTGGAGACAGCTATGTAAAGAGGATATTTTAAAATTGCAATTTTTAACAAAGCTTCCTCTACGAGGAAGCCAAAATAAAAAATAAAAATGGCTTCCTCATAGAGGTAGATTTGTTAAAAATTGAAATTTTGAAATATCCTCTTTACGGCTATCTTCAAATTTCATATGAGGAAGCAATGTGCAAAGTTCTACTTTGCGTCTTTTTTAATATGATGTTATTACCGGACCATAAAGGCCTCGGATTTTTTTTCAGACTTTTTTACCACCAGTAACATTTTTAAATCCTCGAAAAAACCAATTTCAAAAACGCCGTTTTTGTTTATCTGAAAAAATTCAGACTGATTCTACGATTTAAAATATGATTTTTGAGCGCCATGCGATGATGTGATCTCAATAATTACTATTTTTTCCACGTTATTTTTTTTTTTTTTTTTTTTTTTCATGTCACAACTTAATTTTCTATTCTTTAAATCAGGGTAACTTTCTTAAATTCCAATGGATCTTAATTTCTCTGAAGATGGTAGAATCAGCAGAATCCCCGAAAACAATTGATTTTGTTAAAAAAAAATTCGCAAATGCATTTCGCAATCCAAGCGATATTGTATTGCGAAAATTGTATGGCGACGAGGGCCATGGCCTGCTGATTTGACGTGGAATGTCCCATATATACGTACAGGATTTAACGCCATGTACAATATGGACAGAAGCGGAAAGATCACGGAACCAGAAAACTTCAATTTCTACCTGTGACATCGATTTAACAGCTTTGGCGTGAAAGTCCATAAGTATTATATATTTATATACGTATATATAGACTTACGAGCCGAAACGTAAATATGTGTTTAGAATATGAAAGCCTTACAGCCGGGTTTGTTTACGGTGCGCATCGAAAATATATGAATGACGTAGCTGCTGAGCACAGTAAAAAAAATAATGAAAAGGTAGTTACGAAACTCACTATATTTGGAAACGATGTAACGATGAAGAATTGATACCGATGACCCGGGATATAATATGTAAATTAATCTCGAAATTATGGACTGAAAATTGAGATTGACTGGTTTAATTTCATACGCCGAACGCGGGCTCAAATAAATTTGTACTAAGCACTGGATTTTTGATCAACCAATATATGCGTTGGTTCGCTGAATTTGTTATCAGTAAAACGACAAAATTTCATTGCGCCAATTAAAAATTTATTTGACGGCCTGGCGAATCTGTTTCTCAGTGAAATATTAGTAGTAGTAGTAGTAGTAGTAGTAGTATCACAGGTATTTTATTGGACAATGTATACTTTTTTTTTTAGCGCCGCGTACATTAGTACGTTAAAATTAAATACATTTACGTTTTGGCATTGTCCAATGGGCTATCGACCGGAGTCCTTTAGGCCGTAAATCTCGCAAGGTAATGTGTTAGCTTATCAACTTAGGATGGGGATAGAAATATTGTGTTTATTGATTTTATGTGGAATACTATAAGTCATGTAATTTATGTTTCGAGTAAAGATAACAGAATTTCAGAAATATTGTGTTATTCGGCGCAGTGAAATATTATTTTTTACAAATTAATAAATGTATTATTATTATTAAAAATAATATTAATCAATGTGTCCAATTAGTAGTCACAACTAGTTGATGATAGGAAAAATCCGCACACACGAATGAGAAAGACAAATTCTTTTTAGAGCATTATATACATAAGATATGAAAGAATTGATGTTCACGAAATGGAAGTCCCGAAATTCTTTCTTTTTTTCTGATTATTTTTTTTACGTGGATCCGAATATGAAATGCGAGTATCAGTTAAATGAAAATTTTCACATACATTTATTGTAGAATAATCGAAATAAAATGGCGTATTTCTGCATTCATTATCCCTTCTAGTAAAAAGAGATGTTTTCTTAATATTCTATGTAATGCGATATTTCGTTATTTATAAAGGATATCAAAAAACGCTGCAGTGACTTGACGCCGAGCGTTCTAAAGAAATTAGGATTAATTACAATCTCCTTTTGACATCTTTTCTGTCAACACGAGACTCGACGGCTACTCTTATTTTTCTCCATGCTATTAATTCCTACAGATCTATTGAAAATGTAAAGGGTCTTTCATGTACAGTGTCGTTGCAGGCGTAGAACTGTCAGGTAAAAGATTACACTATAAATATTGAATTTCTGTGGTGCAGAATATATAAAAAGTGAAGCATAAATCCGAGGAGTAAGAAACGCTCGAGCGAAAGCGATCCTGCATGTAGCCTGCAATATAACGTATGTATACGTACGTGGCGTCTGGCGACGGCGCTGCGGCGTCGGCGTCGGGCGTCCCGACGCCTCGGACGCGTCACGCGATCTCACCGACTGACACGCTGACCGATGCCTCGCTGCTACTCTCGCCGACGACGAGGCGTCGACCGTCTGTTCACCGTCTAGTTGCTATTCTCATCTATCTACCGATACATCACATGTCACTGACCATATTCAAATATATCTTGTTTCTATTATCCTACTTTTGTAATTTTCTGTATAATTCCTAATTTGCTACAAAGTGTGAAGTGTTATAAATTCGATTATTGAATCTGCCTTAATTTCATTATTGATTTCCAAAGCTTTTTATTTGACGATTTTTGTATTCCATCTGTGAAAAATTGATCATCGTCAGGTTCTAATATTATTTCGTTTACTTGATTTTAAATGTGTCCTGAAATGCGATATATTTTAATCCAACTTTGAAAGCTATCTTGAGGTGTTCCTAAGGACGATGCACATTAAATGCCACGATTTGGAATTTTTTATAGAATGTTCGTCAATAATTAATGATAATAAAAATAATATTCGTCACTAATGTTCTGAATTTTCTGCCGAACATAAATCTGATCGTCTACCGTACTTCAGAAATCCTCAATGTCAAAGTTGTTGATGTAATATACACCATCGTTTCAAACGTTTACGAATTCTCAAAAAGAGTGGATAATGAAATGAAACAAAAAGCCGAAAAGATGGGCCGGAAAAAGAATTTTTGACCGAATTAGTGTTCAAACTGCAAGTCGCTCGCCTGTTTCATTTTTAAAATATCATTAAAGAAAATATCTGTTTTTGCGGGCGTCTCTTTCTGACTCATGCATTCTTGGACAATCGCGCTCTCTCGCTCCAATCCCTTTTCCACTGAAAATATTGGTAGCTGCCCTTCGCACACTCGCTCAGCGGGCGTCCATAGAAACACATTAAATCTCGAGAACTTTCGAAAGCGTCCATTTTTCTCTAGAACCTTCCAGTCTTCCGAAAGTGTGTACAAAGCATGCAATGCATTAGAACTGCTTGCTCTCGATAACTACAAATTAGTCCATGCGTCTACTTGTACACCTACACAAAATCTACATGTAATTCCGGTTAATCGTTAACCGATTAACGGGAACTACAACTTCAAAAGGCCTAAACAATATGTTTCGAAAATGTATACAAATATTCTATCTAATTATCAAAATAGTTATATTAGTTACAATTAATAGTAACAACGATCTAAAGTTATTAACGACAATAATTTAAAAAAGTCACCATAACTGTGAATACTAGAATACTCAAAAAATGAGTAGTTGCCTATTAATAATATTCAGACCTACCACGATTATTTAAGTGTACTACGGAATGGTCTACGGTTGCCGGTAACTTTTCTTTGTAGAAATATAAGTGCCACTCCGGCCTTTAGGCTATAATATATGACATATATCCAGAGACGACTACTCATGTGGGTTCACGTATCGTAGCACACAACCGACCCCACGTCGCTTCCACATCTACCGTCGTTCTCTCTTATTATTATAGTAGTACCGTCCCTGTGCATAGCATCCCTAGCATACGTATATACCACATAACGCTATATATAGTCTCACCGAGTTCCAAGATTCCATCTCTGTTTCTCTTTCAGTCACGAAGCATAGGGAATAGTTTTGCACGCATAACTTGAAGCACATACATGTACTATACAAAAAAATATATATGTATATATATATATATATATATATATATATATATATATATATATATATATATATGGGACAATCTACGTCAATTCCACCTGGGCTAGACTTATTCCGACCTCCCGGATCTAGTCGATGATTTTTTATGTTGTTGTTCCAACATTAAAATTGAAGCAGAATCATTTTTAGATTTTGTTGACTCATCAGTCTTTTGGAAAAAAAAAACAGGGTTGCCCGTAATGTTCGATTTTATTTTAATTCTAAAAATCCTTTGGCACATTTCAATATGTTCAAGCATAGGCCCTAAAAAGGCGTATATATACATGCTTATTGCAATATTGTGATGTCTCTGAAAATATGTGTATCCGTTTTATACTGTACTGTACCCCACTATACATATTTGCGAGAATATATATATAGAGAGAGATATACATATCAGCAGGTTCATACCACACATGGGTAAAGGTTTACGCACGTGCCTCGAGTGCGTAAGTCCCTGCAGAATTCCTGTCGGTTCACAACGTCGCTATGCGAAATCCAACGGGGCATAACGGTCCGTGTATATGCACAACGCGCTTACAATATATATGTACATATTGTACATAGCGGCTTATGTGTACACACCTAGCACATAAAGTCTAGGCTCTAGCAGTTCCAAAACTTTGACAATAGTTGTTGAGTAACTGTATAGGTACTATGAAACAGAATTATTGGTTGTATAGAATACACAATGTATAGGCCGTTCCAGGTAAAACTAACGAGACGACAAGCACTAAACTAGTTGTCTAGTCATGTCACGCAAACCGCTACTATTCCATTTCATTGATATTCATCGTACAACTAATGTGACAATCATTGTTTTCAACAATCATATAAAACTTAAAAGGAAAAAGAAATCACATATTTCAATGATTATTAATAAAACAACATTTTCGTGAAGGCCCATTTTCTTTGCAACAACTGAACGAATTAAATCTTTATAAGTGAAGGTTATTATTATAACATGTATAATGTGAAAACTATTGTTTCAGAAATTCATATTTTAGAAGATTGCGCACATCTTTGCACTCATAGTTAAACTATATTTTCAATAGTATATAATAATTGACCGTGCTTCACTATGTATATTTTTTATCACGTATTATGTGACATTTCTTTAATAATATTCCGGAAATACTTTGCTTTTTTTTAAAACACACAGTACAGACTGGACAAATATAAATGCATATTTGTAAGTGGCTAAGTCACGTAGATTTTACATCGAAAGGCCTATGTGTGTTTGAAGGTGCGTATATGTCACAGTTTAATGTAGGTTGTGTGTGGCGTCTTACACAATACTAATTACTCAAATGCTCGTTTAGGATTCTCGAATCAGGGTCGACTACCTGTGTACCCATAATTACGATAATCACGAGAGCTTCCCTGGAGAAAGGGGAAGAAGGGTAATTGCGACGAGAAGCACTAATGCGACGGGCAATTAACTTTGTCGCGTGAATGGAGAATCCTGGCGCGCCTCACCCGATTATTCAAGCAAGTAAGCGAACTAGCGAACTTTCCATTGAATGTTCGCGTATAAAATGCATGCAGAAGGCAAGAACGAGGAATGATATAAAACGGACAAAGAGGATAGATGAAGACGAATGCATCTACGGTGGAAGAAAAGTTAAAGGAACTTGGTTAGTGACTGATATAGACATTAACGACTAAAAAGTGAGAAAAAGTTTATTACAGTTATATGGAAAGAAGAAGAAGAAGACGATATTTTTAACTCTTCCATTAATTTTCTTAGCTGAAGTATCTCACGCCTTATCATCCCGGAAAATTGTAGCAACGTTATATAGTGTCGCTAATGTTAAAATGTATGATGCGCGTTAAAAATATGGAGAAAATGTTTATAAGAAACTGAATCTATTTGGATTAATAAACAAATATTCGTCCATTAAAACTTTTCTGTTAAATTTATAGAGTATTTTGGTTGTTCCCTAGTTTTAAAGAAAGCAGGAGAAAAACATTTTTGAAAGCTAGAAATTGACAAAAACATTGGTAAAACTAACGATAACTTTTTGTGGATAAAAAAATGTTGTAAAGAGTACAAAAACTTCAATTAACTTTTTGTTCATTTTCCAGAAGCGAAGTACGTTGGTTTTGTTTTTCGGTATAGATATTTACGATAGTTATAAATATGCCAGAAAATGCACTAATATTGATAAATGACTTGGAGATCTGATAAAAATAGTTGCAACGCCTGTCGGGCCATTATCAATCTTAGTCCATGTCCAATTTTCGCATAAATTGGTTAAATAGAATTATATTATCGTGTATGCGAATACTGTATGCCATTATAATAATAACTCGCCAGTATGAAGAACGATTTAACGTCACTGTCGTACACATTATTTTATATTGTAATTTACTTCCGTGGATATTTTCACGGAAAGAACGTAAATTATGTCATCCATTTGACTTGACAACAAAGAAGTCGTAAAATTGTTACGTCGCCTTTATAACGATAAACTAACAATGAGATCGTAAACCCAACTAGACTCATTTATCATTAACTTATATTTGCAAACGATTCGTCTCAATGAAATTCTCTATGTATTTCATAAATAAATTTGACACATCCGATTTATTTGCCTTTTTTTTTACGATGTAATTTTGAACATATGTAAAATTGTATTACGATATAGAAAAGTTCAAATCTTTTATTTTTTAGTTTTTATCCAAGGTCGCATCTACAATCTGATAATTAGTACCCATACAATATGCTTTGAGCATTTACAGAAAACTTTACACTAATTACAAGGTCTTACAGCTCAACCGAAACTTAAGTGCGTTAGCGGTACTCTATAATTTAAGTCATATACATGAATGAATGAACTTTCGAGACAAATATCAGCGAATACACGTCGCCATAGACTTGTATAAGAAATTATGAACGAACTAAGCATTAAAATTCAAATCGCCTGTAAACGTAAACATGCATGGGTCATGTCATATCGACTCGATCAATATTCCGATTTCATAAACGGTAAAATGTGTCCCCAATTTTGTAGTCGGTATTGCTACTAAGCATATGTAGACTCAAAGTAGTCCGAATATTAAGATGCACCATTATCCAATACTACATATAAATGAACGAATTTTCCAGGCGAATAAAAGCTACAGTATGACTACAGTATGAGATAACAAGACACAAAAATAAGCGTGAGCAGAGTGAGAAGAGGGGATGCGTGTTATAACGATGGTCGTAAACACGTAAAGAATCATTAAGGAAGTATCTAACAGTTAAATCTCACTAAGACGTAAAAGTGAGTTAGGCTCGAAAAGGTAACGTTGGAATTCGCTAAAACGAAGGTTGGGTGGGGGTCAAGGGAAAGCGTTGCTCGACAGTTCGCCAGCAAACAGCAGCAGCAGCAGCAACTCGCGAGGCAAGCAGCGAACGAGCGCGTACTATACGTACGAGTGAATGAGTGAATGACCGAGTGAGTATACAACGTACACATATAGTAGTTAGTAGTAGATAGTAAGTAGGTACGTGGAGTAAAAGCGCGGTGGGCCGTAGCATGAGCAGTGGCAGCGAGTAGTAGTAAGTAAGTCTTACCTGTTGCCAGTGATCCTCGAGCGATGGTTGAGCCGAAAAGTATCCGGTATCGTGTATGTCCTGCAATTCCCTAAATATGTTCCCACTCGGCAGGATATCCATGGTTATGATTATCGAGTGTTACCGTCGACAGAAAAAAAAAATAATAACCCACTGTATTCACGAATCACGTAATACACCTTCGATCGAGAACGACGATCTGTATTTTTCTTTTTTTTTCAACGCTCACGCTATCAACCCGTTTTGTATATATACATATACTGTGTACATGTAACCGTATCACACAAACGAAATATTATTAATATATATGTATATATATGTGTATATATATCGATATATATCAATGAAACAGCACGTTTCTCGCACTCACTGTATCATCAATCGTTGCACACTGGATGTCACGATTACTCCCCTTTTAATATCGGTATCTCGCTCTTTAAGCACTAGGGGCACTAGAGTAAGTGATTATTTCCTTTCTCCTTTCAACGTATCGTCGGACACACAGAACAATAGTAAAACAACAATAACGAAGAACGAAAAACGAAACTTATCACGTTTTATCAGGACGTAGCACAGGAAAGCACTAAACGCTGCTGTTGCACTCGCGCAAATGACGCTTTTGCTGCTCTCACCAACACGTGACTATCATTGAGGCTTAAAGGCCCGTCCACTTTTCACCAGCTTATTCGTTCGTCCCTCTCTCTTTTTTTTCCTTATTTATATTTCCCTTCTTCTCGGGCTCTTTCAATGATTCGTGACTAATCGTTACTCCACGAGAATTGAAAATACGAGACGCGATATATCCGTGCGTCCTACTCGATTACCAAGCTATGCGATAAAGACTTCGCACGGCTGGAGACTCGATTACCAGCGAAACAACGAATTAATCGTATTACCGATAGTCTCTTTCACTTTAAAAAAATAGTGGCTCGCAACTGGCGGAGTAAATCGCTGCTGAATCACGAGTACTTCCTGTTGTTTTTTTGCGCGCAGAGAGAAAAATGTGGAGATAGAGAGAGAGAGAGAGAGAGAGAGCGAGAGGGGATCAGAGCGTACACGCAGCCACGACGAATTCCTCGCTGGAACCGCAGCACTCTGTCTCTTTGACCTGGAGTCGCAACGCGTGCACGCAACGCGACTCAATATTATCCATCATACGGATGGAAATTAATGTGTATTTATGTATACGTGTGAAATCAAGATTTACGAGAGAAAATGATTAAAATTCGATATTTCTGGTTTATTTGTCTCTCGCCGCTTCCGTAAGCCGGTTAAACTTGAACCCACATTACCACTTTCAAGCTCGTATTTTTTTGTGCCTTTTCTATCAAACGATTTTTTTTTACTTTCTTATTTAATCAGGAATTCACACCGATACGAAGTACATCGAGTACACTATATGTATAGCGGAGTTATGTGTCTCGTGGGTTAGCTCGCCGGCTTTGAGGATGTGCCGCAGAGGCCGGCACATCGGCTGATAGAGATCGCCTCCTGTCTATATCTTCATTTTTATATCTTTTTCTTCAATGTTATTTTTTTATTCTCTTATCGTTATTATTATTATTTCAGAATACGTATCTATGACGAATCGTGTCACCCACGCACCTAAACTGTAATCACTGCAACACGCTTATCACGAAACTATATGCGATCCGTTGTATATATAGATTTATGTATAATTTGCTTTTTTTTCTTCAAATCGAGGTTTTTCGAATTCAGCGTTTTTTATCCTTGTGTCGCGTATTCGTAACCCGATTGAGAGGCTCTCCAGACGCCGGTGTTTGATAAGACGTTTTTTTTTTTTATCTCTTGAGCGACGTACGCGGGTCACACTTATTTCGCGATACACCAGCGATAATCCTTTCGATTTTTGTTGTTGTTTGTTATTTTGTTGTCGGTTTATTTGTGTGATACTTTAAATGGGATTATAATTATATGGTGTATGTAATTCTTGTCTCACGAGGCATTAACGCAGGAACGTGAAATTTATCCGGCGACACACAGAGCGTACAGACTCTCCCGCGCGAGCGCCGAAGAGTGACTGACGTTCCGCCGGCGTTGGTGGCGGCGCGCGGGGAAACCCGACGCCGGCCGATCTCGCACGAGTCCGCGGGCGTCGCGCCGATGTGCCGGCGTCGGAGTTATCGCTGCCGGCGACCGCACCACCATCCGTGGCAGCACAATTCGCGCTTCCAATGCCGGCTCGCGGAGTCGCGACTGACAATGGGCGAGATGCAGATAGCAAATGTGTATCTCAAATTTGTAATACAAATATTTACAGTTTTGTTAGTGTCAAATTTATTCAGTAAAAAAAATTATGCATTCTTAATGATTCTATCTCGACCACAATTTATACATGAATATGTAGTATTACAAGTTTGCAAAGTTAAATTTTTCAGACTGCTTGCTCACTTTCGTATACCTTCGACCAGAGCTGGGCAAAGTATACTTAAAGTACACTTTTTTTTAAAAGCACTTGAAGTACAGTACTTGAATTGTCTCCAATTCAGCTTGTATTCGATAATTTCATTTATTTTTACAGTAATCAACATCTCATTTATTGGAATGTAACTTGTTAAGAGCAGTAGTCGCTCGAAGTTTTTATCTGACAATGCGTGACAATTAGGAATGTTACTTTTACTCGCGAAAAAAACAGCTTTTTAACAGGTGCTTAGGATGTTAGTGGAGTTACATTGAAAATATCTTTTTGATAACCGGATAATCGTCCACGGCGAGAGCTGCGTTTTTTTATCATTGAAGTATTGTAACAATGATACGGTTACGCCAACTGTATTAGTAGAACCGGCGCTGAGACTCAGTGGAGAATCCGAGTCGACTCTCTGTGATCTGCGAACTTCGAGAAAGGACAGTATGCGAGTGTGTGCGCGGATGTATGAAAGTGTGTGCACCGATGTGGGAAAGTGTGCGCGCACTGAGAGAAAAATATGGTAATTTGAAAAATAATGTAGTTGGACTGACGATAATCTAACTATAAACTATAATTCCCAGGAGGAACGTCTATATTTTATGGTTATAGCAAATATAATTATAGTAACAATTATCAAAATGATAATAGTTCCAAAGACTATCCTAATAGTTTCAAATATGCCGTTTTGTTTCACATACGATTTCGACGTTTGTTTCCAATAACCTTACAAGTATCGTTTATTGAACCATATTATCGTCGCTTTAACCATAAAACATTGTAAGCCTTCCTGTATTCGTTTTACCATGTGAAATCGTTAAATAAACGATATGCTTTTCTCTCAGTGCGAATATGTGGGAATGTGTACGTATGTGCGCGGGTGTGTGCGTGCGATTAAAAAAACAAGAATGCATTATTTTTACATTAAAAATGTTTGCAGCTCTTTCTTCAAGGACTTTACTGTACTTGAAGTACTTCACTAAAGGAAGTGTGGCTGAAGTAGTGTACTTGAAGTTCTTCATTGACAGAAGTGTACTTCAAGTACTTCTATTCCACATGGTACTAGAAGCACTATTACACAGGTACTATTCCACAGCTGTACTTGAAGTACGAGATTTAAATACCAAACAAGTACCGTGTACTTGAAGTACGAAGTTTAAGTACCAAACTAGTAACATGTACTCGAAGTACGAAATTCATGTACTTGTACTACGAAGTGTAAGTACCAAACAAGTATCGTGTACTTGAAGTACAATGTTTAAGTACCAAACAAATACCATGTACTTAAAGTACGAAGTTTAAGTACCAATCAAGTACCATATACTTGAAGTACGAAGTTTAAGTTCTAAACAAGAACCATGTACTTGAAGTACGAAGTTTAAGTACCAAACAAGTACCGTGTACTTGACGTACGAAGTTTAAGTACCAAACAAGTAAGCTGAGTTCGACAATTGAAAGAAGAGAAGGTTTTCAAGAACTTACGACAGAATATAGCTGGCGTCATTGGAAAGATTAAAATCCCAATAAAATAAAATACGTATTATTTCCTTATTTTACATCATTTGTAGCTGGTAAATTGCAAATACGCTCTCTCACTCGGGTGATCCGAATTGAGTCCTACCATTTCGCCGGATGGCCCATACACTGACCTATTGAAGCTTCAATCACTGACCCATGTCGACTGGCGTCTATGTTGATTAGTGACTGTGACTATGACAAGGTTATATGATACAAAACTGCGAGAGAGTCTGTAAGAAATATAATAACAAACAACAGAATCTAAGCCATGGCTAACCCTATCAAGCCCAATCAGAATTCTATTGTAATAATACATTTTAATAGCGTTCCAGTTATTGTGTAATTGTGTGACAAATGTAAATATAAATCATCCCGGCGTTTTCATGCATCGATTTCCATGATAACCGATTTTTCTCCGTCTTCTTGAGCACATTATAATTTTATTCAATGCCTTCGAACACACTACGCGTAAGATTATCACGCTTAGCACTTCCGCGAAACACGGAAAAAATCATATCTAAGACGTCATGACTCGGCAAATCTGACGAGGAAATCAGCAGCGCTGGCTGGTTCCTGGTGAGTCGGCAAATAAAGATTAAAAACTCGGCGATATTCCAAAAATGGTATTCCATAATTTGACTTATAAGAGAACTGGAAAAAAAGCTGCAAGGCTGAACTTTGCAAATTGCTTCCTCATTATTTCTAGTTTTTTTAATAAAGCTACCTCTACGAGAAAGTATGTTTATCGATTTTCGCTACCTAATAGAAGGAGCTTTGTAAAAAAGCCAAAAATAATGAGGAAACAATTTGCAAAGTTCGGCTTTGCAGCTTTATTCGTTATGAAAGTTTGAATTCTGAAGAATTTCAACGACACAACAAATCATGACGAAATTTGTGTACCTATTATTGGCGAATACTACTGATTACATCAATAAAATTTCAATTTGCAATATTTTTTCTAAATGTTGAAATTTTGAGAGAACCATTTCGAATACGTCAATTTTTTTTAAATTCCGAAACTTTGTAAAATCCGAACAGTACCTCCTCTTACGAAGTATTATTTAGCAAAATATCGCTATTTTTACGAAAGCTAGCGCGCGCACCTCCTTTGTTAAAGAAACTAGCAGCAACCGCGCGCTTCGCACGCGTACCCAACACCTTTTGACACTTCCCGAAAACTGTCAAAATACAATAACACGACTGAAACTGCTCGTTAGTTAGCACCAAGGCAACCCGCCAGCCAATCAGAGAACGAATAAACCGACAACAATACATATATATCGAAAATGCGAGATATTTTACCCACCGATTTTTTGAAGAAGGATTCAAAAAGATATTGAATGAAAATTTCTGCAATGACCATAAAAATTTCTGTATCTTCAAAAAAAACTTTGTCACGTTGTAGCGCCGTGACATTAGTTCTGAGAGGAAAATGTCTAAGAACTTTTTTGTTTCTTTTGTAATTCCCCTTCTTCTTTCTTTTCTCATTTTGATGTGGCGATTATTCGTACTTTTAAAGTGACGGTTATCTGTGAGTAGTTATTTGGACTTTTGTCTTTGTCCACGTTTCCTGACTAGAATATTGATCAAGAGCAAAAATGCCGTAGGACTTTTTTGTAGTACTCATGACTATCTAGTGGCGGGTTCCGCCGGATAACCAAATAACTACCCACAAATAACCGTCACTTCAAAAGTACGAATAACCGCCACTTCAAAATGAGAAAAGAAAGAAGATGTCTCCTACAAACTTTTCTCTCCGAGTCAAAACGGAAAAGATGCAGTGGGACAAAGTTTTGAATTTGCACAGATCGTTTTAATTTCACACAAATTATTTTTATCGAAAATATCCGCCATCGAGGAATTAAAAAAGGAACAAAAAAGTCCCGAGACATTTTCCTCTCAGAACTAATGTCACGGCGCTACAACGTGACAAAGTTTTTTTTGAAGATGCAAAAATTTTGATGGTCATTACGTCCCTCAATGGACACCCCGACCCAAAATTTTTCTAATTTCTTGAATTTGAAACGCCCACAATAACATTCTGGTACATATATATATATATATATATATATGTAGATGCTTCTTAAATATAAATTCTGAGAAATCATTCAATAGAAGCGAAGGGAGTTGGTGACAGCGGAGAAAAAACGCTGCAGCTTTTTACAGTTTTGCACACATGGTCTCCGACAATATTGAGTACCCGAGTATATCGTCTAATGAAAAAATCTCGGCACGAGGAGCAGCCTGACTGACGACGCCAATATCGAGTCCCCGAATGAATCGGCTACCTGCCCACACGTAATTTTTAATAATTATACCTACACTATTATTAACAGAATAATAAAGCAAGCTTGGATAGTAAAGCTTTGCAAATTTCTTTCCCACTTTTTTATACCTCTAATAAAGCCTTTAAGATAGTGTAGGATTTAATGTATGAAATTAATAATCATCTCATTAAATGCGTATTTGAAATACTTTTAATATATTACAGCATCGAATACATATAACTGGAAGTACAAATTATTTCAACAAAAAAAAAATGGGTTCCGGTATCAATTTGTCGCCGTTATTGCTCTAATTGTAAAGAAGAATCAGAGAAAAAACACGTAAACTTGATATACGTATCTTAGGTCTCTGTGTTATCAGGCTTATCGTTACTTTGCGTCGAGTGAGAGCCGATATGGATAAAGAGCCTTACATATACGTTTCTATAGTATAATTGTTCGGGATTTAGTTGGATGGAATTTTAATCTTTAAAGACCCTAACGCAGCGCTGGTATTATTTGGGTGATGTTTATAAATTGAACGCTTCATTCAATCATACGCTATCGTCTCGCACTCTGTGAATCATTGCCGACGTAAACACTATACAAGTCGTGACCGGAATCAATAAATACCTTATTTCATTAAGTGGCTTTAAATTCAACCAAAATCTTATATAAAAAGAATCGAAATAGGAACTATTCATTGTATTATAACCATCAGCGAAGAGCACCATAATAATGCTAATCAGGGGTATTCTCCATCCGTTTGGGTACTCGATATTTGGATCAATCGGGTACTTGTCGTGCCGAGATTTTTTCATTAACCGCCATGAACGAGTTCTCCATATTAACGGGCCCCGATGCAATAATGCAGAACTGTACAAAATTGCGCCGATGTTTCTCCATCGTCACCTACTTACTTACCTACCATTCAATGATTTCTAGGTATATGAGGCAATTCATCTCGTTTTAATCAGGATTTAACCTCGACCATTTCGATTTTGCTCGTAATTTTTTGTGGGCTTAGTTGGATCCTCAAATGCACCATATTTTTTTTTCTTTTTCTGTGGCAATTTCTTTTTAACATATTTTCAAAGTGACACCGTGAACGCCATAATAAAAAAATCTAAGAAAATTCTGGAAAAGACCTTGTTCACTATCATAATTGTCTAGCTTATAGCCAAAGTGGGCTTTTTTTTCTTATAGTTTTTAAGCTGTATTTTATTTACGAAATTATGAAAAAATATAAAAAAAATTAATCTACTCCAGGCGATTGATCAAATGTTAATTTATGTAAAACCGGATTTTTTAGCATTTAATCGGATTTTTAGGAATTTTTTCAGATTGTTCCGAACTATGCAATTTTTCTTTCATATTTTTGTAAAGTGACTGATCGAATTATTTAAGAATCTAAAAAAATTCTAAAAAATACTCTGTTGAATATACAAATTTCTTACGTTGCAGCCAAAGTAGGCAAGATTTTACTTCTCATAGTTCTTAAGATTTTTGGGTACGAAGAATAATTTTTCAAATAAAAAAAGCTCAAAAACTTTAAAAACGAAAGTTTTGCTCACTCAAGCAATACGTTAGAAAAATTTTATGTTCACCAGAGTATTTGTCAGACTGTTTGCAGATTATAAAATTATGGCATTCGATATACCACTTTGAAAGAATATTTTTTTTAAATGTGCATAGTTCGGAAAAATCTAAAAAACTCCTGAAAATCTGACGAAATTCTGGAACATTTGGTTTTACACGAATAAACATTTGACCAATCGCCTGTAGTAGATTAGTTTTCATTTTTTTATTTTTAAATAACTGTTTTAATAAAAAAAATCTTAAAAACTATAAGAAGCAAAATCTCACCTACTTTGGCCATAACCAATAAAATTTTGATGTTGAACGAAGTATTTTTCAGAATTTTTTCTGATTTTTAAATTATGGTGTTCGGTATGTCACTTTAAAAATATATTTTACGTACCAATAGCACACTAAGAGAAGAATCTGGTAATTCTGAAAATAATAATAATCTTACTACAAACTGTAGTACCCAGAAGAGCCGTCTATATTTTATGGTTATAGCAAATATAGTTATAGTAGCAATCATCAAAATGATAATAGTTTTCAAAACTATTCTAATAGTTTCAAATATGCCGTTTTCAACGTTTGTTTATTGTTCTAAATTTGTGTTATTGTTCTAAATGTGATGCCCATATGGGATGTAAACCAAATATATTTAATAAATATTCTGAAGATGACTCCGACCGGAGTCGAAACGTAAAGAAAGTTTTAATACTATCTTCAAGGCCGCTTGAAGCCGCAACACTACATCATCACTAAATCATCTTTGGCCACAACGCTATCAACATCATTGTTCATAATTAATCGTTTGACGATGACGCCGGCATCGACTGCGTCGCGCCGAATAATATCGGCCCTTATCGACCAATAGGTATCCTACAGCGAGCTGAGACGTCCTACGCGAAAGCGAAAAGTACAAGGATCGACAACCGAAAATCGCTGCCTGACCGAACTTGTAAAGAAGCACGTCGGCCTCGAGAAGTCTTGCTTTAGTTTACATCGAAATTGCTACCAGTCAAGAATTATCAAATTGTCGATTATTATTCGACTAATATTTGCGTACAATTGATTTTGTGGCAACCTCTAGAATTCCATCGTCAACCCGTGTCGAGGATTTTGTCATCATCTTGTAAATCGTCTAGTGAACTGTGTGATTCATCAACGAGATCCACGGATAAATCTGCTTACTACACTGAGAGAAAAGTATATCGTTTATTTAACGTTTTCACATGGTAAAACGAATGTAGGAAGGCTTGCAATGTATTATGGTTGAAGCGATGATACTATGGTTCAATAAACGATACTTGCAAGGTTATTGGAAACAAACGTTGAAATTGTATATGCAACAAAACGGCATATTTGAAACTATTAGAATAGTTTTTCGAACTATTATCATTTTGATGATTGCTACTATAATTATATTTGCTATAACCATGAAATATAGACGGCTCTCTTGGGAATTACATTAATGGTTCATCCAACTGTTTTCTTATATTTGGTATAACCATAAAACACAGACGTGTCTTCTGGGAACTGCAGTTTATAGTTAGATTATCGTCAGTCCAACTATATTACTTTTCAGAATTACCAGATTTTTCTCTCAGTGTACCGGCGGCAATATTTCTAAACACGATTCGACAAAGGCTAACAACGCTATATCGTGTTATATGACGAACGTGTGGACACATTTAAGTGTAAAGTGAAAAAAAGCACCCTGTAACGGGCTATAGTTCGTCAAATAGTAATTACGTATTTTGATAACTATTCGTTTGGTATGGGTATTATTATATTTTTTAGATAGAGTTGTTCACCATTAACATATACAGATTTTTTATGACCCGGATCATTTAAATCGCTCATTTATCGTAACGATAACATTTTATCACCTCGTTTTATAGTAGCAGGAGCAAATACGGTGAGTTATGAAATCTAATTTCTAACCTAGAGCTGCACTAAAACAGATTGCATGTACTAACTATAAGCGTATAGTTCGGGTTACTATTCCTGTTGGTTCCTGTTACTACGGGTATTCTACCAACGACATTTCAGTTCTTTTAACCAACTAAGAAGACGCTTTAACTAACTGAGTAGGTGGCGCTATATCAACTGTTCCGGGTGGTTGTGAGAACCAATTCTTCAGTTTTACCAACTACTCATTTCTTACCGTGTTGCTGCATACCCTCCTTCGGGTTATCCCACACGGAAAAAACGGCTTCGTTGGTCCAACTAACTATTTATTAGTTCAGTAAAAATTTGTTGCAACAACCATCCGGTTAGTCGGTGTAACCTGATATTAGTCACATTTACCATTCCGACTTAGTTGACTTAAATAGTTCACACAATGAATTTTAATCGTGGTTCAACTAAGATAGTTAGGTCCAAAACAACAAAAACAACAACAACAACGACAACAACAACAACATAAATAAATAAATAAATAAATTCATTGACTAAGTGGCTAATAATCCGATTTCGCGACTAATAAAAAATTGAGTAAAATTTATATCTCGTATATTTATGCGATTATTTATACAAAGAAAAATATTGCATCAATACTTGATTGGAAATAATAAACGTATCCGTTTTTAAAGCCGATAGTATATGATTGACGCTGAAAATGAAATATTTATTAATTAGGCTATCACAGTCGTGATGTTCCATCGCAGTGCGATAACCATGCGGACATTTTTTAGATCGAATATGCTAACAAATGGGCGGCATTTCAATGTTTTATTACCTGAGAGGGATTTTTTTTCCATCGCTCTTTGTAGTATAAAAAGCTCATGCATTATATAGCGTTACATGCGATACAATTACAAAAACGGTGATAATCCGACGTAAATCCGCGTAACCTTACACGTATATGCTGTACCTGTTTTACAAGAGTTTAAATTAACGAGCCTTTGATGTATTGGTGAGTATTAATCATGTGCCATATACTTGCCCAAAAGTGTTGGATATCACGTTTGTAATTAAATGCTTCAAATTGAGACTCAACGCCAGATGTTTGAAAAAAATCAGAATGCATAAGCGTTTTTTAACCAGAAAATTATTCACAAAAATGAAAAGCTAATTTTCCAAGCCTTGAAACTGCGATTCTCAATTTTTTGGCTACCTATTTCGATCTTAGGATTCTCGCATACGGTAATTATAATACGAAATGTTACAAAATGGTGGATAATAATAATTATTATTATCATTCTCTGTATCATTTCAGTTAAAAATTTAAATGAATATATTTTAGTACCGTATAATGCAAATTCAATATTTATTAATTACCAATAAATTCAAGGCACTTGGCGATTTTTAATATACGATAAAATGCATGTCCTTATAATTGACCAGTAATTGATATTTAGTGATCGTTATAAAATCCACAGTAATACAGTACAACCGTTAATTTATGGTACATGGCACAGACATAAAATTTATTGCCGAACGAGCTGGTTACAAAGAGCATCTTCAGCATATACGGCCTCTCCGGATGTGAGAATAGGTATAACGGTCGCGCGAAGAGATATCGAGTGAAAGAAGCGTTAAAGCATCAGTAGAATATTTCGCTTGAGGCGTTTTTTACTTAACTCTCGCCCTCGGTGCTGTTATTCATAGCTGAAAAAATGTATAAACAAGCGAAGTGTGTGCGGTGCGAGAACTCGCGTAGAGTCTGAGCACTCGATCGTTCGTGGTCTCGCGGGCTTAGGAATTTGCGAATGAATAATCGCGCGCGCTGCTTGAGTGGAGTGAGTCAACCGCGTCTCGGCCGCAACGTCCACCTATCGAGCCTCGTGCACACTTTTGTTATATAGCTAACTGGCAGACTTTCCGTATTCTTTTCATAAAATCACACTTAAAACATAAAGTTCCGGCGCACCTAAATGACGGTCGTGCTATCGTAACTGAAAATATCATAATACTTTATGTAAAAGTCTGACAATTTAAAAATTCTGGAATTTTAGAATTTCCGGATTTTTTCGCAAGTTTCAGACTCGAACTTGACGATTTTTAAATCTTATCATCGTAGAACTTTAGAAAATGCCTCAGTTTTCAAGGTAAATATATATTTTTTAAATTCTAGAATACAGCAATCTAGGACTGCAAACAATTAGAATTTTGTAATGTGTAGATACAAACTTTTTGAATTTTTCATAATTCAGTCTTACTTTTGACATTGACAATCTTGAAACTTATCGAAATGGAAAATCGATAAATGTATAAATCTTCGTCCGTCCGAATTTTTTAACTACAGTATAATTTGCCGTCTTAGAGTTTTCAACCAGATCATTGAAAATGTCTACGAGTAGTCGTACGTAGTACGTAGCGCAGTGCTACATTCTTCGAGTCACGTATCGTTGGACTTGTTTTTAATTTACATTTTCACCACAAAATAATTATTCCATCTTTAACTTATTGAATTAAGAAATTTCGAAAATCCACAATCCTCCTTATCTCCGAAATTTCAAATTACAGTATAATTCACGATCCAAAAATTTCAAACCAAGTTATTATAAATCTCTACGAAAGCTGTATTTGTAGGCATTATAGCGCAGCGCTACGTTCTTCAAGTCACGTATCATCGGACTTGTTTGTAATTTACAATGACACCACAAAATAATTATTCCACCTTAAACTTATCGAATTAAAAAAATTTGTAAAATCCACAATTCTTCTTATTTCCGAATTTTCAAATTACAGTATAATTTACGATCCTAGAATTTCCGGTCATTAAAAATGTCTCCGAAAGCTGTATTTGTAGGCATTATAGCGCAGCGCTACGTTCTTCGAGTCACGTATCGGCGCGTTCGAAGGGACACAGCGGGATTGGACTGGTAAGTTGAGCGGATGAACGAGTGCGCTAGGTCGTCCGTGACGTGCCGCTGGATCGCGAGCTCTCAGTACGTTGCACATGTATGCGAACGAATACTGCAACCGAGTCTCCGTACGTCTGCAGAGCAGTGATTCATGGATTCTGCGCGTTCGTTAAGAGCGCTTTACTACTCGGTGCCGCTGTTGTTGCTGTACCGCACGTAGGGTATTGAAAATGTGTACATATATAGTACCACTATTGCACAGTTGCACAGCTGGTTTATGGTAGTGTGTATTGGATCTTGGGTTCTCGCGGTCGCGAGCTATACTACGGGGAATGCCAGATTAGATACGTAAGCGACGTTTATGGCGAATGGAATTAGAAAACAGAACAGAAGTGAGGCTTATCACGCCCCGCACGGAGCTCTCTCGTTTCCGTCAGACATTCTGCTATTCTATTATAGTCGGTGTATATACTATAGTTCACTGTGTCGCTGTAGACCACCGTACTAGCAACGATACTCGTCGAGTCTCGCGCACGATTGCGTTTCTCCCATCAGTAGACACTTGTGCACCACCGCTGTACACAGCGGTACAGCAGTATTGCCAGTGTGATGGCACTCAAGGAGTTCCTAGCCACAGCGAAATCTCTCAGACCATTTCCGGTGAACGAGCACGGTATTTCCCGGTTTCACTACAGTTTCCTGTGAATTCTCCGTATCTTTCCTCAGGAAGAATCATCACGAGAAGCCTCTGATTACCCTCTTGTTGGGCCACAATTTAAGCTTCAAGTTCAAGTTTTCCTCGAAGCGCTCAAGGTTATTAACAATTATTGTTGAGTTTCGAAAATTACAGTTATCTATCCAAGAAAATTCTTCAATTGTATTTTGATACTGAGGCTTGCGTATGTTATATTCAACATACGTATATCAGAATTCATCGCCGTTATTTATTTTATTGCACGGTCTGTATACACTTTTCTATAATAAAAATATTGTATATTTTATAACATATTTAACAATGCAGAAATCGTTAAGGTCATAGCCACCATGTTACCTGAATTCTGGTAATTGGTATTTTGTCCTTGACAGAGATATTTAAGATCAGAAATAGATTGGAAATCTTGAAACTTGGTCAGAGTCAATTGTTAATTATACGAATCAGTCACTCGAATCAATTTTCGAGGTTTTGTCTATTGCTTTTCTTAGTATATTTACACTTACACACTGGCTTTCGAAAAAAAAAAAATATTATGAATGATAATTTAATTAGAAGAATGTTAAAATCCGATAACATTTTTGAAAATTGTAAAAATAAAAATGATAAGCCTACTTTTCCCATTTCCTACGTAACATTTTTCACGCTAGAGACAAATCCATTTATTCACAAAAAATGTTATACAAACTGGAAATTATGAATAATCTGCAATTTACACAAAATGCAGATTTACAGGTCTTTATCGAACCTTAAACAACATTTTTCCTCACACACCGCCAGATATTTAGTGTAGATAGGAGAATATGAAATACGATAAATTGCGCGATGAAAAAAAAAAAAAAACCAATTCTTTATTAGAGATATACATTATTTTTTCCATGTTTTGCCAAAGTCAAGACAAAAACGTGATTTTTTCGAAAACTTTAAAAGTCTTTAAAATCGGAACCGCTTTACCGACTTCGGTCAAATTCGATACCGAACGACATTGAAAGTAGCTACTCTTAAGAAAAATTATTTAGGGCAATATCATCAATTGTACGGCAGCTAGAGCGTGCATGTCCTTTTTTGAAAAATGTCAAAAAGCCATGAGATAAAAATTTCTGAATACATTTTGTAAAAAATTGCAACAATCAAAGATGCTGCTTCACTTGTATGTCAAATTTTAACTCAATCGGTTGAACGATTCTTGAGTTGCAGGTGATCGAAATTTCGAAGTCCTGCACGCACACACACACGCACACGCACACGGACGGGCACTTTTTCTAAACGACTTTTCTCGATGTTTTGGACTATTCTGAGTGTTCTGACATGATAATCTCTGAAAAAAAATTTTTATGAAAAGAAAAAAGCTTTCAGGAAGCAAAAAAAGAAAAAATATTAATTTACGCAGAGGAAGCCCATGGATTTCTGGTAAAAATAATGGTAGAAGCGATGTCATGAATCGGGAGAAAGGAATTTAAAAAACTGGAAGTAGAACGAAGTATATAAGCTCGCGGTGTTGCTAGCCATGGATTTCCTGACCTCGGTGAACCTCTCCGGTGGTTCAACGATGCGTTTCTCGATTCCCGGGGATTCCTGGGGGGCGTAGGACCTTCCCACCCTTATTTCTTAGCCTCCCGTGCCACTGGGTTAGGATGCTCGGTGCCATAAATATGGCGCTCTCTCTGCTCTCCATCCTTAGTGTCCTATTTCTCTCTCACTCACTCTCTTTACTGTTCTCTTACAAACCCACGTCTTGTCCTACGAGAATTTGGAACCGAGCCCAGCTTCCTCGAGGACCACAAGCAATGTCGTCTACCCGCAGTCCCATGCTTCTGTTAGACGTGGTGTTCTTTGACAATGGGACCTGCATACATCGAGAACGTCGATTCACGCGTAAACGCTATCGAGATGTGTAGAATAAATGGAACTCTGAATCAGAGGCAAAAAAACAGCATGTACACGAATTTGAAAAATCTGCAGTTATAAATAACTACACGGAGAGTCTGGTATTCATTACCCGATTTAGTATAGTAAACTCGATTTATTCAACGCTTCTAGCGTCTATTTCTATAATTTCCTATAGAGTACTGTGTCGTGATTTACTGTATGTTGCACGCCGTTCAAAAATCGTTAGTATATTTCGGTTTTCAAACCGTACTGTAAATAATTCAAAGTTTGTAAGGATGTATACGCAAAATTGTCTCAAAGACATCTTAAAGCTTGACAATGGTTGTGACTTTCAACAGACAGTGATTACGATTCGGAATATATGAAGAAATTCATCTCTCAATTTATTAATAGAATCCATAGTTATGGAATTGGTTCCGAAAGAAGTACGAACATTTCACATATACAAAATATCAAATTCTGATATCCTCAACGTTGTAGCTAATAAGACCCTGCGTCTAGGAATCATTCTTCATCTACAGGCTATAGTTCTAAACAGTGCATTAGCTATACACGAAAGACACGCGGTGACCGCTATACCTTTGACGTTAGATCGGTGTGTATGCATCGTCAACGGCGTTAGTTGCCTATTGTTGTTGATAGTGTAAAGTGCGCCTGAGAAATAATTTGTTCAAAGAAGAAAGTATTGTTCGTTCAGACAACACGAAAATCGTCGAATGTCATTGGCATTGCAAAGTGTTGCGTAACCTGCACTTTTTGCAACGCGCCCTAAACATAACTTTCGCATTAGTAACATCCGAGATCAGGATGGAAAGTCGTGATGGTTTTAATAGGATCCTAAAATGGTAAAAAAAATATTATTTCAGTCGGTTTTTCAAGCAGTACGAGGTGAGGTAGACGGTAAGCAATGAGTTCGACGAATTCCAACGCGATTTCGGCGGAGATTCGAGAGATTGGCGTAAACAATGAGGTTGATGTTATAAGAAAAATTAATAAATATTTTTTGAGTGACATAATATATTTTTTTAAATGCATTTTCGTAACCTATTCCTTCTAACCTACCGTTATATACCTTCGGTTCCTGTTAATTTGAGTATGATTTTAACTGCATGTATTTCCGACATTGACTGGTATACGATGCAGAAGTAGGATTGCTAATCGGCCTAGCAACCTTCACTATGTTGCGTTTAATCAGCAATATATAACGTTAGTAAGTGCCTCGTGAACACAACTGGCATCGTTTGCCGAACTGTATATTTGATACGAAAAATTCGCGTTAATGAACTGCAGGTCAGTCATCGCCAGACGGGTCGAATGAGTCGAATTTACTATGCTGCATGAGAATCATCGTCAAACTTTGTGCATTGTGATCACCAGAAAATTCTCTCCGTGTAACGAAATTCTAAAGATCATAGTTTTATTTATTTGGATTCATTTATTTATTCAGATTATTTTGAACTCCCTATGAATGGTTCGAGATTTTATACGTCGCGTTATGAATGTCCGCTCACCATAAGAGTCTGGAAAAATCGGACGTTAAAGAGAAGTGGTGTAGAAACAATAATATGCATTTATTAATGAAGTAACTACTTTAAAGGAATTTTATTTAAACTATAATTCACTAGAATGTAAATAAAAAAGCCACTCTTTACATTCATTATACTTATTCAAGTATTCATATATTATATTACATATTTAGAGATATAAATTAAAAAGAAAGGGTGATTAATTACCAAAGTATCTTTCATAATGACAAAGCCATTATCTGAAGATTATCGGCGGAATAACGAGGCATTACAAAATACAAGCGTATTACAATATCAAAGTATAGCCGAAGACATGAATAAAAAAATTCCTCTTCATGATGTTCCCCAACTTTTTCTCGTCGATCTCGCTCCATTCTTCACATTCAAATGGAAGGTATCGTAAAATATTCCTTGCAATTGAAAAGTTGCCTGCGTCGTCAATAGATGATCCGGAATAACGGGCAATACGAAAATTGGTTAGCTTTGCTCATCTCATAATATTCGAGCTCTGTGTAATGCCGTAAAGTGCTTTGTAATAGGGCTTGGCTTTTTTTTGTCAAAGAGTCGTTATGTGCCTAATTCATTGACGTGAATGGAGAAGAAGGTGCAGATAAGAAAGAGGAAGACGATACGCATAAAGTTGGGGAAGCGAAAAAAGTAACGAGGAAGAGAAATCGACAAAAAAAAGAACAGACTCACAGAGGTACAAGGACGACCCGCGTATCTGAAGGGTAAGAACGTTGGAAATTTCAGGGGGTCGACCCTCGATTCTTCCCTTTTTCGCCCCATTCTCCAAATTCGTTCATTTTTTTTTATCCGGCTTTATATATAGTATCAACAGTGCGACCGTTCGAAAGAAAAGGAGGCGTCTTCTTGAGTCTTCGATTCGAAGGTCTTCGGGCCTCGTTAGGATATTTTCGTTCATCGTGCGGGTCTGCCTATACAGACGCACGTGGAAATAGAATTGAATCGACGTTTATTTCACTCTCGATCTGCTCTTAAATAGAGGTCTGTATTCCCTTCGATACTTTTGGAAGATTGTTAGATGTTGGTTGATGTCTGCCTCAGAAGATTTTTTAAAAATCGGTTTACAAAATTAGAAAACAATTTTATATATAAAACATCGAGCTTGATTATATGACCACTATTGATAAGTATAAAAATACAACAAATTTTTTGTTACTCAAATACGTTAGAAAAATTCCGGCAAAAAACTCCTCCGACCTTCAATTAGGAATGTCGAAAAAATTTTATCATATGATTTATTCAAGAATTTAAAAAAATCTACAAATTAGTCTATGACATCGCTGAACTTGTCACCACGGATGGAAATATCATTGATTTAATAAAAGCACGGTTTGCGGGCTGCCAAAAACAATGTTTTAAAATTATCTCTAGTTGTTTTTCTCACAATTCGATTTAACATTGAAACAATAAAATATTTCTGCCTGTATTGACGTTATCGTTTTAATATCATAAGAAATTGTAGGAATTGGAAGTGGAATTGAAATTGAATTGAAAACGCTTGTTTTTGGCGGCCCACAAACCATGCTTTTATTGAATCAACATTTTTTTTCCGTGTACCTCAAATTGCTACATTCAGGACGATTCGTCTTTTGCACAGCTGATAACTATTTGACAATATCATGATCTATATAAATTGTATAATATAAATTCCCACAAAAAATATCGAAAAGTGTGCAGAGTAGGCAAAATATTTTTTAAATAGTTGGAGGTGATCCAGTTCAGTTTACCATCAAAGCAAAAATGCTTCAAGAAGACAACAGATCCGAGTAATGGTCTAAATAAATTTCATAATACTCGATACTCACTTGGCAAGATATTGGTAAAAAATTTCACAATTAAATTATTTATTTTTCGAAATAAAAAAAGCCGTTTTCATAATACCTTTCAAAATGTATCGACCGAACCATTTTTGTCAAGAATCTCTATGTGTGAGAAGCCTAAGCTCACCTCTGCCATTGATTGGCTCCATCCACTTAAACTCCGTTATTCCAGCGAAGCTTTATATAACTTTATCGCTGTCTCAGTACGAAACGTTCGTAAGACCACAAAAATTCCAACAAATTGCTGAATCGCGTGACATCATGTCACTTCAAGTATCCAAGTTGCCTCCGCTTCTTCTTCTTTTTTATTCCAAGTATTTTTTTCTCGTAGTAATATGTCGTATCTAACGTTTTTTTGGCTTCCGTTCTTTTCATTGATAAAATGCTAAGTGTTTAAAACAAAAACAAAGATGTTCTTAAGATTCAATTCTGAAAAAATTCGTTTTGCGACAATTTTCGTCGTTGATTTTCCGGAGAATGGTAACTGACCATGTCGAATATGCCTTCGAATGAACGCGCACCTTTACGACGACTGACGTAATTCCATTGGGTTGCATAATAATAACTCGTAGTGGTCTCGCGAATAGCAGAGTGCAATCGTAGTAACGCTGAGGACACACAACATTGAGAACCGGGACGTTATATTAGTTGTGCCCTGGCGTGCGAATATCCATTTGCGTCCACTATTCTATTCTATACGAGCGGTGATTCGCAGCAAACGACGACGCTGCAAAGGAAAGCAACGTTTATATGCTCGTTGCACGGTACACACAGTGAGAAACAACGTGTAAGCCTGTAAGTTGACTGGAGGTGTATAAGTATGAGCGCTGACGCTCATCCTTGAGCGCACCGCGAGCATCAGGAATTTGTGGGACGAGGCCGGTGATGTCTACTCGACAACTAGCCGATTTCTCGTCAGGTTCTATTATTCACTGTATAAGTATCCTGTACCTGGGACATGTGCGCATTTTGAGAATAAAAATACCGTCGCATGAGTGAATGACACACCGATAGTTGACATGGTTAACGTCCTGTATATTCGGCATCGGAGACCGAAAGTAGCAAACTTCAATTTTGGCCTGAGTTGATCACCATATTTATTGTAAGTGCCTGGTAGTTTAGGAGAAACGGTGAAAGATAAGATTGCGAATTACCTTTACATACATAAATAACGAAAATAAATTCCGAAAGTGGAATTCCAATAAAAGAAAATGATACTCCCAAGGGATGAAAAGGGAACTCCCACAGGACGAATGTACAACTCCCAAGAAACTAAAGAAGAATGCTCAGGGGCCGAAAGTGGAACCTCGAAGAGACAAAAAGGGAATTCTAAAGGGACGGAAGTGGAACTCTCAAGGAACGAAAATGGAAGTTCCAACTTGAGTTACTTCCCCCACGGAAATAAATTATAATGCAAATTATATTTTTCGATGTATTGAAAAATACATTCAAAATATACTCTAGATATATTGGTAATAAGCGTCGAATATATTTCGAGTATATATGGAATATCTACTTTTTCGTAAAAAAATATAATTCTTGAATATAAAAGATGCATATCTGAAGTATATATTTTATATACTACGTATGAACTTCATGTATACAACCGAGATAAATCTGGAGTATATTGCATATGCATATGAAATATACGTAAACTATACATTGAATATATTTCTAATATACCCGGTTGACACTAGGGCCAGACCGTGTCCACCTTGGGCACCTTGGTGTCCAGACGATCCATGTAGGACCACTTTTACCACGTCAACTGAGGGTAGACATCTCGTGGGTAGTCGAACTCAAAACAGCGGTACAGTCTTATATACGCTCAGGCTTCAAGTCACTTGCGAGAAACGCTTCGACCACTCGCCATCGAGCGGAGCATTGTGTATCAGTCTTTCGCATGACACGCGATCGAAAATATACAAGAAGATACAAATATATGTCGAATGCAATTAGAATGTAATTTAAATGTATATTGGAATATACTTTTTGGTATATTGAAAAATATATACACATATATACGAGGAATGTAATCCCAACGTAATTCGAATCTTGAATGTACATTTGAATATACCTCGACATATATTTGTCGTAGATGGAAAAGTATATATAGAAGCGTACGCGGTATGTAGTTTCAATATAATTTCATTCTATCTTTGAATATACTCTGACATATATTTCTCTATGTGTTGAAAAATATATTTTACTTCATACAAAAATGTATATAACATATCTAATTTTTCGTAAAAATATATATACTATATAAAAAATATATTTTCGAATATATTTCAAGTATACTTTATTTCCGTGGGGATTTAATAGTATCTTGTACAACAAGGGTGAAAAGTTTGCGATTGTGACGAGCGTGACGTTTGCTGCCTTAGCGAAGCTAGGGCTGCAATGACATGAGTCGCAATTGCTAATTTCGGCCCATGTTACACACTATATTTTCGGTAACGAGTGCATGAATAGTGGTGTATTGGATGGTAGTTTTGAGGGAGGAACAGTGAAAAGTGAGGTTGCAAACTTTCTTCCCCAGGGATGTAAAATCGTCCCTAGGGACAAAAGTGACACACCGAAAAGACGGAAGAGAAAGGAACACGAGCTACGCTCGCGTTGATCGATTGTTTTAACACTGCCATGAAACTACCCATATTCCGCCCGAAAAACTATCATCGAAAGCACTGCTGTTCATGCACGTGTAACAAAAAAATTATTGCAAAACACTTAAGTCCAATTTGAGCCCTTCTCACCAACTTTGCTTTTTAAGGGGACGAAGGAGGTTTGCCCCAAGAAAATTCAGTCATGTTCGTATGTGTATAACAGGGCTAAAATAGAAAGTAAACGCTTTTCTTCAATGAGTATATGTGTCAACATTATTTAATCGGAGGATGTATTTAAAAATGCTATATTATTTATAACAATACGGTTATTGTTCCTAATCCGAAACAAGCACTTTCCACTCATTACCGCGATTCCGGGATATAAACAAGAAATTTTTCTTGTATCCATAAGAGCTAAGTTATTTCTAACATCCTGCTCTATCGACGGAACCTGAAGAGAAATTTATTTAAAGGAAATTTACGGAATGGCGAGTTCAGGAACAAAAAATAAATAAAAAACTGTAATATTTGTAAAAAATATTGACATTTAGTCTGCGGTTCAGTCAATAGAATATGATATTATCGTACCTCACTGCAAATTCTCAGAAAATATATAAAAATGATCGCGAGATATTGTGCTAAAACCAATGAAATCTGAAGTTGCAGGAAAATCGCATCCAAACTTTTAAAACAGTCTTGCTGCGATATAATTAGCCTATTGAATTTAAAAGTTCCAGCGCTGTAAAAGCAATTTGCCAAATCGTTTTCCGCATCAGTGGCAGCCACGGTACGTCGATTCTTTTCTCGTCTAGCCTCTTTTGTATTGTTGAGCTCTTTTTTTTTAACCTCCCGAGCAAATGCTGTCTTTTTCCTTACACACCCGCACTGCGCTACATTTTGTGCTGTCCTGGCCGCAATTTTAAGAATTTTATATTAAATTTGACAGTATGGTCTTTTCAAAGTATTATAATATTGATATATGGGCGTATCTCACAAACCTTTGACTTTGTGTGACTGCGGAATGTGATAGTAATGTACACAGGATGAATTACGCGACTATCAAACTTTTTCTAAGTTGTACGAAGTATAATCTATGTAAAAAAAAATTTATGGTGCACCAATAGACTGTTTTATCCTGGTTCAAATGCGGAAATTATTAATGATTTCGCGTGTAACTCTGACTTTCGCGTCACTTTGAACAGGTGTAGCATTGATATACACCTTGATAAGAAAAAATTCATGAACTGCTGGTAAGGTGCAATGAACATAATGTATCTAATTGCAATCGCCAAACATGTCAGAAAATCAAGCGGTTAACCTGTGATGGCCCTGAAGATATCTGCATTCACCTTCGACACGACGTGGCGCCCTTAATTTTCATCGCACGAGTATGAACAAGGGCTTATTTTTTTCGTCTCGAAATTCTCTAGATGCCGTTATTTTTAGTTTTTTTTTATCGACCTTTGATTAAGTGATATAAGCAAGAAAGTGCAGATGTAACCTTTGACATGCCGCAGCGCCCTTAATTTCCATCCTACAGAAGTCAACCAGGGCTTCACTTCTTTGTCTTAAAATTCTCTAAATGCCACTATTTTTTGATTTTTTTTATCGTTAAAATTGCACATGTGACCTTTGACACGGCATAGCACCCTTAATTTTAATCGTACGACATTCATACTGGGCTTAATTTTTTCGCCTTAAAATTATCTCGATGCCGTTATTTTTAGATTTTTTTCATTGACTTTTTCTTTGGTGCATCAGCAAAAAAAGCGCAGATCTAACGTTTGACACTGTGTAGCACTCTTAATTTTCATCGTAAGACATTCACACTAGACTCAACGTTTTCGTCTTAAAATTCTCTAGATGCCGTTATTTTTGGATTTTTTTTCATAAAACTTTTATTTGGTGACATAAACAGAAAAAGTGTACTTGTAGCATTTACATGATGCAGCACCCTTAATTTTTATCGTACGATATTCGTACTGAGCTTAACTTTTTCATCCGAAAATTCTCTAGATGCCGTTATTTTTCGATTTTTTTATCGACCTTTCATTCGGTGATATCAGCAGAAAAGTGTAGATGGAACATTTGACACGGCATAACACTCTTAATTTTCGTCGTAAGACATTCATACTGGGCTAAATTTTGTTGTCTTGAAATTATCTCGATGCCGTTATTTTTACATTTTTTTCTATCTACCTTTCATTCGGTGACATCAGCAAAACAGTGTAGATGAAACATTTGCCACAGCATAACACCCTTAATTTTCGTCGTAAGATATGCATACTGGGCTTAATTTTTTCGTCTTTTCAACAACAAAAATAAAGCCCAGTTTGAATGTCTTACGACGAAAATTAAGGGTGTTATGCCGTGTCAAATGTTCCATCTACACTTTTTTGCTGATATCACCGAATGAAAGGTCGATAAAAAAAATTGAAAAATAACGGCATCTAGAGAATTTTCGGATGAAAAAGTTAAGCTCAGTACGAATATCGTACGATAAAAATTAAGGGTGCTGCATCGTGTAAATGCTACAAGTACACTTTTTCTGTTTATGTCACCAAATAAAAGTTTTATGAAAAAAAATCCAAAAATAACGGCATCTAGAGAATTTTAAGACAAAAACGTTGAGTCTAGTGTGAATGTCTTACGACGAAAATTAAGAGTGCTACACAGTGTCAAACGTTAGATCTGCGCTTTTTTTGCTGATGCACCAAAGAAAAAGTCAATAAAAAAAATCTAAAAATAACGGCATCGAGATAATTTTAAGGCGAAAAAATTAAGCCCAGTATGAATGTCGTACGATTAAAATTAAGGGTGCTATGCCGTGTCAAAGGTCACATGTGCAATTTTAACTATAAAAAAAATCCAAAAATAGTGGCATTTAGAGAATTTTAAGACAAAGAAGTGAAGCCCTGGTTGACTTCTGTAGGATGGAAATTAAGGGCGCTGCGGCATGTCAAAGGTTACATCTGCACTTTCTTGCTTATATCACTTAATCAAAGGTCGATAAAAAAAAACTAAAAATAACGGCATCTAGAGAATTTCGAGACGAAAAAAATAAGCCCTTGTTCATACTCGTGCGATGAAAATTAAGGGCGCCACGTCGTGTCGAAGGTGAATGCAGATATCTTCAGGGCCATTAACCTGTGAACATCTGTAATTCGGTTTCGATGGTGAACCTGACATCTACCGTTATATGGATCAGGAATACGAACACAAGGTAATTGAGCCAAATGAATTGGATGCACTTATGTGTGACTTTTATTAATTTGTGATGAACCTACCTTTATAGCTGCGTGGAGAAGAAACGTCAGGTTTTCCCCATCGTTAGCCAGCCAAACTAGTTAAGTAAGATTATTAAATTCCATATGAGTACGTTACTCTTATCACGACTTAGATGTGCGCAGATGTGCTCGACCTTTCGACGAGAAACAATGTTTCTCTGAGTCAAAATGTATGCAATTGTTGGGTTCGGAAATGTCAGGTTTATAAATTTGCATGATAAATTTCAACTATTATTGTTCCTAAATTATCTAAATTATATTTTAAATTAGTAGAGTCATTGCCAGTTACACGTTTCATTTTCTGCATACGAGTTGAGTAAAATTGAATTAGAAAAATTCCCTATGGGAAGGGATAAAACTATGTCGTAGGCGCCACCAGTATTTATAAGAGTTGTTATAATAAATTGAAAATATGTTAAACTCTTGTAAAACGCAATCAAAGATAGTTCCTACAATAACTTAGTACTAAATAAATGATTTTTGGTTAAAATGATAATATGATTTTTTATGCGAGCACCCTGTATATGATGTCTTGTTCAATGAGTACAAAAAATTAGCAATCCTGTGCTTTTATAAGTAGATTTTTATTCTTTGAGGCCGTGAAAGTCGAAGGTTTGTGAGATACGCCCATATGTAAGAATTTTAAAAAATTTTGTTTTTTGCCAAATTGTAAATCTCTAGCCCTTTTAAGTTGTGTTAATCCTATTCTAAGCGCCTCCAGGAGACGTAACGCTTTACGAGGACCGGAAAAGCCCTTACGGAAAACAGAAAAATAAATAATGACAATAATTTAAGAAAATTTGCAGCACCCAACGTAAGATTCCAACACCCGTCGTGATACCATAAAAAAGTGTTAAAAATCCACAATGGCGCTTCAAACCCATTATGAGATCTCAAGAAGAAGTATATCCACATGAAAAATTAGAAAGAATTCGCGGCTCACACTGGGATAAAATAAAAAAGTATATTCGCAGGAGATGACGCGCATTTATAACATTAGATGTCTCACAAACGAGAGATGGTCCCGCAGGAAGTACGAAAGCACCTGCGGCCGTCGAGACTGAACACTACGGCGCGCCACGTCGTCTCGCGATTATTATTAACGGCTCGAGGACGGCTGTGTAAAATGCCTTAATCCCGTATAATCCTATCGCACCGGTCCAGATGGCTGTGCTAAACTCGACCAGCCTCCTACTTCTCCATCTCCGTCGCCTCCTCCTACAGCTTGAAAATCCTCAGCTACATAGCTCTGGCTTGCTGCTTACTCTCTCACTCTTTCTCTGCTTCTGCTTCTAGCATTGTGTTGCTGCTTCGCGATTCCTTTCCCGCCTGGGATTTCTCGTACTTCTGCATATATCCCTCCATCCACAAACGAGTTCTTTCAAAACCCTTTCCCTCTACTCATCAGCCAGTCATCTCTTCTCCCCGTTATATACTTGCTGTTCTTTCTCCGCAGTAAAAAAAAATAATAATAATTATGCAAATTAGAGACTTTTATCAATTTTTAGCTTACATTTTTTTAGTGAAATCATCTTTTCGAGGAGTAAAGATATGCGTAGAACGCAGTGAAAGTAGCGGTTTATTTTATAATTCCATAAATACAATGTATTTTAAAGAAAGGGTTAAGTTTTCAAGACTTTTTTTTTTTTTTTTTTTTTCAATTTATACAATACATTTAAGTTTGTCTGCTTTGAAAAAATTACAATATATTTTGTGTTTCAGTGGGTGATGCGCTATACAAGTTTTACGAATAATCTCTGAATGAATTTTTATCCATGAGATTTTGTGAATTCCTCTAATTCTTACTTGTATTTAATTAGGCCGGAATTCTAATTTTGTTTTATGCCAATTCGGACAGATTTATAGTATCAAGTTATGTTGTTGTTGTAGTATGTTATAAATTCCTATTCCTCAATTTTTTTGGCATAAGAATATATTTTGTGTTCAACTAGATCGACTACAGGGAAAGAAATAAGTGGTTTACCCGTGAAGAAATCTTATCAGGGTTCTTCCAAGGTTCCGATTAATATTCCCGAATTTCCTTAGGGGCCTTATGTGGAAGCCTCAAAAGGTTTTCCAGATGATGATCACGCTTTTTCCTTCGGGACCTTTAAAGGCTAAATGTTAGGGGCCTTTAAAGGCAAAATAAAAAGAACCTTTTAAGGCTGCCCTGTTAAGTTCTTACTGAAATAATGAAGAAATTTAATTAAAAAATATATATTTGTTATTATTTAATTCAGTAATGCTGCACTTTTATTGAGATATTTCTTCTTTCTCTACACGATGGTACATATTAATCGCTGAAAGAACATATTATTATTTTTTTCTACATTGACGGGAATCGAACCTAGAACCCTTAGCTCTCTCGGCCATTCCAATCATATGAATATAAATTTTTTTTGTCTATTTGAATGACTGTAATATGAAATATGAAATAAAATTAATGTAATATACTCAGAACTTGATAGATTCACATGACTGCGTCTGATGTGTACAAATCAAAGAACATTCAGTAATTTTTTTACAGCAATTGGTTATATCGAATAGGGTTGTTTTATTGTTTGCGCGAATTAGTTCGTTTGTATCTAGGTACGTGACTGTCTGACTGACCTGAGGACCAGTATTAGAATGGGTGACCAACTGGCCGACTTTGGCGGTCATTAGTTGGATAGGTGACCACCAATTTTGCCATGGAAACCTCGGATTGCCATCTAAGACCCTTAACTAAGAAATGTATTATTGATTTGTTTACTTTATGACATGGTTAAGTCTGACTGGGCCTTCAATTAATTAACTTATCAAGGCCTTATTAAACTTCACCATAGCCTTATGAGATCCTTATTTGGCAAAATTATGATGAATTAGTTTACTTGGTATCATGATGTCGCCTCACTGGGCCCTTAAGTAATTACCTTAATCAAGCCCTTAATGAACTTCGTCATGGAAACCTAGAATTGCCATATGAGACCCTTAGGTGGTAAAATTGTTATTGATTTGTTAACTTGACGCCGAGATTACGCCTGACTGGGCCCTTAAGTGATTACATTATCAAGCCTTTAATAAACTTCGATATAGTAACCTAGAATTGCCTAAGGAGACCTTTATCTGGCAAAATTGTGCACCAAATAAACAAATTGATTTGTTTATTCGGTGCCATGATTAAGCCTGACAGGGCCCTTAATTAATTGCCCGAATATAGCCCCATTAAATATTGGGATGAAACCCTACAGTTTCCTTAGTAGGTCCCTAATTGGGAGTGATATGGAAATTCCGTTTTTGGTGTTCATATTAAAGCCCTATAGGAACCTTATTTATCTTAGGGCAACCCTGATATTTTTCTTCACGGGTAAACGTCGCGAACAACGTATTGGTCGTGACACCTAATAGTCGGTTCCCACAACAATTTTGTCGCTTGAAGCGTACTTAAACGTAGCGATGGATAGGGCAACCACTTATTACGTTCCGTGAATGCTCGGAATAAATTATTCTCAACAATTTTTATAATTTATTCATATTTTCACTTTTATTTATTTCCGCTCGATTTTTAAATTATTTTTCTTTTAATTGGAACTGATTCACAGTATTAAGTTTTTGTTTGTATAATTGCTCGGTATGGAAAAAAAATACTTTAACAAATAAATGATCATAAAGGTCTTTTATACAATTCTTATTATCTGTATTTATTTGAGTTTACTTTTGAACATTCGTGAAAAAAATTGACGAGATACAAAAAGTATAGCGATATACGTGTGTCTGAGCTTATTGGCATCCCACGCAGGGTGCGCCTGGCCGTATTTTTTTATTTATGTATACAGCAGATATGGCCGGGCTCAGAGAAAGAGGGTGAAGTAGGGTCGTCATTTCGCTGTCCTATACATTTTCAAAGGTCTTTTTCACGATGACGTGGCGGACGTACGTAGTACATAACATTGTAAGGACTCACAGAGCAGCCGGCTCTTCTCTCTCTTCTTCATTTTTCTTCGTTTCTTCACCGTAGTCATATAGGCATGTACAGAGCTGTTGCTAGACCGTTTTCGTGCTGCCGCTCCGACCCTCATGTCTACGAATTGCTCGTCACAATTTCGACAAAGCCGAACGATTTAATACGAACCCTCAATGCGTTTCTTTCGGCTTTATTCCACTAGACAACATTTTTTTGTTCTTTTCACTTGTTCTTCTGAGTACTTATGCCCATAGACATGGATGGGGTATTTTGTGTCAACAGAATTTTTTTTTCAAGTCATTATTTAAAATTTTATCGAAATTCTACTTATCGATGTGCGTATCATACAAACCTTCAACTTTTAAGGCCTCAAAAAACAAAAATTTAGTTTAGAAACACATGGAGACCTTTTTTTAAAAAGCATTCGGCGACCTTTAGAACGTGATATTTGTTTATGGACAAGTCATCTCGTACAGGGAGCCCGTATTTAAAAAATCATAAATAATTTTTAACTGAAAATAATTTATTTGGTACCATTTCGTTTGCCAGAACTATCTCTTGCGGTGGTTTAGCACTGAAGCAAAGTTTTTAAAAGTGTTCGACTTATCAAAACTTTACTCCTTAATAAACGAGCCATTGGAAAGTATAGGCTTATTCCTTCCAGTGGGTAATTATTATGATCCGATATTACTCGAATCTTATACAGAAAAGGAAAAATGTGACGGGCAGTGACTCTACTAATTATAAATATAATTCATATAATTTCGGAATAGTAATAGCTTGAATTTATCATGATAATTTATAAACCTGACATTTTCGAATCTGACAATTGAATACACTTTGACCCAGAAAAAATGGTTCCTCGTCGAACAGTCGCGCACATCTGGGCACATCTAATTCCTGATAACATCAACGTCCTTATATGTTATTTTATCATCTCAATTGACTGCATTGGCAGGATAACGATGCGAAAAGCCTAACATTTATTTTCCACGCAGCAATATGAATCAGCAATTCACTTGGCTTAATCAGTTTGTGTTGATTTTCCTGAACCATATAGAACCGTGGATGTCAGGTTCACCATTAAAATCGAGTGACAGACGTTCACAGGATACCCGCTTAATTTTCAGACACGTTTGGCGATTAAAATTATGTACATTATGTTTATTACACTTTACCGGAGGTTGACGATTTTTTTAAAATTTTTCTGGAGGTATATATAAATGCTACACACGGAAATGTTGATAATATCCGCATTTGAAGCAGAATAAAACAGCCAAGTCATGCATTATTAAATTGAATTTTTAAAAAGATAGATCATATCTCGTACAGTTCAAAAAAGTATAATACTCACGGAATTTAATCAGTGTAAGTTAGTATCGTATTCCGCCGTTGAGTTACACAAAAGTCAAAAGTTTATTCAGATACGCCCTGATAATACTTTTCAAACCAATTTCCAGGAAAACAAAATTCTCAAAGTCGAATTTTTGCAATTAGTCCCTAATCCTTATATTGTTAATCTGTTTCGTTTATATAATAATATACAAATCCAATATTACCTTAGAAATACAGTTTGTGTTTCTAAGGTAACATAAAATAGGAATCTCAATGAGTAAAAAGATTATAATTTTTTACATTTAACGATTGCTTATGATTATTTTCTTGGTGTTAAAATAAAAGTGTTGATGTAGAAATTTGACTAGCTTAGCATGAAATGCCCCATAGGCACAAACAACACCCGCTGACCCGGAAAACTTCTTATGAGTGCTGACAGAAAAGGCAACAGCCCAACATATATGACCTATGAATGATTATTCTCACGAAGTTGAGTGCAGGACATCGTAAAATGAATGGCCTGAACGGTTTCGATGTTTCGTAGTAACGAAGATACGGGCTCTGTAATACAAAGCATATTCTATCCTTATATAGAATATGCTTTGTGTGAGAGATGATTGACAATCAATTTTATCCCCTACAATTCTTGAATTCAGGTTCGAAGTATTTAATGTATGATACTTTCAGAAAATGCTACTGATGCTCATCAAGGAAAAAATAAGGAAATGCTTTTGAATATATGTGGATCTATAAACACAGCCAACCAGAGTAACTGAACGGCCATGAAACTTGAGAAAAAAATTGATTCCAAGAAACATCGCTATTTTAAGAGAACCTGAATTTTTGGAGAAATGTCAATAATCAGAACAATATCAATAATCAAAACGATGTCGATAATCAGAAGAATGTCAACCATTGAAAATTTTTCAATAACCAGAAAAATTTCAATATTTGCACAAATTTTCTATAATCAGATAATTTTCAATATTCACAAAAATTTTCAATAATCCGAAAATGTACAATATTCATTTGTAATACCACAAGAGCTTCGAAATTATCGAATATTTCCTGATAGTTTCGTTGCGAACAAATGAACGAGTCAAGTATTCCAGGTTAAAAAATCACGAGCGCGTAATGGTCATAAACTCGAACGGTCAAATTCTCGAATCAGCAGAAGAGCTTGTGACCATTCGAGAATTTGACCGTTCGAGTTTATGACCATTCGAAAATTTGGCCATTCGAGCTTATGACCATTCGAGAATATTACCAGTCGAGCTTTTGACAATTCGAGGTTATCACCGTTCGAGTTTGTCACAATTCGAAATTATGCCGTTCAAGCTTATAGCCGGGCGGGCTATAAGCTTGAAATGACAGCGCCCCCGATACAACGTTCAAATTTGAAAATTCTTAGGTAACCTCCAAGTAGCCTTTCATTAATTTTTATCTCAAGTACCTTGCGTCGAGACGTTACTGCGGTTATTAATATTTCGACCTTTTACAATTTTTCCTCTATTTACTTTATTATTATCATATTCAACCCTTCTACATACTTAATACAAAAATCGACATCTAATCATTTTTTTTAATACTCATTGACGAAGTTTTGCGAGGGGTTCAAAGATACCCTGCTGCCCTATCCTAGATCTCCTTGTTGAGAAGCAGGACACGAACAAGCCGTGTCATCACTACGGTAGATATTGGCCGTAGACTAAGCCGCTATCTTCACGATATACGCAGCGTCGTACAACGGAGAATCTAATTTGCCTATCCGTTTAAATCGACGAACTTATTCAGCCCCTGAGGCGTAAGTGGTCGTGGGTAGTGCCGAAGTGCGGCTCCAAAAAGTGCCTCACTGGAACAAAGACGCAGACCCCATTATTTCAACGACAGAGAAAAACAGCGAAAAGAGGAAGTATATGAAAAAACATGAACCCTACGAGAGTAAACTAGATTTTATCATATCATGAGTATAAAAAATAAACGAAAATTGTGGCTCGGTCTTTTTTCAACAATTCGGAAGTAGCGCAATTTCGAACAAATATTTAAATTGCGTTATTTTAAAAATGTTAAATAGATATTAATTCTGATTAATTTTATAAATTTATTGATTAATTTATCCCTCCCCATGCAGAGCTCACTTGCCTTTTTACGCATTTGCAAAGGGCCCAGTGAAGCCACGGAAAACGATTATATAATAAAGATTATTTTTAAATTATCGCTTTACCAACGACGCTCGGCTACCAGTGTTTTGGGTACTTTCCAACCGCCATGTTGCAGTTTCAGCCACCTCACGAGTACTAGTTTCGGTCACGCCAGTTGTAAATTTGGTCACCCTAAGTTCCTAGATTCGGTCACTTCCTTATATTTTTTACGATGTCACAGGCGACAGTGGCGAATATGAACGTGTCGTGAGAACAATAACTCTCAATTTATTGCCTTAACTTTAATCAGCCCAATACACAAGATACAAAATAAATTAATTTGGAAAAGTTATATATTGCTATGGTACAAAATCTTCATTATAAATAGTCTAAAACAAAATAGTGTCCTCATTTAACAATTACTTCGTGTTTTTTTATTTATCATTTCTCTCCCGAATATCCAATAATACGTAACCAATCTGCTCCATTGAAATCGAATTTCGTCAATATTTTTTGATGCACTGAAAATTTATTTCCACTATAATTCGGGACTGGAATTGACTGGCAATAAATAATGGGGCCGGGTTAAAGTTCCGAATGGTAAATACACGAAGGTCTAAAATTCTGAAATTTAATATCTCACCTACATTTTCGACGAAATTCGCTAGGAAAATTTTCGTTAAATCTGCAGGTGAGATATTAAATTTCGGAATTTTAGACCCTTGTGTTTACTATTCGGAACTTTAAACCGGCCCCAAATTTACGCATCGACAATATCTGGGCCGCAAAAAAAAAAAGAAATTTCATTTTCTTCAGGCGGTCCATTTAGGTTTATTTCCATCAACTAGAACGTCGGAAATGTAAGGGCGAGGAAGCATCAATTAGTCGAGACCCGCCGGGCGCGTTTTCCTTACCGAGATAAGTGCGTACACACCGAATTAAGTGGAATAGGGAATGTGGGAGGAAAAAAACGGAGAGGTTGCTTTAAAATAAAGGGTGAAATTCAGCGCAAAGCAAAGCTGCCCCCTACTCGTGCTTGATGCTCTCCCGCTTAGTCTTGGCCGCGTTGCCTCAGCGCCGAAGCAAAGGAGGCCTGGCGAGCTTCAACTTCAACTTCTCGAGTGAGCACAGAGGAGAAGTAACGAGCACCAACGACCCTTTCCAGCATCACTTCTTCACTCTCACTCACAGCACCCTTTTGACAACTAAACCTTCCCTTCTCCCCACCAACGGCGTCTGTGCTTTCTCACTTCTTCCGCTTCACCTTCACTCGAGCATTTCACTTTCAACTGTTCCAGTGCGCTCGACCCTAATCGAGTTTAATCGATCAAAGCTTAAGTAGTGAAAAAAGATGCAGAGAAGAAATTCAATAATTACGCGCTTTAATGATATAATAATGTTCAGGGGCCTCTTCAGTTTATATATTTTCTTTTTACATCGCTTTTTCTACTCCATTTTCTACAAGATGTGCGTATATCGTTTCCAAACTGCTGTTCGATGGTTTCATAGAATGAAGGCATGTTATGATTTTGTTTAAGTTGGTGACGATAGTGTATTGTGTTGGTTGGTGATGTTGTTTGTCTTAGTGATGACTGGATTTCTTTTTAATTTATTGGCCGATTAAAGTGAACCTGCCTTACATTTAATTACGGCCGCAGTCTTGAAATTCAATTGATCAATATCTGGCTTTAAATTTGGTTGTGCTTAATTTCAAAAATTTCGGTAAAGTTCTCTTATTTATATTTAGAATTTTAGAAAAAACTTAATTCTGCATTTCATTGTGAAAAATCTTAATCTTGACGTGTTTTATGTATTAAAAAATCCATATTCAACTTATTTAAAAAATATTTCGAATAACTCATTCCATTTATTGAATAAAAATTATGCGAAAAATCTTTCGTACCATTTCACTATCCTAAAATCACATTAAATGGCCTTAAATAAAGAAACTTTTAACGAAATATAATGAAAAACAATTGCAAGCTCATTCTACCCGGTCCAAAGATATTAGAAAAAAAAACTAATGTCTTTATATCTCTAATAACGAACCTTTACGCTCATTCTTCAAGTTCCTTGTTTTACACAAGCCGGATAAAAAGGTGATCTTCGTTGGCAAGGAATAATTTTTTTCTTTGGGTACATCGGAAAAAGCGGCGAGTAAACAAAATAATTTTTTTGTAATGCATGTACGAAAAGTGCCAGTTTATTTGCGGGCCGGCCGCGACATAAAGTGGCGCTTTATAAGAAGGCGTATCATAAATGCTGAAAGCGTATCTAAAATACTGAAACATTATCGCAAATACTTGAAATTGTATGGAAAATACTGTGCGCGCATGCGCACAATGGTCTGCCTTTTCCTTTATTGTCGCGGTTGGCCAGCAACATAACCCGGCAGTTTTCGTGTATTTGTTACAAAAAATAGTATGCGATACGCTGAGAGAAATCGTCATAGTGCAGTTAACTATAAAGTGACAACTATTGATTTTTAGTCCTTTTATAGTTACGGTGACTATAAAAATACTTGTGACAACTAATTAAATGGTAACAACTATGTTTGTACCAACTAAAAATGAATAGTTGTCACTTTATGGTTACTAATACCATAATTTTTTCTCAGTGCACTTGTACGTGAAATCGGACTCTCGATGGTGGTTGTAAAGTCTGCTTTCACGCACTAGTATCGCAAAGTACTGTTCTTTGCAGGAAGCATGAAATCTGCCCAACAAATCGTTTTGACTCCTTTCGATAGTGCGCAGTCCAAATTGCACACACATCCACCAACAGCTTTATTTTTCTCCTTGTACTTTACGCTACGTGCTCTTTCACCCAAAGATATTAAATGGCGATGTGGTAGACGGTGACTTTTCTTGTCCGCAGCCAAAGTCCCGCAATTGTTGGCTCGGCTCAGGCAAAAAGCCAACCCTCCCGATAGTCCGATTCACCTGATCATTGAGGCTTGGATTTCACTAAGCCATCGACGTACACAGCTACTGACACACGTTGCTATATCGTTAGCAACCCTCCGCAGCAGGAACTCACCTGCGCCTCGACGCCCTGCGTCCCAATGTTCGTCGACCTGCATTTACCTTTATTCTTTTCACAGTCTTGCGTTCAGAAAATTCTCTCGGCATCCTCAACGACCTATATACACTTGAAAGGAGAAGGGGACTTGAGGTCTTTTTATTTTCTTCCCCCTGTGTCTCAACCTCACAGTGTGCATTCCGCACAACCTGTTTACCCTTAAAAATCAACTCTTTTGTGTCTCGTGGGTTCTCGAGATCTGCCTTCCTGATGGTATACCCCAGCAGTCGCCGTCAGGAAGGTTGCTTTTGAATGGCATACGCTGCACATCATTATGTAATCCAGTTCGATCACCTCAACAACTTTCCCGATAAAATTTACGGTGTATAATTTCAACACAGGTGACAACTTATGGCCATTGACCTGGTGCAAGAAAATTATCTAATTATTGAGTATTAATAGGGATGCAAAGCCCCATAAAAGTGACATGTATGTATGTCGAAATACATAACAAGATATGTGAAGCGTTCTCTGTCATTGCATCCATTTTTGCGGGCATCTCAGATCTGCCCCATAATTGGTTATATCAAAGTATGCGAAAAATACATTTTATGTGAATTTGTTTATATTCCTTAATTCAATTTTTTTTAAACGCCGTTTTTTCCAATTTTTATCTCCTAAAAACGGTGAAAAATGTGGAAGCAATATACAAGTCCCGATTTTGTAACCCTTTATTAGCTAATAGAACGATATGGAAATCGTAAAATATTAAGAAAGAAGGGAAATAGATGAATAAAAACCACTAGAATTTTTTTGTCACAAAATTTGTAATAGCATGGTTTATATATTACCAGGGATGCAATGTAGAACTGTTATCTCATTACTTTCCATCTCATAACCGAAGTTTTGTGAGAAGCTGAAAATAATGAAGAAGCAATATGCAACGTTCCACTTCGCATCATCGTTAAAATAAATGGAAAAAATGAACTTCACTGAAGCTTGGGTACTAGTTATTATTATCGTTAATTTCATTATCAAGTGCTTAACATATTAACGAGTTGCAGAACTTTTATTCTTCTAAACCTCTTCACATAGCAAGAATCCAAAACCCTATTAAGAGTCGTTTTGAGCCCGTCTTATGCATATTTTCTGTATAAGACCTTTCGACTGCATCGGTATTTGAAAGATTTTTAAAAAATTCCGGACTCGAAAAGTGATTTTGAAAAGGATTTCAAATTTTTTTTCAAGAGTCTTTTTTGATTTTTACTTCGTCGGTCGATAATGAGGATGTGCAACTCGATCGGTCTATTGATTGCCAATTTCTTTGTCTATTATCAATCGCTAGTAGTTTAGTCGGATGTTTCAAAGTCACAAGCAGTTCAAACCTGAAATAATAAAAATTGATAGAAAATTGCAACTCCTCTACCGATAGTTAACAGCTTAGATATCCAGCATTTTCGAATATCACTTCGATTCAGTAGAAAAATTGAATTTATTTTACAAATTTTGAAACTTCAGGAACGGTTTATCAATTTTCACAAAAAAAATATACCGAAAACGCCGGCGTTTCTAATTCAGGAAATACCACAATCGAGTTTAATAAAAGTAAATAATTGAAATGATTTTATTTATCGAGATAGTAATAAAATTTTATATAAGGTCATTTAGACATTTTCCCTAAGTTAACTATTCAGGATTTTTATATTAAGAGTATTTTGATATCTAAAAAAAATAAGGAATAAATATATATGGTATACAGAGAAAAAATAGTAAATTACGTTTTTATTTACCACCTCGTTTATCTAATTATTATCACTCAGGCTAATTAAACTATCTTTGTTTAGTATAATAATAGCCGTACATTAATTACTCCACATCGAAGGATGAAAATAATCCTTTGTGTAACCAATTTTCTATTTTCTCAACAACAACGTTAAGAAAAATTAATTTTCCATGGAAGCGAATCGAGGAGGGGGTGGTTTAATATCTTCATTTAATACTCTTAGCCCTTGGCTTAAATCCTGTTCCTGATGCTTAATATTAATGACTCATTTTTCTCAACCTCCTTTTTATTTTTCTTCCTCGCCTTCGTGGCGTATAAGTGTAGTACACGATAAGAAAAGTGAGCCGCAAATCCCGGGGGTGAGTTTATCCCCGTCATTCATTTCGTGGCACGCTGACGTTATAGAGTAGCCTACAGAAAAGAAGCCTATATAGAAAGATATACTATGTAGCAATATGAAGTGAGGCGCCGTTCAGTCCTTATCCTCGCCTTTCCCAAAGCTGTTGTTTTTTTACGTTTAATTTTTCTCTATTTTTTTTCATAGAGAAAGCTTTGTTTTCATGATTTTTTCCAGATTTTCATGGTAAGACATTCTGAAAATGTTTCAAAACATTAAGGAGAGTTGTTTTTAAAAATGTCATTATGTGTATGTTTACGAGGGCGGTCCTTAAAGGGGGTGTTTTTTAAATTGCACCGTGCTGCCCCTTAGATCGGCTGGAAATAAATTTTTAAAAACCCTTAATTTTTATAAGATTTTTTTTCTTATATTTAACCATCCCCCACGGAGGTTAAAGTTTCCCACTTAAAATACATAGGGTTTTTCGATCTTCGCAGTCAGTCTTTTATTGTGGAACTATTGGTCTGTCGAAAAATCTGAAATTCATACAAATTATGCTTTTAACCAATGACTATATGAAAAAAAATCATCAACCTCCTACCCTTAATCGTTGTCATAGATTGCCACTCCTGCAAAATGAGAGTTGAAGTTTTTCATTTTGGATTCACGGGTCAGCGTGTCTCTCATTTTTTATTTCTCTATATAGTCGGTAATGACTTCTAATGTAGATGAGACTCAAAGAAAATTAGAAAAAAAATCGGCCTATTCTGCTGAAATTCGGTTCACAAGTGAAGGAGCCTCTCTTTGATTATGTTTATTTTTGACATATTAAATTAACGAATTTAGAATTCATGCATTTTCCAATATTCGTTCGAATAAAGCGTGTTGCTCTAATTGAGTGGAATTCCGGATATTTTACTAGAAAGTTTAAAATCAGTGTTATGTCGCCCGTTGCGTACTTGAACGTTGCGAGACGGTTGTCGTCAATAAAGAGTTGGAACTTACGGTGTACAGTGGATTGTGTACAGTGAAAAACTCTTATTACAAGACTTAGAGAACAATTACCATAATAGTTAACTATATAGACGTTTAGGTATAACCGATAACTTGCCGAAAACGGTGTCAATTGTCAGTTAATCGATTGTAAGACGTCTTAAGGAAGCTCGGTGGCGACTATCGAAGTCGAATCAGTGCTAAATTTTTGTAATTGATTCTTTAATGTTTAATGCATTAAAAAACAATAGTGAGAGATGATTCATATTGACGCATTTATACTTCATCCAGTGTAAGATCAATAGTGACGAATTTGCATTAAGATTAACCGATTAACTTTTTTTAAAAATAGAACACATTTTTGTTTGGTTTTTTTCCAAATATCATCTGTAATTCTACACCGATTACACTGAGTGATAGCACATTTTGTTTCTTAAAAGATACTACACGAATTTAGCGCCTAGATATTTCGTAATACTGGTCGTTTAATAATTATAGCCTGTTGTGTAACAAAAACAAAAATACTTTCATAAGCAACAGGCAATAATTATTAAACGATCAACATTATGACATATTGTGGCGGTCAATTCGTAGAGTAGCTTTTGAAAAAGGGAATAAGCCGTTACTAATTGAAATCGATAAAGAATTACTGATCATACTTGGAAAAAACCGAACGAAAATGTATCCCACTACAAAGAAATGTTAATCAATTAATCTTAATGCAAATTCGCCACTATTGGTATTTCACTGGATTAAGTATACATGCTTCAATACAAATCACCCTTTACTATTGTTTTTCAATGCATTAAACTGTAAAGAATCAATTACGAAAATTTCGCACTGATTTGACTTCAATAGTCGTCACCGAGCCTCCTTAACGATGCATTTTATGCAGGGGGCCTACGCATAATTACGCAAATCATAAAAAATTTATCTGGGTGCGACAAATGCAAGTGCATTCAATGTTGTGTGATACTGAATGTGGCTGGAGTCGGTAACCTGGTTCCGACTATATTAAGTTCTACATTTCTTGAAAAAAATATGATATTGTATCAATTTCTGCAATACCTGAGATACCATCTCCATTTTATTTATGAAAATAAAATAATATTCACTGATGTCAAATACATAATCCAGTAATTAACGATTGAAGGGTTTAGTATTCATAGCAATTTTGCATTTATCGTTATTGTTGCTCAACGACTGAAATTTTCCTTCCAAACGTTATTTTCAAAATTTATTTTAATGCAAAGTAGAATTTGCAGATAGGGTCTTCACAATTTTTTACATTAAACAAATCTTCCTCTATAACAGAACTAAAATCGATGAAACTTCATCATCGAAGTACATTGGAAAAGTGAAAAGTAATGAGAAAGCGATATGTAATCTGTTATCGGAATTGGTGTCAGGCCTCTTGTCATTGTCCCGAGGTTAAGGATGTATGATACGTACAGTCCCGCCAAAAGTGAGGTTCAGAGACAATTTCGATCACTTCCTGATGGGATAAAAATCGAAAAAAAATGCACATAAAACATGCTGAAAAGATTGATTCCGCATACTCATAATCCCAAACGTTATTAATAAATTGGTGAAAAAAAAACAATTGTTCAACAAACATTCAGTCACCCTAACTTTTTTTCTAATGAAAGTGATATTTTAATTTATTTGAATGCATACGAATTGTTTCAGATTTTTTTCTTCATTTTGATTTTTTTTATTTTCAAAAATGTGCGCGAAATAACGAATTTTAGATATGTGTTCGGCATAAAACCATCTACTACACTCAAGATTTTTTGCAAAATCCAAAATTTGTTATATTCTGCGCATTTTTGAAAATAAAAAAAAAAACCAAAATGAAAATAAAGAAAAAAATCTGAAAAAATTCGTATGCATTCAAATAAATTAACATATCATTTTCATTAGAAAAAAAGTTAGGTTGACTGATTGTTTGTTGAAAAATTGTTTTTTTACCAATTTGTTAATAACATTTAAGGATTACCAATATGCGAAATCAATCGTTCTAGCACGTTTTATATGCATTATTTTTTCCGATTGTTATCCCATCGGAAAGTGATCGAAATTGTCTCTGAAACTCACATTTGGCGGGACTGTACGTATCATACATCCTTAACGCGTCACACATGAGGAGGGGAAATATCCAATTTGGAAGTCCAATTCCCGCTTTTTTACACACACATGTTTGATTGACAAGGACATTTTTTTGTCCAAGAGGTGAATAAACTAGGGCAGTCTGTTACACGCCTAATAGCGGAGTTATGTTGAGCCATTTTAGTCCGTAATTCTTAGTCCACAGACGGACATGTTGATAGCAGACTGATTGATCTGAGTGTCTTATAGTTATCCTTCTTATTATTTTCTGACCCTCATCGTATCCGAACACGTGGCTCAGCACTGAAGACATCCTCTCCACTTACTCATCGGGCGAAAAAAAACAAACATAATTTATGTTCGAGAAATACATCAAGATCGTATTTAGCGATATCCAATTTTTCATGAAAAGTTATGCTTTCACTTTTTCAAATACATTCTGTCGTAAAAAAATTTCCTAAGAAAAAAAATGTCTTCTGAATTAATTAAATATCGGAAATGAGTTATATTTTCATTTTAATATTATTTGAGGGAAAATCGAAATATCATCGAGAATTTAATTTACCAGAAAACGAATGAGCACTTAATTAATTAATGTATCACAAGTATTACAAAAATTGGAACTCTTAGTACTTTTTTTTTCATTTGAGGAAAAGAAATGTATTCAATATCAATAAATAATCGTATTTCGTTTCCTCCGGTTATTAGAATTGAAGAAAAACTGCTTTTTACAAAAGAGCGATCTACCAAGTGGATTAAGATTTATCTTATAGTTTAAACGAAGAATATAACCTATATCATCAAACACTCAACATTACTTTCTATCGCAAAGTGAATACAAGTAGTTTCAGACATAAAAAATCGTGTAATTCCTGGCTTTTCCGTGCTTCATTTTTTCCATTCCCTGATCATCTTCGTATCCTTACGGAATACCAAGATACACTTGAATTTCTTGATGGAGCATAAAACTACGAAGGGAAATCGGCTCGAGCCTTACGGACCGACTGAAATCGTTCGCTGCTACTGTTATACTGCCTCCATTTCATGGCTGTAATATGTATGACTATACGATGTCAGTTTCGTCTCGAGGATTTATGCATAACGTTACTCTTGCGTTCGCTTCCCTTGTCGACCTTCCGACCGACCTCTGCTACGAGTTCTTGTCTTTAAGTTCCGGTTACGCAGGATATCTTTATGATGAGCTCACTCCCTTTCGTAGTCATATTCTTATGTTTGTCTTCATCGCTTTATTCGACCTGTCACTTTGCGTAGATTTTTTGTTATTATCATCCAATTACTTTTTAGGGACTGAAGGTAATTTACTATATCAAGTTATGAAAACGAATGACAATTTTGGGGGGGTCCGCAGAGGAAAGAGCGAAAAAAGTAAGCAGAGGATTGAAACATCATAGAGACTTTAAATTTCTTAAAGGTATAAATAATTGCGGCGTCATATATATCATATAAGAATTTCAAAAAATTATGTATTCAATTGATTACTAAATGGTTTAATTGATAGATTTGTTTTCCTTGTGTGACTATAAAGGGAGAATGTAATATACTAATCAATAACCAATCTTTCTCAAAGGGCACTAGAATACTATTTTTCTAGAGCTTTGAAAAAAAACGTGAGCCTAATTTACCTACTATATCATTTAATTCACGGATTTGGTTTCCTTATATAAGTTTATACAAGTTTTAATCAGGGAGCTGTGAAAATCGAAAAAAAATCTCTTTAAGCAGGCGATGCCAAAATATTACCAAGGAATACTACCAAAAAAATAAATCAAGAACAATAAGATGAGTTTATTGAATTACTGAATACTTTAATTTCAAGATTAGGTTCCCTTGCATAATTTTTCTTCGATTTGTATTTTATTTTTTTAACAACGGGTATTCTCTTTTTTCATGCATCCTGAAAAATATTGTTCTTCGTCGATATTTTTTGTTCCCCTCATTGTATTTAGTTTCTGAGCTTGCCATTCTCCGTTTGCCGGCAAGTCAAATCGTAAATTCCGTACTGCTCATTTTCCTACCACCGTTTATGTTCTCGTCTTGGGCGTCTTTGCACGAGAAATGGAACGCAGAAAACAGAGGAGACTGCGAGTTACCCGCGCAATGTACGCGAGCAAGCGGGAGACGACGAGGCACAGCACAAATGCGCGCATATAAGAAAAATTCTCGGAGTACCGGGCGCGCACGGGATAAGACGTCCTCGGGGGAGCAGGCAAAACGGGGCAAGGAAAGGACGTCCGAAGAGGGTAGCGAAGGGGAGTCTTCCTTTATCTTGACTCGTCTTAAAAAGAAAAAAAAAACGAGCACGAAAAGAAAAACAAAACAGGAAAAATAGATAAAGAGAGCTGCTTGGAGGATAGAGAGATGATAATGCGGACGAAAACTTGTGCAGAGCGGATGGTAAAGGGGTTGAGACGTTCTGCTCGACGGGAGCGAAGGAAGACAAAAAGGAGTGGAAAATTCTCCGGAAAATTTCACTTAGGCCCCGAGGGGGTGGCGAGACGACGAAACCTAGCGAACAACGCGTGGTTAGTTTTTAGTCAACTTTTTTCTATCTCCTTTTTTGTCCTCTGCTACGTTACACTACTAACACAGAAGCTCACGCTGAGCTAACTTCCGGCTCGAGTGTGTCTAGTTAATTTTTAAAAAGTCCGAAAAAATTTATACGACAACGAAACGTCACCGTTGAGATTTTGAAATATTTTTCGAGGACTTTCACGTGAGTTGCCATATCAAATTTCCGGTGTCACCTGAATTTTGCAAATGAACAACTCGATTACAGAAAGAATTTGAATATGCTTGATTAAAAAATAAAGTTGTAAAAAATGTAGAACAATTGACTAAAATTCTATACTAATATCAATGAGCGTGTCAAAAAATAGTCACAAAGTAATAAAACATATAAGTCATTCAACTGAGTATCTTTTTTTTAAATTTTTTAACGGGCTTTTTATTTGTATCAATGATTCGTACTTATACCAAATTTGTGATAAAAACAAGCTAATCTGAACATTAGAAAAATATCGGTCATTGTTGTACTATGTTTTTTTTCAGAGTGGGGTAAAAAAACACTTACAACGTAAGAATGTATACCTGAGCCTGCTACAGTCATTGTATTCTATAACAATCGAACAAGGAGTTTTGCTTTAATGGAGAAAAAGAATTTCTGGCTCCACGACGTGATATAAATTGCCTTCTGCTTTTTTCCTCTACATTAGCTTTCTCCACTTTTCTCCCTCCGGCCGCTTAACGTTTGCTATTTCTCCGTAGTGCCGCATTTTATTTATGTTTATCCTTCGTGATATCGCTTCTCTGCGTTCCTTGGATTAGCCCCGACGTATAGACTACGATAAAATAAATAAGTGGATAAACAATCTAAATATTATTGTCTAGTAACGATGAATGACAACTGTTAATGGTTGGTTTATGTGACTATTTTTATAGTTAAGGCTTTATATCTTCAGCTTGGATTCACTAGATTGTAAGATCCGTTAAATTTTTATTATTTTCACAGAATATCTTACAATTTCACTTTATAATATTTAATCAAAAATGCAATGTGCATTATTGTATTTTTTATTCATTAATATTTACAATAATTATGGTAAGACATTTAAAAATTACGAAGAAACTTAGTTTACAATGAATGTTGCTATATTTTTCACCCAAAAAAAAATTATGAACACAAAATTATTTGTGGAATAATTAATCCTATTCATTTATGCTGCAAACTCGTAGAATGTGAATTCAATAATCGCCCTGAAATGCCACGAATTTTCTTGTCTCTATTTTCCTCCCTCCACAAAGTTCGCGCTTTTTCACTTTCATTTGCCTTTATCTCTTGTTCAGACATTCGCCACGTGCGTGTATTTTGCTCCAACACGAAAGTTGCTCGCTCGCAATTCTAGTTAAAGTACATGGCATGCGTGTGTCTGATCTGTACACGAGAGTGAAAACTACCATAGTAAAAAAAAAAAAAGAAAAAAAAAGTATGGTAACATAAGAGGTGAACGAGATCCGAGGTATCCTTGCTTTAATGGACAAAACGAATCTACCCGCATTTGCTCGCGCCTCGCGTGTGCAATATCTCGTTTAAATGCTTTCGCTCTTTTTCCTTAACATTCCTCTACGATCCCTACTTTCTTTCTGCAACACTGGTACGTTTTTCCTTTTTTACCATTTCCATTCCTTCGCCATTTCTGTCTCGCTTTATAACTGCTACACCAGCACTCTCTAATTCTATTCCTTTTTTTTGTCCGACGCTCGAGCGCCGGAATAACAACGTTCGCTTCATCCCTTCGGTGGCCCTATCCCGGATGATTATATTAACATTTGCCCGGGGCAAGTTCGCGGCGTGCTCTGCTGCGCCCGTTTCACTATTTCGGTGCCTGGTGCTCAGCAGCAACAGCAACAGCAGCAACACTCCGTGCGCCGTACCACGAAAGCGCTCGACTGCTGCTTGTCTGCCGCTTGTGCAGGATATTTCGAGGCGCCACTAGATAGTGGCAGCGAGCGAGCAGTTCCGCTCGTGGCTGTATTGCCGCTGCTGCCTCCGTGCGGATAAAGCACCAAACGAGGGCGAACGAACGCTCGAAGGTCAAAAAATATTTACCTCCGAGCCACGGAGCCATTTTACGTAACGAGAATTGCGTAATTCGGGCTGAGCTACGAGGACGAATTGGGGTACGGACTAACAACATAGGCAGGATTTAATACAACGGACGTGGTTGTATGTAAGAGATATTAGGCACTTTGATGAATTTATGTGCGTAAAAGTAATGCTGTCAGCAATTAATAATTCATGAGCTGATTCATCCGGGAAGAAATTATGGGGGATTGGAAAACATCAGAACAAGATTCTAACAAATGCGCGGAGAGAATTTTCTGGTGATCACAAGTCAAAAAGTCTGATGATGGTTCTCATGCAGCATAGTAAGTTCCGTTTATTCGACCAATCTGTCGATGACTGACCTGCAGTTCATTAACGCGAGTTTGTCGTATCAAATATAGAGTACGGCAAACGATGCCAGTTGTGTACACGCGTCACTTACCAACGTTATATATTGCTGATTAAACGCAACATAGTGAAGATTGCTAGGCTGGTTACGTGCCTACTTCTGCATCGTATACCCGTCAATTTCGGAAATACGTGCAGTTAAAATGATACTTAAATTAATAAAAAGCGAAGGTATATAACGGTAGGTTAGGCGGGATAGGTTACAAAAATGCAGAAAAATATATATGTTATTTTAATCATTAAATATTTATTAATTTTTCTTGGATTATCAAGGGTTTAAACGAATTGTTCTGTTACATAAACGCAGCCGTCACTCAATTTATTTTGTTGTGTGACGGTACAACACTCCATGTGGTCTTCATATAATGAGGCGTAGTCGCAATCATCCATGTCGTGGACCTTGAACGCTTTTACTGCTTCAAAAACCGACTGAAATAATGTTTTTTTATTTTTTTACCAATTTAGGATCCTATTAAAACCATCACGATTTTTCATCCTGATCTCGGATGTTCCTAAAGAGAAGTTTATGTTTATGGCACGTTGCAAAAGATGCAGGTTACAATTCACAAAGGCAATGACATTCGACGATTTTCTTGTTGTCTGGACGAACAATACATAGATAATATTTCGTATATAATATATCTTTTAAAAAGATGTGTACTTACATGCTTTCGTTTTACCAATTTTTTCTTAGGCGCACTGTACAGTGTCGACAACAATGGGCAACTAACGCCGTTGACGATGTAAACATACTGTGCCGGCGCCAAACGTATAGCGGTCACCGCGCGTCTTTCGACTATGCCTAATGCAGTGTTTAACTGTTTAGAACTATAGAGCTTGTAGATTGAGAATGATTGCCAGACGCAGGGTCTTATTAGCTACAACGTTGAGTATATCAGAATTTGATATTTTGTATATGTGAAATGTTTGTATTTCTTTCGGAACCAATTCCGTAACTATAGATTCTATTAATAAATTGAGAGATGAATTTCTTTATATATTGCGAATCGTAATCACTGTCTGTTGGAAGTCACGACATTTGTCAAGCTTTCAGATGTTTTCGAGACAATTCTGCTTATACATCTTTACGAACTTGGGATTATTTACAGTACGGTTTAAAAACCAAAATATAGTAACGATTCTTGTACGGCGTGCAAGATACAGTAAAACACGACACAGTACTCTATAAAAAAATATAGAAATAGACGCCAGAAGCGTTGAATAAACCGAGCTTACTATACTAAATCGGGTAATGATTACCAGACTCTTCTCCCCGTGTGCGGTCAAATGCGGTTATGTAAAATGAATTATGGAAGAAGCCGGTAAGTAACCATTTCTTTTTGGTTTCAGAAAGTAACCAATCACTGTACCCCGTACGCCATTGGTGAAGACACGAGTGCCTTGTAATACCCCTTCTAGTGTTTTTACCAACTTCGCTATCTTTTCCTGGTAAAGTTTTCCAAGATGGATCTTTCCAGGTTTTCTCGTTAGGCGCAAAACGTCGCAGGTACAGGTTATATTACTATACACAGTCACAGGTCGACGTGTCGAGAAACGAAAAAAGTTGACTGCCTCGTGTCGTGGTCTTCTAGAGTATTCTCCGTCTTCGTCGCTCTGAACCGAAAAAGCGACAAGTCGTGGCATATCGGACGGCTGAAGGGGCATAGGAGGGTTTTCCGACGTGAAAACTCCGAGGGGTAAAACGGGCATACCGTTGAGCCTGATGGATTGGCGATCGTTTGTCGTTCTTAACGCCAGGAGCCTGGGCTCACCGTGGCGTTGATATTCACCAACTGATGCCGGAAAAATCGCCCGATTAGTTGCTTTCTACCCTTCTCTCCCGCGTTAAACTCGCACGACCCACCCCCTGCTCTTCCAATCCAGGCGAAACATCCCTTCAATTCATTCCATCCCATAGCCTGCTCTACAAGTAACATTGAACACAGGTTTTGGGAAATGATGCCCAATTTCACCATCAGGTGGGAGAATACAAAGTCCTATTCAGCCTGTAATAGCCAGTAGACTTCATGTTTTGAAAAGTGTTCCAAATGTCAAAAACTTTCATGGAAAAAGTGGCCAAATGACAATGCAACAGAAAAAAACTCTTGTTAATGTGTTTTCTGTTCATACAACAAAAACTAAGGGGCTTTCCTAATAATAATGTCCTGAAGAAGGTGGCCACTTTCACTGAGTTGATTTATTTCAAAATTGCTAGATAAATCGCCCGTTAAGACGCTTTTGACTCTTCCCTCCCGTGTTAACATCACACAACCCACTTCCTGCTTTAACATCCCTTCAATTTATTCCATCGCATGGCCTGCTTTATAAGTAACATTGAACACAGGTTTTGGGAAATGAAACGCAATTTCACCATCAGGTAGCAGAATTCGAGGTCCTACGGAGCCTTTGATGGCCAGTAGACTTCATGTTTTGGGAAGTGTTCGAAATGTAAAAAACTTTTATGGAAAAAGTGGCAAAATAACAATACAACAGAAAAAACGTTTTTTAAATCGTTTTTTGTCATTGTGTTTTCCGTTAATATTAAATTAAATTAAAACTGAGGAGGCTTTTCAATAATAATGTCCTAAAGCAAGTGGCCACTTTTACTGGATTGAATTTGTCCAATTGTCAATCTTTCAATCTAGGCCAAACATCCCTTCAATTCATTCCATCCCATGGCCTGTTCTACGAGCAACATTGAAAACAGGTTTTGGGAAATGGAGCGCAATTTCACCATCAGGTGGGACAATTCAAATTCCAATTGAGCCTTTAATGGCCAGAAGACTTCATGTTAAAAAAATGTCCCAAATGTGAAAAACTATCCTGAAAAAAGTAGCAAAATGACAATTACAAAAAAAAAACTTTATTTTTTCCTTCTCAATGTCTTTTTCGTTCATACAAGACAATTTTGAGAGGATTTGCTAATAGAACGACACCGTACATAAACTTTTTCTAGAATTCCTTAAACGTATTTCAAATGGGGAAGTAATGACATGTAATTTCTTGTATTACCGTGAACTTCGTGTCATTATCTTATTGCTATCAAGAAAATAAATTGTTTTCACAGAATAATTATTTAACAAGATACGAGAAATTCAAATAGTATTTTATTTTCATTCCAGTTAAATCGGTAATTTGATACAGAATATGAAACCGAAATTGGACATCTCCTTTGGGTTTTTGATTATTTATTTTCGTGCTATGTGGACTCATGGAATAAAGTAAAGCAAAAGCTCTCGTCTAGCGAGCAGGAAGAGGGTGGAAAGCTTGGAAGAGGAAGAAAAAAGGAAATAACACCGGTGCTCCTTCTGCCGGTGCTTCGTTGTACTTTCGCTCGAATATAATTCGTTCTCATCAATTAGGATTTCGCGGGTCTCAGTCGGGCACGGGAGCTCGTGGCAAGAGAAATTAGCCGAAGCCTTCGGGGCATGGATCAGAGCAGAGAGAAAAGCGAGGGGTCCAGAATCTGTAGCCTCCATAATACTAACACAAAGCTTGAACTCTCTTGAATTGCCCTTCTTGATTCGCAACGGTAGTATCTATTCCATTTTGATTAAGAAATGCAATCATTATTTTCGATTCTACTGTCTTTTTTTAAATCTTTTCCACTAAAGCGGAAATGAAAACATTTCTTCTTACAAAATAATTTTTTTAAATATATTTTTATAATCGACTTCGTCAAATTAAACTATATCTGAAAAGAAAACAAAAATCTATGAATATACGTTTTGGGAATATAAATAAAGATGTACGAAAAAATTTGGCAATTCCTGGTATTTTGATTCCCTTGATGGAAAAAATAAGTTCTCGAAAGAATCAATAGCAGATTCTTGCTATTGAGGCAAATCAGGCAAAAAGATTTTAGGGAGTAGAATCGTGTGCATCGCTTTCTTACTATTGTTATTTTTTCACAAAACTATCAATTTATAGAGATAGTTGATATACATATGCAGACTAAAATAACATCGTGATGGGACGGCAATTTAGCCAGTACCGGCTCCTCCGGTCAAAATATCGAAGAAAACAGTTTTCACGACCATCACAACAAACACAACAAAGATAATAGAGATATTTTGGCGGAAGGATCCGGCTCATAAATATAATTAAAAAGATTCAACAACAAGGCAACACAAAACGAAATAAACATTCTCTGCTTCAAAATGTCAAAACAAACATTTTGGACAGAGATTAATCGATGAAAGATCATGTTTTATTTTGGATTTGTGCGTCTCAACTGTGAAATAAAAATAATAATAAGTTCTGAAGATGACTCCGATCGGAGCCGAAACGTAAACACGTAATAAAAACAGCAATAAACTGGTCGTCCGGAGTAAAAGCTCTGAATCATTAGAATTTATCAGCGACCGCAGCTTAACGAAAATTATTTGATCGATATATTCTGATATATTTCGTTTTTCCCGAAATTGCGACGCCACTGCTATTTTGATTCATGAGAGTATTTATTATTCAATAAACATTATATTTTTAAGTAGTCAGAAGCTAAAAAATTTTTTGTAGAAAATTCTTCCTTCTTTTGAAAAACCTCCATTTACAGGTATGAATCTCTTAAAATAGCTCTTCCTGTGCTATTTTCATTCAGAAAAGTACCCTACATTTGGAAAAAGTTATTTTTATCAACAGTGAAGGGTTAAGAAATTTCAAGTAGCATTTTCAGGTAAATCTATCCAAAATAAAAACACATTATTGGTAATAAACGTTCAAAAAACCCTGTTAACGATACGACCTAAGCTAAGTGGCTATTGTCACTGAATCGAGAGCTCGTAGCACCAGACAAGGTGCATAATTCTCGTGGTGCGGTGGTTGGTGGTCTTTCGCGGATGAACCGGAGGCCTCTTCGTGGCGTTAAAAGCCAACAGGCCAGTGTAAGAAGCATCCGCTTTGGAGATTCGCGTTGCCACAGCGTAGTGGCTTGTGTGTAGAGGTACATGAAGCGCACACAGGTCTCTGGGGTGGAAGTGGGTAGTTTCCCGGGAGCACAAAGGGGCCTCAAGCATATCTCTTCTCTGTTGCCCTTGCCGTGAGGGTGAGCAACGCGCTCTTGATAATGTAGCACCAGCCACGCGAGTGAACAAGGAGGAAACCTGCCGAGAGAAGAAGATGGTAAGATATACAAAGAGAGCGCAGAAAAGGAAACAAAGTGAGAGTCTCTCTCACTCTTTAGCTGTTGGTGTTGGCTGCCTGGTTGAAGGACCGAAAAGGGTTTGAGGGGTGAGATCGCGAACGCGCCAAGTGGTGTAAGAGTGGCTTAGCCGGGTTCTTAATAATTCGTACGAACACTATGCCACGTGGCGAGGGTGAAAAGGGGTTGCTTCACGGATATATCTATACTGCCATCTGTACAGTCCTCATATATGTGTATGGATTCTGCTCCTGTATTGTGAACGCTTTTCTTCACTATCTCTGTAACTATGTACATCCAGGCCAGCCACTGGCTAGTCTTTGGTAGCCAATGTAGTCTTCCACGTTGTTGGTTCGTTTTCCCCTTAACCTCAGGTCTTCCAGTTGTGGTGTTCTTGTTCCATGTCTCTGGTATCTAATATCGCATTAATGAAAAATTAATGAATCGTATTCACGCTTTGATAACAAAAATCAGTATGGTTAGGATAAATGGAGGATGAAGGGAGATTACATTAAAAAGAATCCGTAGAATTTAGGTAGACTTTAAGTAACACGGTAAGCTGAACAAAATCGAGGTCATTGAAGATAAACAAAATTGAAAAACGTCGATTTGAAATAACATTGACAAAAAAGGATTAATCCACTAGTAAAATAATAGTATTGTACTATATTTTTAATTACTATATATATCACTTTTTAAATAAGTGCGCAAAAACTCTGCCGTTTTATACCTGCGATGTGGCAAAAGTTTGCGATAAAGTAGATTTCGTACGCTAGTGCGCAAAAAGTGTGTAAAAAAAGTTAACGATGTGGCATTGTGCGCCTTTTCGCTCATACCTAACCAAAAACACCATTTTCGTAGGGCGTAGCAGGCACGAATGGAGGTACTTTTTGCGTATGTGTGACAAAGAATTATTACCTTGCGGAGCACTTTTTAAAATTGAAATCAGTTTGCTGATCTCTTCGAATACAATTTAAGATTTTATAAAACTTTATTCAATAATCCTTAAACTTTTCATTTCTTCTGCAACCGTTTTACCAAATAAAAAAATATAAAACCCATTGAATGTTAAATTTTATTTTAAACCACATTTTCGAAGACATCTGCGAATCAACAGTATAAGTAGAGACAGATTGTTAATCAATTACTCTGAACTAATTAGCTAGTAACTTTATAAGATTACATATCTACAAAATCATTGTTCTAAGATTGTCCGATTAAATTTGTTTTTCGATTTCTTTTCGCAAGCCTACAATGGACATTCAACTGCCTTAGGACATTCTAATTACATCATAATCTTTTAGTAAGCCCTAAAAATAGGGTGAATGACGGCTTAAAGAAAATCGTGTAGGAAGGAAGCTAAAGAAATTGAAATCCTTAAACATGGTCATCATTTAGATTCCCAAGGATCATAGCCACTAGTCAGAGTGCAGGGAAGAAAGGGCATGTGTTGTTCACCCAAAAAGTACGTATATTTGAGGCATTCGACACTAACATCCCTTCAACATCGTACTACAAGACTTTTATGGTGAAGAAACATTTACCGCGAGTGCGGCCGCCGTCAGCCTAGAGATGGGGTCGTAGCATTTGCATGCAAACGCGATCCCCACTTTCTCTGTCTTTTATCGTCTTTTTCTTTCCACTTACAGTTTTTTTTTTTTTTTTTTTTTCATTTGTTTTTCTCTCGTCAGGAAAACTTCGCGTGGTTTTCTTTCCTCTCCTTCTTTTTCTCGCTTGACGCGTGAAACTGAGAGGCTTCGAACAAGTGAACAAGAGAAAAAATGGGAAGGTCTGAAAAAGCGAGCCGCGTGGGTAGTCGATAGAGTGAAAGCGCTTTCTCTTCTTCGACCTTGTTTTTTTTTCTCTCCTTTCGACATCGCAACTTTTGTTGCTATGGCTCGCAATCCACTGGGGTGAATACTGAAGAGAATGGAAAAGTCTGCGGAAAAACATGAACACAATTCGAAGAATATACTGCTACACATTTCTTTAACAGTGATAATCAATATTTAACGAATTTAGCTATGATATGATTTTTAACAAGAAAATGCAGTCGAACCATGATTTACTAAATCATAGTCAGTATTTCAAAGTCAAGACCTTAAATCAATGATACCTATTTACCTATTTTACACAGTTCATCAATGTGCAAATAAGTAATAACCTTTAACGGTCAAAATGATTTGCTGCCCTATTAAGTGTTGGAAAAAATATTTTAAATTTGTGGCAGCTTTACATATTTTTAACAAAAATTCAGATTCTCTCCTCAATTTTCTCTCATTTTCGAAATTAGTCATGTTAAATTTGTTCATACTCATTCCTCCTGTTGATAATTAAGTGAATCTAGCTTTACTAAAAAAAAAACATAGATAATTATTACCCAAAGTACATTTTACGAGCATTTTTCAAATTCCCTAATTTGAGTTGTGCGATTTACTTTTTTATAGTCTAGAACCCATACTAAAATGTCGGTATACATTTTTTTCTATAATTATTGACCCAGCAGGTTAACAAAACATGAGCCCACTTTTGAAGAATCACGAAGCGCATAATGAAGGAAAATGCGTGCAGTGTCTACGTTTAACACGAGGTGTTATGGCGATCGTTATCGTTACGTAGTCAGGCTTTCGTGCTCGTAGCCCTAGTCGTTGTTCGGGTGAATGTGCAGTGGAGAACGTCCGTCGCCAACGACGATGACACCAAACCCTTATACCTAGAGCTTCCACAGAAAAAAAAAGTTTCCGTAACGTTTAATACGGGGCAGACGCTTTTTTTCCAGACAGAGGTAGCGAAAGAGCATCGCGCACCGCCCGCTCAATGGCAGTCTACAGGTCTGCGACCTTCGCTAGATTCCACGCGCAAAAACGAATTGCCGACAGCGAAGGAGGTAACGACGTCCCGTGACCATTTTCGGGTTCTCGTAGAGTACCAGTAAACCTCATAGTCCTGCAAAAGCATCCGACCGAGAATTTCACTGCGTCAAATGCTGAAAGAAACAGACATAATGTGAAAGTGAGAAGGAACGGTCTTCTGTTTCTTTCTTTTTCATATATACCATCTATTAGAAAAAAAAAACTGCTCATTCAAGAAAAAGCCTCAAAATAATTCACCACTTTCTGTCTTGGGTCCATTACTTTCAGTTTATTACCATATTCTTCTTTTATCCCGGTTTAATAATGTAGAATATTGTAGGACCTCGATTTTATAGACAAATGACCGAAAGTCGCGGAATAGAAGGTCTTCTAAGCACAGACCCTAATAATGAGTAAGCTACACTCCAACAGTCACGGACAATATCAAAAGAGCAAAAAAAATTGGGATTGTCTGTAAAATTTAGATCGAAGTAACGATAGAAAAATTGACATTCTTATTTTCGTTGGCGGTTATTGGAGTCACTAAGTTAATGATGGTTTCAATGTATTTGGAAGAGAAGATATTCTGTGAAATATTTTTTTCCTTTTAGTATGAGCATCATTTCGTGCGCTCGACAAATTGGAGAAGAATCCAAATTACAGCAGAAATATACTGTCATTTTGTAATCAGTGGCAAATGATATTAGTCCCAAATCCTATGTTTGCCTGGGCCAATTAAATACGTACATAGTTAAGAGCAAAAACACATTGGTAGATTTGTAATCAGTGGTCAACAAATCTAGTCCCAACTCTTATAGAAGCCAGGATAGAAAGATTAAGCCACAAAGATAAAAATAGCGAACCTACACATACATGAACCTAGAGCAACTATACTCGCATGTCCGGAAGTCCCGTAGTCTAGTTGGATATGCAGAGCGACATGGTCATTTGTAACGCTGAGCCTCAGATCCGGCTTCAGCATCCCAAGACTTTTCTGTCTTTGTCCTCTATTCTTGTCCCTCTTTCCAGGCTAAGCGTGCGAGAGCTTTAGCTATCTATCTCCTTCTTCTCTATCTCCATCTTCGCATACACTATAAGACTTCACAAGGACTTGAGCTCTACAGTGTCCTGTCTTCTTTTTCTTCTTCCTCTTTATATGAAGCAGTAATATCTGGTGTATGTCCTACTCTCTTTTCGTCCCTTCTATCTTCACGCACACTTGAGATGTTCACAAGGACGGAAAGTTCCGTTTTGGCCTCTTCGTCGTCGCTCGTTTCTCGATTGTCTCTTGGGATGCGAAGATGCCTCTACCGCAGTCGGTGACCCAACCACCACAAACATCACCAGTTCCACCACCAACAGCTACCACCAACGGTTGGCACCCTCGTTTCTCAGCTTCCTCTCCCTCCTCATCCCTTTCCTAAGCCTCCTAAGGTCCTTTCTCCCTCTCCTGCCTTAGAGGGTGACATCACGCAAGAAAGCAACGTATCACCCACCGCCAGACATCCGGTGTGGCCTGCTAGCTCGCTGCCTTGGCAAAACCCTTCCGACACGACGTGACTTGCGACGTTAACTGACGTCGGAGCTGGTAGGAATATAAGAGCGCAAGAAGAGAAGGACGAAGACGAGGCAGAGGTGACTTGAAGTGATGTGGATGCAATGGGTGAGACTAGAGTGAGAGTAGAGTGAGACTGAGGCAAGACGATGAAGAATAGAGAAGGTTAGGCAAAAGGTAAGGGGAACAAGTAAAGGGCGTGAAGTAGAAGGTGTGTTGGAGAAGCTCAACGTAGCTCTGCAAAAGTCTTCGCCACTAGCGAAGTAGTAAAAGAAGTAGAAGAAGCTGAAGAACGTGATCGACCACAACACTTCAGGTTTCGTCTTGTCCCTCATTCCACTCTCATCTCAACCGCAAATATTTCTTCCAAACTCTTCCGCTCTTATCCATTTTACACGGCACTGCCATCTCCACCCTACCATTTAACTTTTTATTCTTTGGTTTCTTTTGCTACTGAATACGTGAGTTGGGAGAACGATGACGAGGAAGTTGACATTCAAAAAGTGGCGAGATAGGGGCTATAGCTTACGTCATGCAGTAGTTTTTGGAACGAATATGAGGAGACGCAACAGAGTCATGCAGAGTATCAAATACCTAGTAAATAAGAGTTGAGTGAACATCGGGACTAAAAGCAAGCTCGATATCGCTCGCGTTTGCCAAGACTCTAGACAAATACAGTAGAAGCTCGGATAAGGTGTGGCGAGGATTAGCGACCCCTCATAAAGAAAACAGAGGTGCAGTCATATTACAAATTGATAACAATTGATATTCGGTTAATGTTGAGAAGAACTGAAGGTCTCTCAAATGCTATTCTCCAAGGTACTCGATACTAACCCGTTTAGACATCAGTTTATATTTTTTTTATCACATACAAACTATGTGAAGAGAGCTTTTGATGGGACAAAAATAACCTCACTTGTATTTGTTTGTCCTGCCGTTCTTCTATTTCACTCTGCCGTCCATATGTCCGTGTGTCTATTCATTTGTCCGTTTGTTTATCCATTCACCCGTTTATTTGTCTATCTGTCTATTCGTTCGTCCGTTCATTTGTCCGTCTGTCTGTCCATTTGTCGCTTTATCTGTCTGTCTGTTCGTTTGTCCGTCCGGAAGAATAAACATTATTATCCGTATTTTCTCAACTTACGTATAATTATACCAAATGGATTAATGCTCCGCCTAAACAGCCGAACACTCATCAAAGTCTCTATTTCCTTTTGTACGTTAAAAAAAAAATGAGATCACCGATCTATTCATAAAAAATTCATTTGAAATACTTTTTTGCCCATACTTAATACCACCGCAGCCTGGGCACAAATCCCTCCACGATTCGTGCTATAGCATCTCCAAATGTACTAAGTTATGTGATCGGACTGCGCTATATTGGATCCGAAGATTCGTTAGCTCACTCCCGAAGAAAACAACGGTGAAACCAACAAGACCGTGGTAAGCACGGCCTCCCCAATAAGGAAGAGGTCGATATTGGCCTGGCTATTCGTTTGTCTCGCAGGGAATAAATTCGATCAACGAAACAAAGCCACAGTAAGACTGACACAGAGAGGAAAAGACAAAGAGGCTAAAAAGCAGAAACGGAAATGGACGTGCAGTCGCCATTGGAATCCCACAATCGACGTGGCCATTTCAGGAGGTTCCCAGAATGGAGCAGAACAGAAATTAGTGGATAAATGAGGATAGGATTTAAAAAAAAAAGGTTAATCGTAGCTGGCGAAGGAAGCTAAGGATGGGTTAGCTTGTGCTGGTGAAAACGGTTTCCTACGTAGCTGCTATGATGGTAGCAGTCAAGAGGATCTTGCTTGTTCTAACCCTCACTCTCTCGTGGAATGGTGGAGCAATGGATAGGGTGAACCCGGGTCCCGAAGGCGCACGTTAAACCTTGGTCGACTATTACGATAATCCTGTTGGATCCGCGGGGAGCCTGGCGAGCGGAGCTGGAGTTTGGGACGATTCGACTCCTGCGGGGCTGCACGAGACTGGGGCATATACACCGTGATGTTGCTGCTGATGCTGGTGGTGGTGCTACTAGAGGTATTAGCTCCAGGGGGTCAGCCCAGGTTAGAACGTGGATGGATCGTGATCCCGATATTTCTCTCAGCGATACCAGCCAACATATACCTATATACCATGGGTATATGCGAGACTACATGGCGGAAGCTGGGGATACTATTATGGGCAAAATCGAGAGCGATTCTCCAAACTCTATGCTCGCTATGATCGGCTTCATTAAATCTTATAAATGATCCTGTTTCGATGGTCATATTTTCATTCATTAAACTGACAATGTTTTCAATATAATGGCTGATTTTTCAGCTGCGAAAGAAGTGGAAACCATCATTATTGATGGTAGTTATTGCGATGACCTTAATTGTTTCTCACTTACGACGGTCAGAATGACCGAAAAAGTTACGTCGAGTAAAAATTGTTTTTTTTTTCCATAGAAAAAACTTTCGGAAATGATCGAAACGAGTTTGTAAACAAGCTGACTAAAAGAATCTTAAGGCTGTTTTGCGTGGTCGCTATAACGGTAGCTTATTGATTCCCGCGACTGGACGCAAGAATCAGATTTTTTGTTGTTTGGTTGCTTCGAAGAGATTATTTCATCATTTTGATTATTTGGGACAATTTTTTGTGTGCAAAAAGAATATTGTGTAGCGTTATTTTTATTTGGTTACTTTGTTGACGGTCGCTGTGATTGCTAGGAAACGTGTAAATCGGTTTTAGTGATGTCAAAATACGAGTATACCACAGTACACCCCAAAAATTATATGAAAGATATGAATTAATATTTCTTAAAAAGATTTCCAAATTTCTTTTTATCTGAAAAGCCCTTATCCCCGAACTAAGCTACAGTCGCTGTAATGGAAACACCGGATAGAAGTTCATTCACCTTGAGTTCTATACCGACGATAAGACGAATTTGAGATAACACGTCCACGTATGTAGCCCGGAGGTAAAAAAAGGTATATAGTAATCAGTATAGTGACAGGCTTCTATAAGGTGAGGAATATATTAAAACGTAATTCATCTGGAGTGGACATTTCTGCCATGTGCATTCACCGATTTTCCGATTTTCTTAGGGCCTCACAGCCCTACACCGAGAGAAAAAGTTTCCTTGATTTGAAGAAATAGATGTATTGAATTTTATTCTTTGATTTTGAAGAAATATTCACTTGTTTTCAATGAAATATTGCTTTTGAATTTCAAAGAGGACATTTCATTGCCTTTAAAGAAACATTTGCTTGAGGAGCGTAATCGAAGAGTACTTTTCATTGATTCAAGGAAGCGGTGTCTTTGATTTAATGAAACGATTTCCTTGACGGCATCAGGTCCGCTACTGGTTGGCTCGAGCGCCGCCTCAGTCGTCGGTACTGGTAGTCACGAAGAGCCAGCATGGTGGATTGGTGCGTTTCCCACCCAGAGAAATGGGTCTGAAGGGTTTATTTAAATCGATTATAGGGTGTATTTGAAATTAATAAAATTATTACATTTTATTGAATTTCTCATCATTCAAATAAAAGATAATATTAGACCAGTATATTATTTTCTTGATTTTGAAGAAATGTTTCTTAGGTTGGGATTTCAAAGAAATTTCTTCGAATCAAGGAAACTTTTTCTGTCAGTGTAAGCAACGAAGGAGCTGAAGACGCTTCTTTGCCGACCTAGAGAAACGTTAGTCTCCCACTTCTGTAATATTTCGTATACCATAATATTTCGTGTAGCTTTTTCCCATGAGACGAAAAAAAAATTGGTCGTCCCGCGACTCTGCTTGGCAATACTTTATATGAAGCATTCTATGTCAATACAGCTACTTTTTTTTCGACTGACTTAGATTAGCCCCACAATTGGTTATATCAAAGTACCACTAAAAACATTTTATATTAATTTTTTTTAATTCGTTTATACCCAATATTGTGTGAGAAGCCGTTTTTTTAAGAAAACAAATCGCGGAAACTTAAGGTTACTGAAAAAAATTCCTGCACATAAAAGTTGTAGTTTTATGTTAGCTGCTTAATTGGACATTTACCATAATTTTCACATTCTAATAACACTGATTCATTACCGAAAAACGTAAGAATGATTTTTCATTCAGAAACAAATATGTTTTCTTGGCTAGGAATATTACAGAGTATTTCTGCATGACTCACGATGTCGCGAAAAAGTCACCAGAGTGACACTCATCCAGGTTTTAAAGTCAAAAAGTAAAATAATACTACGCCGTAGAAAATCGATCTTATTTACGTGTTATTTAATTTTTTTATCCTATATTCTCGATCCGTGCAAATCTGGTGATTCATTTGCAATATCGACAGTCATGCAGGAATACGCCGTGAGTTGCTCCGCCAAAAAAAAAACAATATGCGTTTTTAAATTAATAAATAATTCCCTGTTTTTCATCAATGAATAAGTGTTACCAGGACGTGAGCATTATGCAAAATGGCTCATTAAAAAGTTAACTCAAAACTACAATTTTTATGTGGATACATTTTTGTCAGTAACGTCAAGTTTCCGAGATCGGGTCACTTGAGAAAAACAGCTTTTTTTAAATATTGATTTTATAAAAGTCTTAAAAAAATGACACAGATGCAACTTAGTGGTACTTTGTTATGACTAATTATGGGACAGGTCTGAGGTCGTCGAAAAAAAGTGGCTGAATTGACAGAGAATGCATCATATATATGTTGCATAGCATCAGAGGGATATAAAAAGAAGGCCGGAGGTCGAATCCACAATCCCAGCCCGGATTATCCCGTAATAGGCGGTCCACGAGATGCCATGCTATCCCAACTGCTGTGACGCTACTGCCACACACAATACAGCATCCTGGACGAAATGACTACACGTGTTCCAGCGAAGGAGAAGAGTCGAGCGGACTACCCTGCGTTTAGACCTTTTCTGTCCTCTCACTTGGCTGTGTTCCCTCATCCTTCCCCCTAGCCCCTCTATACTTTCATTTTTGTTCCTCAACCTTTTTTTCTTCACGCCGTGACGATGTTCCAGAAAAATACACCCTCAAGTTTCAGTGACTTTTCTTCAAGATATAATATTTGAGATTTTTATTCAATTGATTCTTTGCAGCGATATTATAATAAGACTGATAATTATTTTATTGGTTGCCAAATTACTTATCAATGCAACAGTTTTTCACTTCCGTTAAGTTCCAGTGACTTCCGTTCCGAAATTTGGTTTTGCAGATTTTCATTTCAGTAATAAATTGCAGCGATATAAGAATGGTAATAATTTTATAAATGACTAACTTTAACTTTCTCGCTCCAGATTTAGTTTTGGAGATTTTTATTTAATTATTTTACTGCAGCGAAATAATAATAAGGATGATTATAATGTTATTGATTATAAAATCTATTCAAACTGGAGCTCTTACTTCAGGTTCTAATAACTTTTTGACTCAAGATTTTTTTTTTTAAATTAGAAGATGTTCTTAATAACGGCAACAATATCCGCTTGCCACTTAAGGGGACCAAAAATACCCATATTGTTCACAAACGAAATTGATTTTAACCAGTCACGATATACATGAAGCCCAATAATTGTGTAATTCTGTGCAATGATGTGGTGCACCATAAGATTATGCAAAAAAGTGTAACTTTTTTGGTTTATCGTTGACTTGAGACCAAAGCGAATGGCAGAAAATGAATTTTGATGGATCATTTCGTTCCTAAGAGAAGACATTCTCGATCGAATATAGGAGTAGTAGGAGTATGTATTTATTGACAACACTTGGTAGAGTAATTTGATTTAAAACTAGTCTACTTAAATAGATTCCATGTTGCCAATTGGCCATCGATTTAAGTCCTTCAGCCCCGGTTATATTTATTGGATAACATTTATATTATGCATAATCGGATTTCAAGTGTGATTTTATTTAGCGAAATTAGGAGTGGTACATACGTTTTTATTCTATGTCATTGTTATTTAGTATTTCTAGTTGTTGATATGTTTTATGGAAGGGATGTTTGCGTCTATATATGGCATTTTGTGGAAGTTGAATAGACAGCAGTTTAATGTTTTCTAATTGCACAGTGGCGAATTTTTTCGTCAGTTCTAGCATTCTTGTTTTTATTGGTGTGATGTTCGTTTTTTCGTAAAGTAACGTGCTTCGCGGATTGTGTAAGGGGTTATTAGGATGACGTATCCGTGTTAGTTTGCGCAATGCACATGTTTCGGCCGTCTGAATTTTTTTTTCTCTGATGCTATAAAATAAAATTATCAATTTTAATATGTAAATGAATTGTCATTTTTCAAAAACTTACTATATATTGGACTGTGATAAATTCAATTTTCACTGCAGCTCAAAATCTTATATTCAATCCGGAATGCCTTCTCTTACGAACAAAATTATCAAAACCCATTTTCTACCATTCGGTGTGATCTGAAGATTACGACAACTGAAGAGAAATGTAGGAGGTGACGGGGAATAGACTTTAGAGATTGCTACAGAATAAAATTTCTTATTGGCATAGCTTCCATGTGTCCTGTTCTAATATTTGCCCTCATTTGAAATGTCTGTCAAGAAAAGATATTCAACCTATTTGCGCAATTTTTTTTCTTTTTTTTTTAATTTTAATGTATGCAATTTAGATTATAGTTAAATAATTTATTGGTTAAAATAAATTAAATAAATCAACACTTAAACGAAATATACGTGGGAGTTGTTCTGACGTTTCGCTGAGAGGTTATCCATAAAACCGCTTATGTCTCAGCACTTTATTTCATTTCCAAAAAACTTTTTGTGCACATTAAGCAAAATAGTGTTTGAAGAAACGAACGTTGTAGTGTTGCGACTTGAGACGAGAATTCTGATAGTCTCACTCGATTTTGCTTGCGCATTTCTTTTTTTTTTAAATCTCATCCCCATCGTTCCATGTGGAGTCAATTCGCTGACTTGAGTGACATAGTCTTGAACTGACAAGCGAGAACGATCTAGAATCTCGAAACTTAGTGGTTAATCTGTACCGCAAGAAGTGGCTACAGACCAAACGGGGCGACTATATTTTATGTCAAATACAGTACGGCCATGGCGATAGGGAATCGCTGAAGATTCATTTTGTTCTGCTTCAATTTTATTTCTGCTATAATATATTTATTTTCTAAGAAAAATACACTTCCATCCATTATTGAGTAGACTATTTTATTAACGAAGCTCTGTACAAAGTTAATAACGTGGCCTTATAAAATTTTCAAATGCGTTTCATGTCGCATTCGGGAAATATAAATAGTACGAGAAACGAGCGAGAATCTTGTGTCCCGTAATTTCCGTGCAACAAGATCAAGACAAGACTTCATCCCGTTATCAAATTCAAGAAGGAGAATAAATGTCGCTATCTTTTCGATATCGACCTTTTATCGTTGAGTTGACGATCGAATTCGTGAAGTGAGTTTCGAGGTCTCTCTTGTCTCGTCTCGTATCGCATATCCGCATCACTAGAACGTCGTTGTTCACATCCGTTGTCATACCTGTAATGCAGTATGTACACGAAAATTGACAAGTTATTTTGCAACACTCAGTAGACTGGTATTCACAACGAAGAATAAGCACGGCTGCCTCTTCGGCATACACACGACAATTTCGATGCATGCGCCGGCGGCGAAAATCAGGAGAGCATCGATTCGTGTTCGGCCGGTAATAACCGACCGCACACAGCACATTTTTGTTTGTAAAACGGTGGCGCAAGTCACACGATTGTCGTGTTTTAAATTTCACATTTACAAAATCATTCCAATGCTCGTATTTTTTTGGAATTTCGGTATGAAAATTAGTGAGTATGTAGTTCATATAATATAGAATTCGAATAAATAAATAAATTATTTGAAATTTTTTTTAGGTGACTTGGTCCCCTTAAGGCTCAACCTAAACTTCTATAATTCAACATTTTCAGTCCTTCCATTTCATTAAATAAAGTGTGCAGCAGATAAATAATAAAAGTCTATTCAAACGACGATGAAATAAAAGCTGGTAATTCCGATTCCAGTTAAGATTCGATCGATTGAATGAGTAGCTGCTCGTCGTCACCGAGATGAGGGTAAAACGAAACGTGACTTTTACGAGGCTACAAATGGGATGACGGGTCGAACGGGCGCGAGAATGAGCGAGATGGCGCGATTGAAAATCCAATGCGAGCCGAGGGAAAGCGGATGACGGCACGAAACAGGCCCGGACATAGGCAGCCGAGGTGAGGTGTCTATCTTAATCAAAGCGTCTTGAAGCGAACCGTAGAGCGCCTCTTGTACCCGCGAACCCGAAGTGAATCTTGTCCTTTGAACTTTGATGCGGTTACAGAACCGGGTCGTAACCATTGCCAGAGAGCGAGACGAAAAGTTAGAAGATAGAGCCTCTCAGGGTTTCTATTGATTTCCCATTATACTGGGGGCCTACCCCGTGGCACGAGAAAAGCGTTCAATTGATCCCTGTGGCACGAATTTGCCATCGCCTCGTGTCGTTGCCCCTGTATCCCCGAATAAACTCCCTTCATTCTCCCCTCTTCCTCTCATTTTGCCCTCGAAGGGTTCACGACTTTCAAAAAGATGTCACTTCCTGCGGTGATTTTCAACCCCATACTGTAAACCCTCTCACTCTTCTTCTCATATCCTACCAACTTGATGAAGTCGATCGGCGAGGGTTCCACATCCGATCCGATATTGAAGATATGCGTGGTCATAAAAATTCTTGTTTACGTTTGGGAGATGATTGAGGCAAAAAAAAAATTGCAAGAGTAACAAAAAGTTATTGGATAATTACTTCGGTACTTTATTGGTGTTTATATATTCAATCGGTTATGGCGTAGAAAACTACATTCAAAGAAATCGTAATAAGTCACCTATATAGTATAATCTGTTAAGTTTAGTCCATGTAACTATTTTCATAGTTACGGTAGCCATGAAAATAGTTTTGGTAACTATTTAGTTGTGGCAACTATAGAAAAATTTGTTGTTTCAATTGAAAATGAATAGTCGTCACTGTACAGTGACACATATCATAATTTTCTCTCAGTATTCTATTATTGGAAGAGAAAAAATATATATGGGGCATTCCAAGTCAAATCAGCAGGCCATGACCGTCACCCTCATTTTCCTTCCTCATAGAGGAAGCTTTGTTTTCGTGGAAAAATTGTTTTTCGAGATTTTCATATCAGTACACTCAGAATGGTCCAGAACGTCGAGAAAAGTGGTTTGTGCGAAATGTCTGTACGTGTGTTAGTGTGTGTGTGTGTATGTGCACATTTCGTTGTTGACACGATAACTGTCGCAATTGCATTTGATGCGAATCGGTTGAAAGTTTTTTTTTCTACGCCATTTTTAAAATTTAGAAAAAATCGTTTTTACCCTATATTTTAATATGACGTATTACCGAATCATAAAGGCCTCAGAATTTTGTTTAGTTTTTATTACCGCCAGTAAGATTTTTAAATCCTCGAAAAAACCAATTTCAACAACGCCGTTGTTATAAATTTCGCAAATGCATTTCGCAATACAATATCGTTTGGATTGCGAAGTTTTTTGTAACGGTATCAATTGTTTTCGGGCATTCTGGGAATTCTACCATCTTCAGAGAAATTGAGATCCATTCATATGTAAGAAAGTTATCCTGATTTAAAATATTAAAAATCAAATTACGACATGAAAAAAAGGAAAAAATGTGGAAAAAATAGTAAATATTGCGATCACATTATCGCATGGCGCTCAAAAATAATATTTTAAATCATAGAATCGGTGTGAATTTTTTCAGATTTTAAAAAACGGCGTTTTTGCAATTGGTTTTTTCGAAGATTTAAAAATGTTACTGGTGGTAAAACTAATCTGAAAAAAATTCCGAGGCCTTTACGGGTCAGAAATAACATCATATTAAAAAATGAACAAAATCGATGAGGGTGAGGGTCACGGCCTGCTGATTTGACGTGGAATGTCCCGTATGTATCGCAAAATTATTGCATATCAATAACTTGCAGATGCTTATGAAAATGTGTTTAAGATTGTGAATAGCTGCAATCTCTCAATAAATCAATGTTTGTAATAATAATAATATAATTTATTCTTATGAAATTTAGTTTATTTGCCAACATTAAATAACGATCAATGTATGAACCAAAATTTAAAAATATATATTTATCGTCAACTATAGAGAAAGTGAAAGAGAAAATACGATATAGGGACAAGCGATAATACAACACCAGTAACGTACTTTTTTTCTTATCCGATAGAGGATGTGCGGTGTGTGTCTTTATCGTAACGGAAAGTACGTTAGCCGCGTATGCTGTATCTATAACCGGGGATAGCAGTGACAGCAGCAACAGCACGAAGGAAAATGCCGAGATTAGAGTGTCGGATCGGTTAGTTGGTTCGAGTGAGGAGGATGGTGATGGTGGTGCGGCTATGGTCGCTGCTGTCAGAGCAGATAAGGCACGCGAGGAAACTTTTTTGCGGTTTCCCTTGAACCTCACAAAAACCGCGACGTTGACGGGGCAACTAAAGAAAACGAACAAGACAAACAAGTAAAACGCTCTTTTTCGGACGTCTCATGATTTTTCTGTAGTCTTAATTTTCTTGAAGTTCAAACAGGTCATTAGGAAAACTTCATGATTAATTATTCGAAATCAATAATTAACTATATTATCAGAAGAATCTTGTACCGTATAAGCCTAAAGACATTTTTATAATTTTTCACAATACGATCAATGCCATAACAAAATGTTGATCGTACCACTTGATTGAATTGGTTTTGGCACTGACAAAAAAATTTCTTTACTTTTTTCTACTCGTGAAATGGCACATTTTCGTCACATTCTGAAGGGTGGACTGAAAAAATGAAATGTCATTGAGAACATAATTGAATTCACTTAAGACGAATTACAAGCACAAGCGACTCAAACTGGCGCATTTTAAAAGCCTAGTAGAAGAAATAAAAAATTCTTCGTCATCCGCAATTTGTACATCAGGAAAGTACAACACAACGAACTCAGAGGAATGAACAAAAGGAAACAATGAGATAAGAGTGGCATTATGAGAAGACCATTACGAAGTGCGGAATAAGACGTGCGAACTTAGGAAGGTCACTGCTGCCTCGTCTCGGTGAATCTGGCGAACGAGAATGCGCGAATTAAATCCGTGAGTGGGCGATAAAGGAGTTTTCCGAGCGGCAAGGGGAGGCAAGTGGAAAAGCTGCCGGTGGGAAACAACATCTCTGGTGTTTTGCCTCTTGCCGTCCTTATATATTTCCTCTCTCTCCGTGTCGTGGAACTCCACCGGTTTCTTTGTCTCGCCCACGCGTGGACCAACCCTTATGAGCCTCGGAGTATAGCGGAGGTTACGATGGGGTGGTTGGCAAAGCATTCCGGAGCCTCGCTCGTGAGCATAAGAAGCATCTTTTCTCATCCTCCTTCGTCTGGTGGAAGCGCCACTTCATCGCGTGTGACGCGCTGTATCCAGCTCTTTTCGCGGCTTCTGCAGAGTAGTCAGGGACGGATGTACCCATAGGCCAACTAGGTCATGGCCCAGGGCGACAAAATACAACCCGTTTTTTTTCTCTCCATTATTGGCCTTCAAGTGATAAATATTGTATTTTTTGCTCCCTCATAGAGGAAGCTTTGTTTTCGTGAAATTTTTTTTTTTCGAGAATTTCGTGTCACCATACTCAGAATGGCCTAAAACGTCGAGAAAAGTGGTCGAGAAAATATGTCTGTATGCGCGTATGTGTGTTTGTGTTCCAGACACCGAAAATTTTATTGTCCATAACTCACGAACGGCACGATGGATCGAGCTAAAATTTGGCACGCAACTAGGGTATTGTCTCCTCTGTAATTCGTGATTTTTAATTAAATGTATCAATGTGTACTGATTTTATGGAATTTTTCAAAAAAATGTAGTGATCGCTCTAACTTCCGTAAAAGTACACCAATTTAGCTATTAATTTAGCTTTATTAATAAAGACACGTTAAATGATGTTTGGTATTGAATGACAGAGAAATCGGTAAAGCAGTTCCGATTTTATAAAATTTTGAATTTTTCGAAAAAAACAACATTTCTCTAAATTATGAGAAAAGCAGATATTGTGGAAAAGGCAGACCAGCCGTTGTTTTTGTCGTCGTCGTACTCGTCGGCATCGACACCACAATGGTCATTTTGTTGTCGTCGTCGTGGTCGTCGTCGTTCTTGTAGTAGTCATGATCGTCGACCTTATCGTGCTCATAATCATCGTCGTCTTATGTTATTGTATTAGTTTTAACAAACCATGACATAGCGAAACCATATTTTACGAACAATACAGTTTTGTTTAAACATAAAACTGTATTCAACTGTTAAAAAAAAGAGTTATATTATATTTATATTTTTTAAATACGGTTCAACTGAATAAAGCTGCAAAGTAGAACTTTGCAAAGTGCTTCCTCATTATTTTTCGGTTTTTACAAAACTTTCTCTATGAGGAAGCCAAAATCAATTAAAATACTTCCTCATAGGTAGCTTTGTAAAAATCGAAAAATAATGAGGAAGCAATTTGCAAAGTTCCACTTTGCAGCTTTTTTACAATGTGACGCAACGAAGGGTAAAAGAAAATACGACAAAACTGTTGATAAAACTGGCCAATCACCCGGCCGTCCGTCCGTCTGTATGTGTGTCATGTATTTGTGTCCATTCATCCATCTTTGTATCTGACTATCCGTCCGTTTGTTTGTGTCGTCCAGAGTCACAAACATTATTGTACTTGTTTCCACAGTTTATGCATTTCCGAAAATTCTATGATGAATAGATTTGTTATCTGCCTTTGCAATGTATAAAGTCAGCTATTCTGGGGGACAGGAAACAAAGGCGGTTGGGAAAACTAATACTTTTGGTCGGGTAAAAAATTTCGGGGCACAATAGAATTAATGAACTGGAAAACAATGAACAAACAGTTGAGCAGAGCAATTTGTTTGTCATGGGTCTCTATAGATTGTAATATTTCCACAATATCGTTGTAAATTTTAACGGAAGACCAGGATATCGAACACTGTAAAAAATTTACTCGAAATATAATGTATCGGTACAGGAAGTTTTTTATGCGTAACCGGTATAATAAATTTTCGATACAAGTCGGACGTAAAATTAAAGTATGGTACAGTAATTTCAATAATTTACATCAAATCTAATGACATTACTTTTCATAATCCGCAGTAATTTTACCGCAATTTTACATAAATTTTATATCACAATTGTGATTGAATTTAATTTACGATTTCTTGTATAAAAACTTCCAGTCGTTTTGAACAATGAGTTATCCGAGGCACCTAAAATAATATTATGTTTTCATCGCAAAGTATATAAAAATATAAACTACAAAAATTCCAAAAACACCAGTAAATGAGCGGGTCAATCTAACCTACACTTTCAGTCGAAATTAGAATTCTGCAAAAAAATAATCGCAGCGGATAGCTAAAAAATAGAGGAACGAAAAATCAGACATTCATTCAAGTGGTCAAAATGTATCATGAACTCTTAAAAAGTCGTTCTTTGACTGGTGACGCGTCAATTCACCCTATGCTATTTTTTCAAGTCGCATCATTATCAAATGAAGAATTGGAAAACCTGCATAATCAATAAACTCACATTTACGGAGGTCAGAAAAAAAAATTACTCGGGAAAAAGACCAATTTTGGAAACACGGCGTTCGAACGTAGACCTAGGGTGGCCGTGGTATCAAAGCCGCCCCTGCAGTATAGTAAACGCACGATATAAGACGAAGAATGATGGCAGGAGTAGGGGAAACTCGAATGGGCAGAGAGAAGTGGAATGAAACACGCACAGTTGTGTTGGTTCACGTTCCCAAGCCACAAAATGTTGCCACACGCGCTTGTCGCTGGATCTACCAACACAAATTCGCATAAACCAACACGTTGAAGATCTCGTCTAAACAGTAAGGCCAGACATTACGCTTATGCGCGATACGGAGTCTTGCATACGCGAATGTGTGTTTTAGTTGAGTATATAACAGACGGACTCGTAGCTTTGCAGGGGCAAGGGAATGGAAGGGACCGCGTATATTACTACACGCGTGGTTGAAATGGCGGAAAACCCTGCAGCTGTTTACGCGACATGGGAAAGAGGCTGAAGCTCTAGTTGAAATGTGAATTCTTGTGGTATAAGGCAAATGTAAGAGGAGATTGGCAAGTTTTAATCTGACACTATTTTTCACGTGTGACCTGTTTTATTTTATTGTTCAGTCACAATTCAGAATTCCGGGACTTGCTGTCATTCCATAGGCTCTAGTTATTTCAACAAAGTATTCGGAGGACGCTTAAGGCTTTATCAATTGCCATTATAGATTAAATTTTTTTCTCAAGTTGTTGTAGTATTGGAAAAGAAGTTTTGTATTGGAAAAAGTTTAGGGAAATACTAATATTTGGTCTGTAATATCGTTTCGATGCCCTTTAAGGATGTATGATACGTACAGTCCTGCCAAAAGTGAGTTTCAGAGAGAATTTCGATCACTTCCAGTGGGATAAAAATCGGAAAAAATCGATATTAAACATGATGAAAAAATTGATTTCGCATAATAATAATAATCCTAAAATGTTATTAACAAATTGGTCAAAAAAACAATTGTTCAACAAACAATCAGTCGACCTAACTTTTTTTCTAATGAAAATTATATGTTAATTTATTTGAATGCATACGAATTTTTCCAGATTTTTTTCTTCATTTTGATTTTGATTTTTTCATTTTCAAAAATGTGCACGAAATAACGAATTTTGGATATGTGTTCGGCATAAAACCATCTACTACACTCAAGATTTTTTTTGCAAAACGCATATCCAAAATTTGTTATAATGAATTATTTTTTTCCGATTTTTATCCCATCGGGAAGTGATCGAAATTATCTCTGAAACTCACTTTTGGCGGGACTGTACGTATCATACATCCTTAAGTATTTTGTGTGTGGTAATCCATTTGATTATTAAATCTCTTATAAGTCTTTATTTTTTCTCTATGGTAAAGTGAGTATGGCCTTCGAATTGGTAAACTGAATATGGAGAACAGAAAAATTATGATTCTTTAGAACTTAATTTACTCACTTCCAACTCTCATCCATTGCATTCTGAAATTTGTGTAACGATACACTCACTGTAAACAAAAAATAAATAAATACTTGAAAACATTTTTGGAATATACATATATCCGTGCGTTATTGTACATTTCTTTGTCGTCTAACTATATTAAAATTACAGTAATTTGCTCAGTGGTGATAAAATGGCGTGGAAGCCCCACCAAATTTGAGGTTAACCGCATAGGACAGCGTAACGGAATGATTTCAGGGTCTTAGTCGGAAATGTAACGTGTTTCTGAAATTCTACTAAATTTATATACACACAAGGCAATGTGCCCAAGGTCAGTAGTGCCTTTGCGGACGTATTTCCATTTGTGTGTTATTGCTGACGCTTGCCGTTGCTGTTGACGCTGCAGCGAAACCGAGTAGCTGTTTCTATGCTCACCCTCGCTTGTTTCTATTCTTGTTACTAGCCGGAGGCTAGACAGCGTTGTATGCATTAACGCATCCACGGTGAGAGCATTTTCGTTATCCTACTATCGCGGAGTGAGTGGTAACACAGAATAGAGCGTAGCCGAATATACACGAAGTAGTATAAATACAGAAACCTCGTCGATTTGTGCTCGGCAGTGCAGGAGTGTAAGCCGGCGTTAGTAACGCCCTCTAAGCCATCCTTTCGCATCTCGCCATTGGATAATAATCGTTCGACGGTGAAATAATGAAGTTTGAATATAATTTTGATAATATCCTCGTTGAACGAGAATTATTATTAGATATAGAGGCATGCGAGTGTTGAAACTGTGATATTATATGAGGAGCTGTATAGATGGTACGCGTGGCGATAAGGAGGTGCAAAATCTCGTCCTGGGCTTTGAGTATAACAACGAAGGAGTTGTAGCAAGAGTTACCGTGTTACACGTTCCCTGTGGTTTCTCGATCAATTTTACAAAGTTTCCGGCGACAAAGTCGACTATATTGGCCACGTGCACGGTATCTGTGCGCGTCCGTGTTTCCTCTGGTTGGTTTTAACAACGTACTTGGCGCCTTACTTCACGGGTATACACAGATATGCAAAATTATTACGTGCGGTAGGAAGCAGTCTGCGGTTGCGAACCTTTACAGGCTGAGTCTAAGGGCGTCTCGAGAATAAATGACGTTTTATGGCCTACTGAGACTATCAATTTTTTTTTAACGGCTCAGGAAGTTTCTTGTGAAAATGGCAAGATGGTACAGAAATTTTCACAATGCATATTGCTTCCATATTATTCTCCGGCTCTCACGGAACTACCGTTTTAAGGAAGCGAGTTAGTCGAAAAAGTGTTTTTTACTTTATTATGAGGACTTCTCTCCTCCTCAATAAAATAAAATTTGTTAAAAATTTCGACCTTTCAGAATGAGTCCGAAGAATTTATTCGTAACTTGGGTATTCTGCGAGGTCAATTGGTTGCGTTAAAACTTGAATCTCGGGTTTTACTCTCATTTTACCGTTACACTGCGCATCTTTTGATCGGAGCGATTTTTTTCACCGGAAAGTTCACTTGTGTGCCAAATTTAAGTTAAATTATTTTTGACTCTAGTTAAATGCAGCGCAAACCTTGGTTGTCACCTTAGCATGGTTACCTCGTTTTTTTTATATTAAAGTTGTAGTTGTGGTCAGGCAAATTTGCATAACAATTATGAACAAATATTATTGAAAAACGAATAACAATTCGATTAGTTATCAAGTTGTAAAAAAAAATGCAACGAAATGATAAATTAAAAAAAAAACATAATTTTTTCTCTAAGAGGAAGCAAAAATAAGAGTGTGACCAATGATAAAAAAAAAACAAACGAGAGTATGGCGGACGTGACGTTGGGACGGATGTGATGTCGGGTCGAAATGAGAGAAACGGAAACTGGAGTAGTCGTCGTGGTTCGCGCGTTCCGGGCGGACGCCGCTACGGACACACTGCCGAGCTGGCAAAAAATTGATACATCGGTAGCTATTAGTCGAGACGTGAAGAGTGAGAGTGACCAGCCAAGACTGTAAGTACGTATGAGTCCTTGAAAACCGTTGCAAATGGGCTAATGTCAGTCATATAAAATCTCTATATGTGCCAAAGTCACCCTGCTCCAACGATTCTGGCCATCATTTTTTGTCGCTCAAATTACATTCGTATGTCTTCTTTCCTTTTTTTATTAACAGACAGATACGTCTACACGCCCTCGAACTTCACAACGGAGTGAAAAATTGAGGGTAATACTCTTAGGATGTGGTACTGTGAGAAAAGAAAGGTCTTCAGAGCTCGAAACATTTTTTTCTATAAAATGATAGCCAACATGTTGCGAATACGGCATTGAATCCAGATATAAGATAGATATTAACGAAAGATTTCCTGTAAAATTCTATTCATATTCGTAGACAAATTTTTATGTTACCAATACAAAAAATGTCAACTTTGTCTTCGTTTATTTTTTTTTATCAACAGACGGATTCGTCGACATGACCTCGAACTTCACAACGGACTGAGAATTGAGGGCAATACTCTTAAGATGTGGCACTGTGAGAAAATAAAGTTCTTTAGCGTGAAACATTTTTTTCTATAAAATGATAGGATACATGTTGAGAATTTGATATTGAATCCTGACATAAACTAGACATGAACCAAAATTTTCCTGTAGAATCAAAAACAAAAATTCTGTTTATTTTCGTAGACAAATTGTTGTTACTACTAATACAAAAGATGACCAACAAATTTTTTGCATCTGCAAGAAAAACTTTGTCAAAGCGTAACGCCGCCACATTAGTTTAGAAAGGAAAATGTCTAGGGACTTTTTTTGTTCCCTATTTAATTCCCCGATAGCAGATTTTTTTGAAAAAAAAATTGTGTGAAATTGAGACGATCTCTGCAAATGGAAAACTGTCACGCTATATCTTGGCCAGATTAACTCCTCGAAAAAAAACATATCTGCCTTTTCTGTTCCTTTTCCGATTATCTAGTGGCGAGTTTTCTCTCCGAGTTAAAACTAAAAGGATATAGCGTAACAAAGTTTGTAATTGCCAGAGATCGTCTGAATTTCACGCAATTTTTTTTTTTAAAGCACCATCGGGGAATTGAAGAAGGAACAAAAAAGTCCCTAGACATTTTACTCTCTGAACTAATGTGGCGGCGCTACGCTTTGACAAAGTTTTTTTTGCAGATGCAGAAATTTTGTTGGTCATATAGAAAAATGCCAACTTTGTTTTGACTATATATTCGTAACGATTGCCGTTTTCTACTTGATAATGTATTTCTGTTTGCTTTGGTATTTTTCGTTGCATGTGGAATCAATGCTTACCAACTTAAACCTTTTTATAATTATATTAAACATAAGAATAACGATCAATTTTAAAGTAAACAAATTTTGTGTTTTTTTTAAAGAAAGCCAATTAAACTATTTTTTGCCGCACGATTTTCAATTATCCTCCTCCAAAAATCTTCAAATCAGAAAATATTTAAAATTCTGCACGTACCCAAGAATCCAGTTAAAACAATTATTATGATCCTGCTTTGATGACGTCGGATAAACAAATTGTCGTGGCCGTCATTATAACCCAAAAATAATGACAGTGCATATTGTTGTGCTGCCTTATTACTATTGTTAAAGGAGTTGTTTTGTCACCGTACATTCGCGTTTCAAGTGCCTCAAGGCCGTGCGAAGACCCAAGTAACAACAACAGCAGCATAAGGAGTGACAGACTGCGAGGATCTCGAGGACTCTCGCTGTCTTGCAGGTGTCTTCTCACTCTAGCTCTTATTCTGGTTCTCCTTTGCAGCCGGAAATGACGTCGTGCCGCGATGTATTGTTGCGGCTAGTATCGTCGCCATTGTCTGGCCGAGGGAGAAGACGCGACGAAGACGATGGAGTCATCGTCGTAGTCGTCGTTGTCAACGTCGTCGTCGTCCTATCTCCTGGCCGTTAATGCTCCTAACGGCTCTGCGGGCTTGGCTTGGAAACGCCATCTTCAACCGTAAACACTCGCGCACTAAATTCGCGCTGAGCGCGCGCCCTCATTGCTACGCTTTCGTAGCCGAGGGCAAGGACCTGAGGTTGGGCTATGTGTGTAGATACTTGGCCCTTTAGCCATTTTGGTCCACTATTCAAACAACGCAGAACCCATTACATCCATTCCTAACTCAAAACCGTAATTTCATGGCGCAGCGCATTAAGTGTTTGAATCTTTTTTGCTGCTGACTAGCTGGTAACATCTTTTAGAGACTTAAATCAAGACACTAATCTATAAATTCGAAGTAGACTCTCCATGCCAACTCTGTAACCTAAATGAAAAAGAAAGCCTGGAACATGTCCTTGTAAGCTGCCCACATTATGAACCATACCGTAGGAAATATTTTAATGAGGAATCGTTCCCGGATCAGTTAAAATGTACGTCGAAAGAAATGTTGCGAAAATTCTTTTATTTTATGTTTTCATGCTGTAAACTGCGCGCCTTCGCGCTGTGGGACTAAAATTAGATATAGTTTTTATTTTTGATAAGGGAGAAAATACCTCTACCCGTGAAGAAATCTTATCAGGGTTTTGCCAAGGCTCTGATTAATTTTCCCAAATTATATTAGGGGCCTTATGTGGAAGCCTTATAGGGTTTCCTAAAGGACGGTCACTCTTTTATTCCGCGGCCTTTAGAGGCTAAATATTAGGGGTCTTTAAGGGCAAAATATTAGGGGCCTTTAAAAGCTGTCCTATTAAGTTCTTACTAAAATAATAAAGAAATTCAATTAAGAAATATATATTTTTTAGTATTTAGTTGAGTAATGCTGCACTTTTAATAAGATATTTCGTCTTTCTCTTCACGATGGTACATATTAATCGCTGAAAAAGCATATTAATTTTTTTTTTCTACATTGACTGGAATCGATCCCGGAACCCTCCGGATGGTTTAGTTGCACAGCGTCTTAGCTCCCTCGGCCATTCAAATCATATGGGTATACAATTTTCTTTGTCTATTTGGATGACTGTAATATGAAATATGAAATAAAATGAATGTAATATGGTCAGAACTCGATAGATTTACATCACTGCGTCTGATGTATAAAAATACAGGCACATTCAGTAATTTATTACAGAAATTGGTTATATCGAATACAGTTGTTTTATTATTTGCGCGAATTAGTTCGTTTGTATCTAGGTGCGTGACTGTCTGACTGATCTGAGGGCCAGTATTAGAATAGGTGACCACCTGGCTGACTTAGCCGGTCATTAGGTGGATAGGTAATCACCAATTTTGCTATGGAAACCTCAGATTGCCATACAAGACCCTTATTTGGCAAATTCATTATTGATTTGTTTATTTTATGCCATAGTTAAGTCTGACTGGGCCTTTAGTTAATTACCTTAATCAAGCCCTTATTGAACTTCGCGATGGAAACCGAGAATTGCCTTATAAGACCCTTAGCTGGCAAAATTGTTATTGATTTGTTAACTTGGCGCCGACATTACGCCTGACTGAGCCCTTAAGTGATTATCAAACCCTTCTCCATGAAAACCTCAAAATACCTTATCAGGGCCTTAATTGGGAGTGACATGGAAAACCCTTTTAGGGTGTCCACATTAAAGCCGGAAAGGGCCTTAGTTTATCTTAGGGCATCCCTTATCATTTTCTCCACGGGTAATAACGACCTTGAAATCATATTACTTGTTAGAATACGATAACGGACCGTACTAACCCGGAAGTTGGATACTAGAATAAGTGACATAAGAAATTAGTAAGTAGGATTAATAATTGTAATAGGTCTTCATCTGTATACGATAAACAGTCAACAAAAATCTTTTTTGCTGCATCATGTGATCGCCGTAAAAAATGAATCCGTTGATTGGTACAACCTCGAGGAAAAAGAACCTCTAAGAACTATTCGCAACTAAAACCACGACGAGGTTCTTAACCTTACTATAGCATAATCTGTCATCTCTTCTGCTAACAAACTAAAATCTAATAACCCAGTCCTTCAAAAAATCTTACCCAATATTACGTCTTCACCTTAGTCAACAGTAACGAGGCTTTTCTTAATCCAATCGTAAAGATTCAATGCTAAATTCAAGATCAAATCATTTATTGCAATCCGATAATAATGCAATGTTCAATAAAATATGAATGCCATTGGATGAAGGTTTTGGCTATTGGCGACCAAATAAAAAAGAAGATAGCTGCTCTTCTGTTAAAACGTTTCGACCTTATTGTAGGTCCTCTTCAGTTATTATTCCTCATCTTACTTTGATGCAACATGTCTGGAACAATGTTACTATTTTGGCCGGATTGTCTGGCCATGTTGTCAGTGGGAGGTTGGTTAATTCAATAATAATATAAAAACAAAACTATTTTGTTTATGTCTTGCATTGTAAAACTTATAAAACGATCTATGTGGCCAGGCAATCCAGCCGGTTAGTGGAAACAGTTCATAATTCAAAATTACATTAGTAATTTTGCCAGGAGTAACGACTAGATTCTATGGTTGCAGCAAATATAAGAAAATAGTTGGATTAACCATTAATATAATTCTCAGGACGAACGCTTATATTTCATGGTTATAGTAAATATAATTATAGTAGCAATTATCAAAATGATAATAGTTTCAAATATGCCGTTTTGTTGTGTATACGATTTCAACCTTTGTTTTCAACAAACTTGCAAGTATCGTTTATTTTACCATATTATCATCACTTCGACTATAAAGCATTGCAAGCCTTTCTATATGCTTTTTTATCATGTGAAATCATTGAATCAACGATATGCTTTTCTCTCCGTGTAATCGGTGAAAAGAAAATCTTTTTAACTGATGAAGAAAAATTACATAATCAAACCATCGGAAAAGAATCCAACAAGTGTCCAAAACTAAAATCATGGCAAGGTCTCCAACCGCACTGCGTCATAATCTGTCATCTCTTCTACTAACAGCCTAAATCCTAATAACCCAGTCGTTCAAAAAATCTTACCTAACATTATACACGCACATCCTCGTCATCCTCGCTAAAAGTGACGATCTCCTCTCGTCCAAAAATAAAGCCGGCTCCAAGCGCAGAGTTCAACCGTTCTAATTAGCCAGAGTTTATCGTTAACGCGGTAGCCAGACCGCCCTTAATTGCGAGCACACCTACGTCGCAGTGCTTCGGTCCCACAAGTTGAAAAAAAAAACGAGGCTCGTAGTGGAATTGTTACGAGAGCTGGTAACCATCGTCACGTCCTCATCGTCGACAACGTCGTTGTCGGTGCGGCGTATAGATGCAGGAATTTAAAAAAACAAAGAGGAGAACCAACATTATCGTGGTTGTCGGCAGCTAGACTCTGCTATCCTTCTCACGGAGTGAACGCCGCTGAGGGGGGTTATAGCGGCCGTGCGATAACGACCTGAATTCGGGTAATTGAGGGTAAATTAAGCGCTCACTAGCCGGTTTAAAAGAAATAATAAAAAAAACAGAATGTAGATACACGCGTGTGCGTTGTTGCGTGCGGATACGTTGCGTGTAAACTATACTTTCTCTACAGAATTGCTCGACGAGTATCTCATTTAAAGCTCTGAACGAGTGAGCGGACCCTTTTTTCCCTCCGGTCATTTCATAGCTTTTTTTCGAGTTCCTTCAACCCTATCTACATGATTCCCCTGTTCTCTATTGCAGCACGTAACAAAGCACCGAAAAAACGCATAATTAACTTGCTGCTGGAAGGCCCCCCCTCCGCCCCCCTCCTCTTTTCCTCTCCCTTTCGGTCTAACTCGAGTGGTAACGTAATACAAAGAAAAAGAATAATACAGAATTAAAAGCCACCGCATAATAATCAAGCGTGGACGTTGCTGGTTAGCTGGTAGCTGTTTGTCGTGCATTGTACTGTGTGGTTTTACTCACTGGTATATGGTTTGTGGTATCTCCACGAGCGACTCCCCGGGGCCCACGTTTGTGTATCACGGGGCCGGACGTGCCGGCTTAATTACCAGTTGAAAAGTCAATTAGCAATAACCGTATTTGCTGACCCCCCCCCCCCCCCCCCCTGGCCCTCTTCTTTCTCGTGCTTGTGGCTCTTGCCTTTCTGTATTAAAAGTATGGAGAATAGAATGGATATACTTTCCAGCCCACTCGGCCGGATGCCTGGACGAATGGTCACGCAACGAGCGCCGGACAATACAACGTCGTACTATCTGTACGGTTATGGGGATTTTGATTCTGAAAAATTGGTTTTGTACGTGACAGACTTTAGGGCCGCTTATTTACACTAAGAGAAATATTTAGGGAATTCATATACCGTTATAGTAATTTTTATATACTGTATTTTTACCGAACTCGTGCAGGACGGTCAATTTAATATACGAAAGAAAATAAAAATTCAATGTAGGTGTGGTAAAATTGAAGTTAACTTATATTAAAAACATGACTTTCGCTACAAATTCAACAAAAATATACATCAATTTTACGTCATACTCGTGTAGTAAATTTAGATACGCGTTTCTATAAAAGAGCTTCCTGTAGATTTGAAGTAATTTCACCTTAAATACTTTTAATGGTGGACGAGGTGCTGTGAAATGAAACTTAACTCATATTAACAACGCAGAGTCACACCGTAAAAAATTGATTGTAAGCGGGTGCTACTCGTACCAATTAGCTTTCTCACTAGTTCTTTCCTTTTATATTCTATATCATCTCTCCGGGTTGAATCACTCGGGCCGACTCTAGTATAAATGCCTGCCCGTACATGCTTCGTATATATGTGTGTGTATACGAGTCATCAGAATATAAAAGGGAGAGCAGCGCATATGACCATTCCGGACAATAAGTGCAATTGCTCCAGTTTCAGTAAGGTTAACGTAGCGGGTCAAATGCCGGAGAATTTGGTGTCACTTTCGGGTGGGTGCCACGTTGCGGGTCGCGGTAAAAAATAAATAAGCTCCTTTTTCTTATAAGCTGAGTACGATCATTCAAATTACACAAATTAGTCGAGAAGCTAGCTAGTAAACAATTGACAGATTTTCACATGCTTCTTGAGAGGCAGTGATACACCCGCAGAAATTTCAAAAGCTATTTTCTCCCGAACAGTACTACAGATATGGTCTGTATTTTGAGAAGATACGCGGGAGTATCGTAGAATTGGGCTAAGCTTCTTGCTCCTCATTCGATATAGCCTTTTTTTAAGAATCAAGGGGAAATAGTGCGAAAGAGACAGAGCTTTGTTAGAGAGAAAGAGAGATAGAGAGAGAGCATTGGGCGACGAACTTTCTGTATCACTGCGTCTTAAGGATGTATGATAGGTAGTAGGTACAGTTCCACCAATCGTGAGTTTCACAGAAAATTTCGATTACTTCCCGATGGGATAAAAATAAAAATTAAACTATCGATATTAAACGTGCTGAAAAGATAGATTTCACATAATAATAATCCCAAAATGTTACTAATAAATTGGCGGAAAAAAAATTATTCAACAAATAAACAGTTAGCCTAACTTCTTTTCTATGAAAATGATATGTTAATCTATTTGAATGCGTGTGAATTTTCTCAGATTTTTTTCTTTATTTTGATTAAAATTTTTTTATTTTCAGAAATGTGCGGAAAATAACGAATTTTGGATATGTGTTCGGTATAAAATGATCTATTACACTCAAGATTGTTTTGCAGAACGCATATCCAAAATTTTTTTATATTCTGCGCATTTTTTAAAATGAAAAGAATCGAAATCAAAATAAAGAAAAAAATCTGAATAAATTCAGGTTGACTGTTTATTTGTTGACCAATTGTTTTTTTAACCAATTTGTTAATGATATTTTGGTATTATTACTATGCGAAATCAATCTTTTTAGCACGTTTTCTATGCATTATTTTTTTCCCGATTTTCATTCTATCGGGAAGTGATCGAAATTGTCTCTAAAACTCACTTTCGGCGGGAATGTCCTATCATACATCCTTAATGTGAATTTAGAACCGATAGACTCCATTTCCTACCATATATGTGTTCTTAAAAAAATAATTATGTTATGGCTTATAATTCAATATTAAATAAGCTATATTTTTTATTCAAATTTAAATATTTATGAAATGAAAAAATACTTCCATAGAATTCTCGCGAAATTTACCAGCAATTTATCATGTAAGTGGTTTATTTCTCTGTGGTTCCTTACCAAAATGCGCTGAAGACGTATAAAATGGACATTTTTTTTCTGTTTAATGATACAATTTGTTATATACGCTGGTCAGCAAATGGTCAATATTCTCAAATAACAATTTAATAGAGTATGACTCCGTTCATTATATAATGGGCCATATACTTTGACAAGAGCAAATCACTGTAATTAATTGATCTCGCTTGATTAATCGTATGCTTGAATGTGCACATGAAGATTAACGAAGATTCTCCAAAAGTTGAAAGATTGATGGTTATAAACAGCGTGAATTTAATTTCCCGAAGGCGATCCGAGAAGTCACGAAAAAAAACATTTTACGGTTGTTTTAAACACATTGTTCATTTTTAAAAATTGAAAAAATATTTTAATACGCAGAATTAAAAAAGCAAATTTTGCCAATATTCAAATCGACGAACATATCTATCACTTATACTCCAAATACATTTTTTTTCTCTGTGTAGGTTTTTATCGTATTAGTATTTTTTCAGATCTGTTTCCATCCGCTCTCGTGGAATGATGACTCTGTTTTCAAGATAGAAAGACAGAAAGAGAGAAAAAAAAGCCGATAGGGATTAAAAGACTCGCAGACGGATAAACGATCCGAGCAAGAAAGGGCAGTGTACTATAATGGACATATATTTACAAAGGAAAAAAGAGAAGAAGGACAGGGAACGATTTCAGATGAAACTATATACGGGTCGAGAGTGATTTTCATGAGGTCGGGTCATCTACGTGGACCATAATTAAAGACCTTCCAGCGTTGAATGTCCATTAAATCATCTAGCATCAGTGGCCCGTGTCTTATATATGGTTCTCTCTCTCCAGAACACTTTCTGGCTCGGCTCTGAGACTCACTAGTCCAAGAGCCGAGCGAGGCTTCGTCATCATTAGTGAGTTAACGCGTTACGTTGCACGATCGAGCGTTGTTACGAGCTAGTGAAGGAATAGTGAGTGGGTGGAAATGGGTGCGGGCTTCTCTCGAGCCTCTTGTCTTCTTTTTTATTTATTTTTTCCTCTTCTGGTGCTTCTACACTCACGATTTCGTCATCGTTTTAACGATTAACACGAGGTGAGCGAACGTGTCATCGTTTGTCGAGAATCTTAAGACACACGCACGGGAAGCTTGACCTCACATAAGGAAAACATGTGTCATCTTGAATCATGAAATAATTGTGAAAGAATGCGTCAATATATTTATTATTGTTTCCACTCAAATCGAAATGGTTTTCGCATCCGACATCACTATTATTGTACTCAAAATTTTGGTTAACTTTTCCATCATTGCAACATACATCATAAAGTATTCGCGATCGTTTCCCAGGAGACAGGAATATTGATTGTTATGAAAGGATTATTGAAATATTTGCTTGTAACACATGCGCGAAAAATGGTATTTTTCGTGCCTGCAGCACGTGGACAAAGTGGCGTTTATCGCTTAGGTATAAGAAAAATGGACTGCACATGCGCAATGCTCCGCTCTCTCATTATTCACACGCTTTTTCCAGACGAATGCGCAAAAGCTACTTTCTCGCACGATTTCACTGCATCACAGATTCAAAAAGGGCGACTTCTTGCGCACTTGTTGCCAAAAGTACTAATAGGCATAGGCTTACGGTTCATCTGGTGAATTTCCGAGGCTTCAAAGTACTATTTTAATCGTTTCGAATCAAGTTTTACCGCTTTTTTTATTGCGTGTCATTATTTTTATCGGGCGTGAAAAATAGAAGCAAAGTGTTGTCTTACTTTGATCAAGAGACGTCACGATGGTTGCCGTCCAGCAAACGGGCACATTCATTATTATTCCGGGCACGCGGTCCATTCGAGCATGCATAGCAAGCAAGCACAGTTTCATACTGTAATGTAACTTTGTGTCACGTCGCCGACACTTTCTTTAGCTTAAGACAAACGATCTCGAATGTTCTGAGCGTCGGTCCACGATCGATCAAAATTCTTTTTATTTTACGGCATGACAAAAACACGTGCAGATTATTTTTTATTCGACCAAATGACAAAAAAAAATCTTAAGGAGGTTGGAGCGCTACAGCATTTTCAATATTCGAGTGCGAAAAAACAATATTATGCTGAGCAACATTTGTGTTCAGTGTATCCAAAAATGTAAATACAATGACCGTTTCGTTGCCAAAATATTGACAACCGAAGTTGGGGTATTCAACATTGCTGTAATGGAATCGTTTCTGATTGACAGCAAATAAGCTGATACTGCAAAAGTGTGCAAAATAATTTACATGTGAAAAATGAGCTAACGATAAGGGTGTCTAAAATATATCGTCAAATTTGAAAATAATTAACCCTTTAGTTTTGGAGATAGTCCGTACGTAAAACGACTTTTACAGCTCTTGTCTTGGAACACTTTGGTTTTCAGATCTCGGACCTCTCACTCATTCAATATCTTTTTATTTGAGCTACCTGACAGCTAGTTTGGGATACCGTTATTGAATAATGGGGTGCCAAATACAATGTGTATTACCAAATACAAATAGTGGACGTTAAGTGTGTGTCATAATCCTGACCGTAAAAATAACGATAGTCACAACACCGAATGATTAAAATACCGACAAATTACAAGCCGGGAAATTGTAAATACTGGGTAATTAAAATCCTGATATAACCCGGAAGTAATGCAATCATATTTTCATTAATTTAAAAAGAAATCACAAAAATAAATCAATAAAGCGGTCTGTTGGGCTTTATGGGGGGTGCACGACCCACTTGCCCCCGCCAAAGGGCTGCGCTTCGTGGACCTCTTTCCCCATTGTTGATCCAATGAGTTCCTATTAACAACAGAAGCATTGATGATTAAAGGATTAGATTCCTTTTGTGGCGTCAACGTATAAAGTCCATTTTATAATTACGAAATAAATTCTCGAAAACATAAATACGAAATTAAATACTATACACAGGAAACAATACAAATTAACAGCAAAAAAATCATAAAAATAAATATGAAAAATCTCGGTTTTCAATACGTAATGTCGATCTTTTCGATCGACGTGTCCATTTGTAACGTGGAAGATACTAACCGAAATATGCCACGAAAAAAAAGAATTAGTGATACCAACCGAATTTGCGGTTACGGACGGCGGAAAAAATATTTAGTTGATTGGAAGAAATATTCGTTCCAATCAACCGAATATTTCTTTTGAATGCGTAGCGGAAAAAATCTTTGCTTAATTGAAAGGAACATTTCTTCTAATCAACCAAGTATTTCTTTCGCCAACCGTTACCGCAGATTCGGTTGGTATAACCAATTTTTTTTCGGTGTGAAAATCGGTAAACACACACTGCATGGAGCACGGAGTTGAGGTCGTCAGAGAATCGGTATCACAAATATCGGCTGCGTTGACCGATCACTAATATCTTTGAGATTTTAAATGTTGGTATGTTAATTTATCGGTATTTTAACTGTACGGAATTTCTTCTACCGGTATTTCGACCAACCGGATTGTAATTGCCGGTGAAACGACGTCACTAAACGAATCACAAGAAATATTCGGATTAGTACATTGTGCAATAAGGGTTGAAAATTGGCGATTGCGACGAGTGTGAGGCTTGCTGCCCGAGCGAAATGAGGCCTGCTATCTCACGGGGCGCGAACGCCAATGTTGGCTCGTGTTGCACACTATATTTGCTGCAACAAGTGCATGAATAGTGATGCTTTGAATGGTAGTTTTGCTAGAAGTACAGTGAACAGTGAAGTTACAAACTAAGGTTGATTGTGAACTAAGGATGATCCTAAGTTTGAAAGTGAACCACCAGGTGCCAAAGTAAAAGTGAAAAGCACCACTGTTCATGCACGTGTTACAACAAAAAATTGAAGTACCCAACATTATTTTACGCTTAAGTAACTATGAGTTGTAGTGTATTACTGGAAGAGCTCTTTTTTATGAGGTAAAATAACTGACAAGCATTCATTTTCCGAAACTTCTATTATTGATATTTGCCCAAAATTATTCGAAAGTCATTTTATCTAAATGTTATCATTGAGCAATTTTGACCGAGATATTTGCTATTCCTGGACTGAACAATGTAGATTGCAAAGGACCTTGTATCGAATCTGTATGAAAGCTTTCGCATGCAGAACTTTTATAATTGAGACCTGTGGTAACGGCTGCAGATGACGCGGACCGAATTGCCCGATCGATGCGCGCGATGAAGAATCATGGAACGAGGGACTGGATGGAAGAATGGAAGGGCAAATAAATAGAAAGCGAGACGAGGGAGAGGGGGAAACGTCAGAGAAGAATCGAGTGAATCGACAGTTTACTCTCAGTGAAAATCGCAAGGTCATCGTGCGATTATTAACGATACCAACGATTAGCAATGAACCAACGGGCACGTGGCATGCAGCACGTGTCCGGAAGACTCTTTGATGAAAGGCACTTGCCTTACTGCATCGAGAAATCGAAGTTCCTCGACCTCGAGAATTCTCCACGGGCACTTCCTGTAGGCAAATCATGGACTGTAATGCAAATTTAAGGTAGCTAACCAGTAACTGTCCAAAGATACTGATAAAACAAGCTTGCAAAGTAGAACCTTGCAAATTGCTCCCTCATTATTTTTTTCTTTTTACTAAGCTTCCTCCATGAGGCAGCCAAAATTGATTAACATACAGCATAAAGTAATGAGGAAGCTATTTGCGAGGTTCTACTTTGCCGGCTTATACTCGGTAGACATTTTTATAAAAATTCAAAGTGACGTAAAATTTGTACCGCTCGACTGATTTGTGTAAAATGGTTACTCAAACGTTGTGTATTGATAGTACATGTATGTAAATTAAATTGGAACCCGATACCTAGTAATTTACATGAGCAAACGCTTGGAGGTGATTTTTCAAAAAATTCAAAATGCCATAAAATTTGAACCACTCGACCGATTGGGGTCAAATTTGTATAAAAAATCTTTTTTAATGGTCGTCTGAATATAAAGGAAATTAAAGATAAATCTGTGGAAAATTTCGATTTTTTTTTTCGTAAAAGCTTATTTTTATTTTGTTTACGAAAATCGAAATTTTCTGATATGTCAACAGTTAATTAGACTAAAATCTTAATTGAAAATCAATAATCGTGGAATTGTATCGTTAATTGCAGCCGGATATCTCAGGATTTGCACGAAAGTATTTGCAGACATTAAAAAAAAAATTCAAATTGTAATAAAATCAGAACGGCTTGACAGATTCTCACGAAATTTGGTACACATAATGTTTTACGGGTAGTCTATTTATAAACATAATTTCAGCCTGCCGCCTTTTTAATTGCAAATGTTATAGCGTGAAAACGTTTTTTTTTTAATTAAAAAAATAGTGTAAGCAAAAAAATTTTCAACTGATTCGCGCTAAATGCAATCTTAAACTTTGTTATATGATAACTTACTTGTGTGCCAGATTAGCAGAAAATCCGTAGAAAATTACGACAGGTATCGTGCGTACAAGGAAATCTGCACATGAACACAGCGCACACACACACGAACACACACACACACACATCTCGATGTTTTAGACCACTCTGAGTGTCCTGACATGAAAATCACGAAAAAACATTTTTCACGAAAACGAAACTCCTTTTAAGAGGAAGCAAAAAATAATACTAAATCCTGTTGAGTTTGTGATAATCTACACTGACAGTAATGCATACCGTTGATTCAACGATTTCACATGATAAAAAGTATATAGGAAGGCTTGCAATGCTTTATAGTTGAGGTGATGATAATATGGTTTAATAAACGATACTTGCAAGTTTATTGAAAACAAACGTTAAAATCATATATGCAACAAAACGGCATATTTAAAACTATTATCATTATGATAATTGCTATTATAATTATATTTGCTATAACCATTAATAATAGACTTTCCTCCTGGGAATTGTATTAATGGTTGATCTAACTATTTTCTTATGTTTGCTATCACCATTAAATATAGCCGTTCCTTGTGGAACCTATACATTATAGTTAAATTATCGTCGGACCAACTATTTTTATTATGAAATTACGATATTTTCCTCTGAGTGTACCTAATAAAACAACCGATTTTTAGCTAGCATGTTTACAACTTATGATGTTATTGATTATTTCAAAAAATAATTTTCCTACCACAGATACAACTCAATTGTCTTAATAGCTTAATAATCATTCTTTACTTCACAGTTATATTCCTCTTAAAGCATTGACTTTTTGCAAAATCGCTCCGTTCAATTAACAGAGAAATGTATCCCTAACCTCAACGTAACTCATCCAAAGTAATACCACTTTAAGAATTCGATTCCCTGGAGTGAACCTCAAAAAGGCATTTAAGTACCTGTTTCAAAATGAGTTTCTATAAACTTGAATTTGCCTTTTAACTGAAACAATATTCACGGTGGCTTTTTACTTGCACGTAAAAGCAACAACATTAAGTGAAGAATTGACGAGACAGCGGTTCTCTTAGTAAATCAGTGTCAATTTATAGTTTGAAAGTAGTCACAGGTATTTTATACTTTACCCAGAGTTTCATGGTGCTAGTGCTTTACCATGAGGTCGCCATGACCGGCGGTTATCCCATCATCCGAGTATGAAAAGTCCGTGGAATGTTCACCAGCAAGAAAGGGCACTAGAGGCGAAGTAACCTGGAAGGGTTGGAGAAGGGATAGAGATGAGCGGGTCATAAAAATCTATTTTACAGTATAAAAAAGCAAGCTCGGCGTAAAATATTTTATAGGGTAACCAGTGGAGTCACGCTGCTGTATAAATTGAGGTGGTAGCATATATATACGCCATTGCCGTAGGCAGGAAAGCCAGGAATAGACTTTGCGTACATGACTGTGCGGGCGGTTGTTCGCAACAAAAAAACACCTGCATACCGTGGTTACCGCTAGATTTTATGGGCTCATTGATGCGCGAGCTGGATTAAGTACTCTATCCATCGAGAAATAACTGGTCGGTGATCAGGCTTTCGCTTCTATAGACACCTCATACTGTCCGGATACTTTCTTGCCATATAGTCCCTTTAAGTGGAGTAAAGACCTTTAGCACCTGTCCAATTTAACTTCCGCATCACTTTTTCAGCGACTAAGTGCCACAAATTGCCACAAAGGCAATGGGTTCTGGGCAGAGATGGACTCACATAACCATTATTTACTCTGGGTATTTATTTTCACTTTCTGATGAAATATGAAATACGCAATAAAAATAATTTTACAAAAATTGAAAAAGTCCCGACTAAAAAATAAGCTTAATCAATAAAAAATAGCGAAATAATTAAGTAACATATCATATCATAGTCGAGAGATTTTCACCCCTGATGACAAAATAATCTCCCGACTATAATATGGTATGTTGTTACTTAATTATTTCGCTATTTTTTATACCGCATTTACTTATTAATTAAGCTGTTTTTTAGTCAGGAGTTTCTTAATTTTTGTAAAATTATTTTTACCTTCATCCTTTTTAAAGTTAACACTTTGCCATATGCGCTGTAGAGTGAGTTACACTACAGGACGATAATGGCGGCCATCTTATGACATTTCGATATATTCAAATAGGCTTTTCGCACTATTCGCAAACCATAATTATCTAAGTAAATCAACAACTTATCACTTCAATTTACGGAAAAAGACGTTAGGCGCTACTGATATAAGCGACGTACAAAATTTGGTTAAGTAATTATTTACCGTTTTCGAGAACATTGTCTGTCTGTATGTCTATCCGTCAAGCGGCTGTTTGGGCCGTTCGGAAACTCAATAACTTTTGAAAAAAAAGTATGGGTCCGAATGAAATTTGGTGTGTGCCTCCTTCATTCAAATCCTAGTTTTGGTTTTAAAATCCAATTCGATATCTCTACATTTTCTGATATTTTACCATCAGGAGGTTGCAGCGCTTCACACTAGTCAAATGAGTGCTAATTTTTATAAGCCGTGTTTAAAAAGTTTTATGCATCGATTGACTATAGTTAATGGTGCTTCATATGAAAATAGATATCCCTGACTTAGAACAACATTTAAAAAAATTCCAACTGGCTTATACTTATCTTCAAAAGAGTACATATTCGCTTCCAGTTTTTAAAGGACAATCCGTATTTTTTTCGCTCGATTGTTATGTATAATGGCTCATTTTCTTTCTTGAAAGAGGCTCCACGAAGTCACCATCTCGATATTTAATAGTATTTTCCATTGAAAAATTACTGCCTCTTGTTTACTTATCAAAAAAATTTCTTCGTTAGCAAACAGATGTAATTTTTTAATTGAGAATACTATCAAATCCCTAGAAGGTTAATGCGTATAGCATCTCCACACGAAGAGAATGAGCCGTAATACATAAAATTCAAGCAAAAAATACGGATTATTCTTTGAAAAAGCTGATCAAATATGTGCCTGTCAGAAATTTAGCATAAGCTCGTTAATATTCGTAGAAATTGAGTGCAATTAAATTGTTTCTGAGTAAAAGACATATGCAGCTATGAAAATCTACATTCACTATAATCAGTAGATGCATAAAAGTTTGTCTAAATTGAATAACCAATTAGCACTCTTTTGATTATTGTGGAGCGCTCCAACATCCTTAAGAGGCAGTGATCTCCCCTCCACATAAATTTCGAAAGCTGTTTTCTCCCAAACGATACGACAGATAGGGTCCGGATTTTTAGAGGATACGCAGGAGTATCGTAGAATTGGGCTAAGCATCTGGCTCCTCATTCGACATAGCCGTTTAGTTTTAAGAATTAAAAGGAAAATAGTGCGAGAGAAACAGAGCTATGTTGAAGAGAGACAGACCTATATGCATTAGCATAGCGCGTCGAAATTTCTGGCGGTGTACCACTGCCTCTTAAATGTAAAAAATATATATTTTTCAAATATTTTCAACAATTATTTTTTGGACCACAACCTAAAATTTATGCTCCGGTCCGACATATACAGAGAGAATCATCACTGAATGAGCAATTAACAAAAGTATGTGTTTTAGTAGAGTAAACAGCTTGGTACTATTTAATCATTCACATGAAACTTATGAAATCATGAATAGTAAAAAATTCCTATTAAGTGTAAAATGGTTTGTGTTACAGAGATAAAAAATTATCATCATTGGTATATGACTTTTTTTGATAAGGAATCCACTAATAATATTTGTATTAAATGTTGAATTCTCAAATTGTTAGTCACAGAAGATTTCTGACACCATCCATCATGGAAAATATCTATTTTGTGAGGTATGGATTGTGTACTAATTTAGTAGAGGTGTAATATAATCCATGTTTCACATAATAAACATTTTTTAACAATCTATGATTACATAAACTCCAAGTTAATCATAGAAACGATAATAACAGAATCTTCGTTGCACTGAATCACATATTTTTGTTCACTGCTCATTTGCTGGTAATTGTATCTGTAAGCATCAAATTAAATCCCAATAACTTTCATATTAGCTTGCAGTCTAAAAACAGTACTACTATCAATAAATTTGTCCAAATTTCAACAAAAACTATAAATATTCACACCAAATATTAGATTTGAAAATTGTATAAGCAAAACATATTTAAGGTTATTCACACTCATGAAGTTGAGACTGTAAACACTCATACGCGCATTGTATCACTATTCATCACTTGCTTAGCATTGTAAGTTAATCCCTGCAGGTGCCTTATATATACTATAAGCTTCGAAACTTTTGATCTACGAATAACTGAAATGTTATTTCGTCTTGTCAAACTATCGCCGTGTCGCCGATAATACGAAGAACAAATGAGAAAAGAAGACGCTAACGTACTCACGCGCGCCATCTCGCAAGCGCGGGCCGGAGCTTGACTTTGAATTTGCAAACGTCATCGTTTTAAATTAGTGCAAGCAACGTAGATTGCAAATAATGTACGAAGTTTCTCAAATTTCTTTTCGTACAGTACGTCAGTATATTCCAGTAAATTCACGATAAAAACTTCACGTCAGTAATTTTAAATGAAAAAAGGATTTTAAGGTAATAAGCCCACACGGGCGCTTAAGCGTCAAGTTTTACATCTGACATTCATGTCAGATGTAAAACGTCTGTTTTGACATCTGACATGAACAAACAAATTCAATGCATGAACTTGGTCCTGATCCCAGTGTGTCTGACGACACCACCGACGAATCGGAGTCCGAATAAATCGTTAACAATGAATTTCGCATTTATCATCCAAGAACTTTTTAAAATAGGATTGTTACAATTATCTCAGAATTTTTCACATAATATTAATAAACACAATATTTCTATCCCCATCCTAAGTTAATAGACTAACACATTACTTTGCGAGATCTACGGGCTAAGGGACTCCGGTCGATAGCCCACTGGACAATGCCAAAACCTAAATGTATTTAATTTTAACGTATTAATGTACGCGTCGCTAAAAAAAATTGTATACATTGTCCAATAAAATACCTGTACTACTATCCCAGAATATTAACATTTCTGTATTTTTGTTTCGTTACGAATTATCGCATACTAACATTACAAGCTAACTTCGCAATACTAACGTCCCAAAACTAACGTGACGCCAGTAACAATTATGATGAGAAAGTCACATGTTACGACACGCGAGTAGCAATTCTTTTTTGAGTATCATTATCTGTTCATGTTTGTAAATATGTTGAGAAGATTTGTAAATATTTGATTAGAACTAAGTGACATAATGTGCCAGATAGTTTTTCCCAAAAATTTCGATGGAAACTGAGGATAATAGAAAAATATTATGGCTGATTGATTTCTCAGTTACTTTGATTCTTATGACGTTTTTGAAAGTAGTTTTATGGCAAGATCGAGCTCTTGGAATTTTTTTTGGCCAATATTTATGGATATTTTACAACGATAATTGTAATAAAATAATATGTTAAAAAGTAACGATTATACTCTATACAGATGATATGATCCAGGAAACAGTGAAATTAAGCTGACAAATATGATTAAATAATGTTTTTTTGTTAGATTTTTTATTAGAACATTGTAGAGTTTCAGGCACATTACTCCTTTACACGTGCGTTCAGGCTCATCCTCTATGAGCAAGCTTGTTGATCAATTCTGACTTCCTCATACAGACGGAAGCTTTGTGGTTTTGTGGCGAACCAAAACATGAGGAAGCAGCATACTAAGTGTTAAATACTTCGTGGCCTTTTTCGTATATTTTAAGAATCAGATCTTCCGTACTGTTTACAAACCTAAGTGAAATATTTCACGAATTAAAAAAACCTTTTTTTCTAAAAGTTATCGATAATTTCTGTGAGATAATAACCGGTGAGTGTTACGTTAAATGTTCATCGATTTTATTTATGGAGGCGTGTAACTCGAATAAAAAAAAAAAACGCAAGAATATTGCGATTACACCAAGAGAAAAGATTTCATCGATTCATACGGCAAACTTCGCCAATGAAACTAAATACTGCGTTTTAATAGTAACTATTTATTGAGTGATCTCAAACCCAATGAAAAGTAGTGACATTTAATCAAAGAAATTGACTCTGTTCTTTTCATTGATTTCACTAAAAGGCCAGCGTCACATCCCCCACCACAGCTCCGAATTTTGAGAGCTTTGAAGTTCCCAGCACTTGTTGCTATCAAGTATATGAGACATTTCATATCGATTCGACCTGGGTCGGACCCTCGATCTCTCGGATTAGCTCGACATTTTTTTATATGTTTGGATCAACTTCGAAACGTACTGGAAAATTGTTTCAGATTTTTTTTATTCTAATTTTTATTTCAATTTTTCAAAGCTAACATATCGTTAGCCCAAATTTAAAAATCTGAAAAAATTCTCAAAAATTTTGCATGAAATAACAAAGTTTTTGGGATTTCTTTCTAAAATCGAAAAAGTTTAAATCTTGATAGCTTATTTTCCTGTTAATCGATTGAGGCCGATTTCAATAGCAATCTACTTTATTGATCATTCGACATGTGTCCCAAATTTCAGCTAGATCACTTAAAATTTGAGACCGTATTCGTATTCACGGTCTGTGACGAAATCCACACCTGTAGACACACGCCCACATTGGCGATACATGCACCGGACATTTTTCCCAGATATGCTTTTTTAACGTAACATTCTGAACATATTTTCTATGAATCGCATTTGTTTTCACGAAAAGAAAGCACTAGCAGGAAAAAGCAATATTTTAGAAAAATTTGATAACTTTTCCTCTTTCGTTTCTAAATTTTTGAATAGTTTTTTGTAGAAAAAAATACAAGCGAAACCGGACCCACTTTGGTTCTAGACTGAAAATTTTTATTATTTCATGCAGAATTTTTGAGAATTTTTTCAGATTTTTAAGTTTGGGCTAACGATATGTTAGCTTTGAAAAATCGCAAAAAAATTCGAATAAAAAAAATCTGAAACAGTTTTCCAGTAATTATATTCCATATAAAAATTTTTCGATCAAATCCGAGAGGTTGAGGGTCCGACCCTGGTCGAATCAATATGGAATGCCTCATATGATTTTATCAAGTAAGTATATCGATAAATCAAGGAGACCGTTTCTTTGAATCAATGGAAACTTTTCTTTAACACAATGAAACTGTTTCTCCATTATATGCTCACTAACTGAAACTTTACAGGCGGTGAAATATTCTCTTTGAAATTTATGTGCACTATTTCGTTGAAATCAAAGAAATATTGCGTTGAAATGAGTGAAAACAAAATCAACCGACCCATTTCTTCGTAGTCAATGAAATCTCTTCTCTCGGTGTAAATTGTGCGTGGGATCAGGTAGTGTGATCCAACAGTCCAGTACCTGATTTTGTTTGGTTTTTCTTTATTACAGCTCTCTGCCTGCAAATGACGCTGCACTATATCGATCGCGTGAAGAGGGAGAAGTCCCTACATACGTGAAGAGCTATAGCGTCGTCGTGCGGCCGGCATGCAGACTACGCGGGCGTTACAAGCTTTTAGGTAATTTCGCTAAAAGCATTAATTTGGATTAAAAGATCGTCTACCCTGGGCCAGTGCTCGGAGGCAAAGTGCGCGCCACGTTGCACCCGACGCGACCGAAGCTAATGGCCTAGTCCTACTACCTACGTGCAACGGCGCACGCACTCCACTAGCCGTCCATACGGTTGCTTAGCGCACAACCTTTTCCCCAAAACACAAGAAAAAAAAACCAACAAGAATACTTTGGTATGCCAAATATCCGTTTTAATCTGGCGTCAGCTTCACACCACTGCTTCCACCTAATTTTCGTCCAATTACTTCTTCAATTATGTGGTGACTATTCTCATGATGAACTTGTTTTTTATGTAGTCCGTATTTTTTTTTCTTTGAGCTAATTATATACTACAATAACATCTTTGATTATCTAATGTATAATTATATATTTCTTTTGAAATGTTTAAAGTATTTGCCTGTGGGTGAAAAAGAAAGTTACAATGTCACCATTTTTCTTACCTCATGGAGGAAGCTTTGTTTTCTTGAAATTTTTTTTTTCAAAATTTTCATTCGAAAATATTCAGAATCACCTTAAACGTCGAGAAAAATGGTCTAGAAAATATGTCTGCATGTGCGCGTGCGCGTGCGCGTGCGTGTGCGTGTGCGTGCGCGTGTGCGTGTGCGTGTGCGTGTGCGTGTGCGTGTGCGTGTGCGTGTGCGTGTGCGTGTGCGTGTGCGTGTGCGTGCGCGTGCGTGCGTGCGTGCGTGCCTGCGTGCGTGCGTGCGTGCGTGCGTGCGTGTGTGTGTGTGTGTGTGTGTGTGTGTGTGTGTGTGTGTGTGTGTGTGTGTGTGTGTGTGTGTGTGTGTGTGTGTGTGTGTGTTTTCCAGGCACCGAAAATTTGATTGCTTATAACTCACGAACGGCACGTAAATCGAGCTAAAATTTGGCACGCAACTAGAGTATTGTCTCCTCTGTAATTGACGTGTTTTTAATTAAATGTATCGATGTATACAGATTTTACAGAATTTTTTATTTAAAAAAGAATGCCGTGATTGCTCTAACTTTCATAAAAGTTTGCCCAATTTAGCTGAATAGTTCTTTATAAATGAAGGCACGTTAAATGATGTTTGGTATTGAATTTCAGCAAAATAGGTAAAGCGGCTCCGATTCTATAGAAATTTGAATTTTTCGAATAAAAAAGAAATTTTCTCCAAATCACGTCGAATCTCTACAAATGAACCAAAATGTTCTACAGTCGAAAAATATCCTACAGCCCTGCTACGTACGAAATTTGGTGCTAATCGGTAAAGTCGTTCGGATTTTATTGCATTTTTAATTTTTTTATAAATGTACACTTTCGCTCATAATTTCCGCAAAAGTTAAGAGAGTAACATGAAAATTTGTACTTAATCAAAATGTGGTGTGAGGGTGTTTTAACGGTGTTTCATAGCTGCACACAATATGGATAATTAAAGAGAAATAAAATGATGCAAAGCAGAACTTTGCACATTGCTTCTTCATATAAAATTTAAAGACAGCTGTAAAGAGGATATTTTACAATTTCAATTTTTAACAAATCTACATCTATAAGGAAGCTAAAATCAATAATAAATGTCTTCCTCATAGAGGCTAGATTTGTTAAAAATTGAAATTTCAGGATATCCTCTTTACAGCTGTCTTCAAATTTATATGAGGAAGCAATGTGCAAAGTTTTTTTTATCTATCTGTCTTGAAAAAAAAAAAACAGCATTGGCTGGGATGTAAAAATTCTTTAAAAACTTCAAAAATCATTTGTCACATTAAAAAAAATTCCAAGCTTAGACCTGTAATGGGCCAGCATTCGCTTCTGTTTGAAAAAACTATATGGATTCTGCACTGATACCATTCAGTTGTTCGACATTTGACGAGTAATACTTCTGCAGTGCCGTAGGAAAATATTGTATTATCGAATTGACGGAGAAAGTGGCATCAGGTGGCACGTTTTGTAGCTATTCATGGTATTTGACAATCGTGAATTAACTTCAAAATTGAAGTCACATTGTCATGAAGAAAATTACTTTAGAAAAGTCGTAGATAATTTTTTAAGATCCTGTGTTCTACATAAAGATAATTAAGCAGCAGCTACCAATCAATTGAATACTGTTTCAAATTACTTTAATTATTTTTCCCGATGCAAGTTTTATTCCGTAGAATCTAGTATCTAGGATTGAACATTTTTAGATGTGGCAAAGGATTCGTCAGAATTTTTTCAAATTTTTACATTACAGTCCTTTCCTTCATTTTTCGAAGTAATAGATCAAGAAAATCTACATTAATCTGCTCTTCTTTTACAGTTGAAGTAACAACTGGTTAGGGGTGCGCGAGTTCTCGAAAACTCGGGATCGGTTCGGGTTCGAGTTTCATCGGTCGGGTTCGAGTCGGGTTCGAGTAACCCGAAAATGTCCAGAAAACCCGTAAATTCCGAGAAAACCCGAGAATTACGAGAATACCCGAATTACGAGAAAACCCGAAAATTTTCAGAACACCCAAAAATCTCGGGTAAACCCGAAAACCTCGAGTAAACGCGAAAATCTCGAGAACCCTCAAAATTCAAACCGCTAGAATGTCTACCTTGTGACTTACACTGCACGTGAAAAAGGCTTGGTTGGAACAACTAACCGCTTGGTTAAATATGCGCCAGCTGATTTATTGGTTAAACCGATGAAAGTTTTGGTTATGCCAACCAAGTTATTGGTTGTGTTGCAATGAGCTTGGTGGCGTTGACCAATAACTTGGTTTTCCTAACCAATTAATCGGCTGGCGTATATATAACCAAGCATTTTTTTCCGTGTGTGAAATATGTTTGAAAACGAATATAAATAGTATTGGATTTTCTCGCGAATACGCATGTATTAAATTCAATACGCAAATGACAATTAATATACAAAAAGTTGTCGAAAAATTAATATACGATATAATAAATACTCACACATGATGAGTTTTCAATATAATAATTGTAATTTCACAACGTGTCCGTATATTAATTCAAATTAAATATACCGTCTCCGCAAAGAAACTTTCCCGGGTTTTCTTGAGATTTCCGGGCTTACTTGAAATTTTCGGGTTTTCTCGAGATGTTCGGGTATTCTCGAAGTCTTCGGGTTTTCTCGACATTTTCTGGTTACTCAAACCCGACTCGAACCCGATCGAGAAAACTCGAACCCGACCCGAGCATCGAGAACCCGAATTTTTGAGAACCCGCACAAACCTATAACTGGTGTGATTTGGGTCATTTGGTGTGGATAGCCCCACACAATGAGTTTCAGTGTCACACAATCACACTCATTAAATATGATAACTACGTTCGTGAATAATAATCTTGTATTTTTATTTTGGATAATATGTACGTAGCAAAAACTGCATTTATAAAAAGAAATGTTATAAAAATAAGGATAAATAGATCTCGCTAGCCAAAAAGAAAGAAAAGCTGCATGTCACAGTGGTAACAGAAGAGGTAGAACGGACGTGAAAAGTATGTGCAGGAAGCGTGGATAACCACTGAAGCCCGCAAGGATAAGCGAGTCGCGGTCACAACCTACACTCAACAGGGAAGCTCGTCGTTTTCGTGCTGCTCATGCTGGAGCCTCGGAGATTTCTGGAAGCTCTCGAGGAAAACGACTTCTGGCTATGCTACAATACTGTACATACGTAAACGTGCAGTGCGGGCTTCCGATAGTCATCGTTGCATCGTATAAGACTACTTAACAATGGCCAACAGGGCAAAACCCCGTCTACACTTGGCTGTCCGAATGCTTACCCGCTTTCCCCAAAGATACATCGCTCTATCCTGTATCCTGAATAAGACGCACAATCGGCAATAAAAATCGGTGAGCGACGAACCTGGAGTTTATATTTGTGAATGTAAGTTTACGGTTTTTCCTCCCTTCTTCATGCTTTTATGTTACAATATGCATAAACATGATCAAGTAGTCATCAAGTTTTTAATGGTAGAAACGTTAGTTCCGCCAAACAGTGAATATTTTACTGTAGCTACCTCCAATTGTTAAATTCAATCATTTTCAGTTATTTGGCATTACCAATCGTACCAACCGATTGCAATTTTGACATTTCCAATCGGTTGGTTGCGTTATTTATCGACTGGTTGGTTGAATGGTGTTACCAATCACTTAGTTGACATTAGCAATCACTTTGTTGGCGTTACCAATCAATTTTTGCTATTAGCTATCGATTGGATGCGTTAATAATCGATTGATTGACGTTATCAATCGGTGAGTTTACATTCACAATCAGATAGTTGGCTCACCAATCGATTGATTAAGATTATTAATCGGTGAGGACGGGTGTTACGTCCAGGCATATTTTGTCTTGCAATAAACATTCAAAAGATCGCTTATCTTAAGAATTAATTAACAACGAAAGAAATAGTTGAGAAATGTAAATTCACCATTCTTTTTATTTCATTATTTTCTGAGTTCAATAATAATATTATTTTTATATTTGTTACACCCAGTACCGGTTCTCGCTACTGGACTTCATCAGCGTTCTCACGCAATTGTCATGTTTCCGAAACGGGGGCTACTTTCGCTGCTCTTATCAGTGCAGCATTAGAGATCCCGCGGTGATTAACTGGGCACCGCGCACCAATAAGATGTGCAATGTCCAGCATCTTATACGAATGCATTGATGCTCTCTGTCTTCGGACGAGTTTTAAGAAATTTGTCAGTCCGTCTTGCTGAACGACTCGACCAATACAAATCTCTCTATACTATAAAAATACATCGCCGCCGCCGCCACAAAATCAAAATTTCCAGAATTTTTAAAATGTTTAAATTTCATAATTTTCAAAATTCTTAAAATTTTGGAAATTTTACGTTGGCCATGGAATTTAAAGTGAGTCGTTCCAAGTTGGCCATGGAATTTAAAGCGAGTCGTTCCAAGTTGGTCATGGAATTTAAAGCGAGTCGTTCCAAGTTGGCCATGGAATTTAAAGCGAGTCGTTCCAAGTTGGCCATGGAATTTTGAGCGAGTCATTCGAATTGGCCATGGAATTTTAGGCGAGTCGTTCCAAATTGGCCATGGAATGTTGGGCGCCTCGTTCCAAGTTGGCTATGGAATTTTACGGAAGACGGTTCAAGTTTGCTATGTAGTATAAACTAGGATCTTATTGTGGCTCGCATTGAAGGACTTAGAATAATTCGGGCTAGGAGTCGAGGGGTGTGTGAGACCCCACATACCCTTTAGAGTCTCACACACCCCTAGACCCCGAGCCCAAATTATTCTAAGTCCTTCAATGCTAGCGCACTCCGAGGGCCGAACTCCACGGCCGGCCGTGGAGTTCGGCCCTCGCATATATATACCGTGAGTGAATTTTACTAAATCCGTTTTTAAAATCTGTGTTTCTAATAAACGCAGTGTTTGGAATAACGGTGTCGTACGAAAGTTATTTAAAATAAAAATATTAATACCCCATTACCACTACACTCCTCCAATCTCTGAGGCGGCATATTCCGCTCAAAAATGAAGACAAGTAAAATAAATTTAGCTCCGTTATGTCATAACAACAAGAGCCATGACGTAACACCGGGGTACCAATGAACATTCAATTGGTTGCTTCAACCAAGCGCAGACATAGAAATATTACAACCATTTTTATTTCTGATGTTGGGTCAGATAAGTATAAGAACAGTTATATTTTGCAATTACTGAGGATGCAAAAATTCTTATCATGCCTTACGATATTATAATAATACTACACTGACGTATACATTTTTCCTTCTATTCTATTCTCTTAGATATAGGTACAAAGATATCTCGTGCCGATGTGAAGAGATGAAGGTGATGGAGCGGGAAATGAGAGAAAGTGAAACTGTAAAGTCTCTAGAGGGTCGTGAGTCGAGCACAGCATTGCACTCTCGAAGGGTGAAATCCCTCCAAGTCATGCTGAGTGAGCAGGGAAAAAATTGCTCTACATTCTAAAGAAAGCCTGCGGCTTAATGACTCGATGAGTTTTGCCGTCCCTTTGAGATCTTTTTGACGCATACTTTGAAAGAATCTTGTTTAATAGATATGTATAGCTGACTGATAGAGATATAACGAGGGTTATATATGGACATATCCGGTAGCGTTGGGATGCCAAGTATTTTTACACAGAAATCGATTTCGCATATCGAATAGGATAAAAGTAGTGAATATGGCTCAGTTGGCTATGATGGGTCACGACCTAAATACGGAATCGAAAAAATCTAGAACTTGAAGAAGAAAAACAAATGGCCAGCCGAAATGAAATTACCGACAGAGAATTTTTTAGTTTGCCAGACTAGTAAATTATTTGTAAATCCAAGAACCATATTTGGTGGCCTACCAAAACGAAAAACCGCGCAATTTAGGTTTTTACTTGTAAAAAAAATTCTGACAAGGTCAAAACCGACTTCCTCGTAAAGCAGATCTGGGTTTTTCCAGATATGCGCGTTCGTGATTCGAAATAGCTCGAAGGATTGCACTCTGTGACATTTCAATCACTTCACAATAACATGTTACGGCGGTTAACCGCAGAAGGTTTTTTTTTCTAATTCATAGATACAAGCTACAGAGTTATTCAAAAACTGTTGGAATAATATTTTTGTTTAGAATGGTATACTCTTAGGTATTTTCTGTTATTAATCCTACAAAGGGACTCGAAAAATGGTGGCGATACCTCCATGGAAATGACGTATTAGACGTGTTAGAAATATCGAAAATTATATATTTTCTTTATAAAAAATATATTGTCGGCCAAAACTTGGACATGCTGAATATATTTTGATAGGTAGCTCAAAATATATGTACTGTGTAGTGGTTTGTACAGTCCATATGGATATGCAATCTATTCTAAATACACGCATTATGCGTATAAGGTCCATTATATCTTTTTCTATCTCGCGGAATCCATGGTGAAGTGTAGTTGTAAATATATTTATTATATAATGGAAGTATACTTTGAAAACATATGAAATATATGTATTGTAACCGTTATGACCACCCATACCCGAATTTTTGTAAGTTATCTTCGAAGGTCAGTACATAGATGCGTGAGCGCTACACAGCTGAACATTGTCAAGACTTACAAGGTCTTGCTTGGATGACCTCCCCTCGACCGAATGTTCCTTAAAAGTCGATAAATTTTTATCCTAGAGGCTAATCGATGCGCGGTGTTTGCATTTTTAATATGGCTAATGTTATTATATTAATGAATAATAGTTGTAGTAGGATATTTATTCAATGTTTATTGGTTATATATATATAACCAATACATATTTACTTATTGCATTATATATTATCAATAGGTTTGGCCATGTTTATTTTTCTTTACCTTAAAATTAGTGGAATAAGTAAATAGCTTACACTTTCAGTTTAATTCCTCGGTTGTTTTCGTTCATTAATATTTCTAGCAATGTTTTTAACAATATGTGGTATGAGTCGGATGCTTAAGTGTTCATCGGCGGTTTTATTAAGGTTACATGCATACGGTTTTTAATTTTCTATTTGAGTTGTAGCGAGAGTTTCATAGTAAGTTGGTAGATTCTCAGGTGTAATTTCGGCTATTTCATACAAGGAGTGTATTTGGGGCATTCCATACCCATTTGACCTGTGTCGGACCTTCGACCTCTCGGGCTTGGTAGAACATTTTTTATTTCATTAGACCAACTCCAAAAAGTACTGAAAATTTTCTTCAGATTTTTTTTCTTTATATTTCTTTTGCGTTTTTTCAAAGCGAAAAAATTCTCAAAAATTCTGAATGAAACAGCAAAATTTTTGAGCCTTAAACCAAAGGTTCGCTTCTATTATTTTTCTATTAAAAACTATTTAAAAATTTAGAAACAAAAGAGGAAAAGTTATCAAACATTTCTGAAATATTGCTTTCTCCTGCAAGTGCTTTCTTTGCGTAAAAAAAATGCGATTCATAGAAAATATGTTCAAAATGTTACGTTAAAAAAGCATATTTGTAAAAAATGTCTGACGCATGTATATGTGCAAATGTGGGTGTGTGTGTTCATGGGTGTGTATTCCGTGATAGGCCGTGAACACGAAAACGGTCTCAAATTTTCAGCAATCTAGCTGAAATTTGGGACACATGTCGAATGAGCACTGAAGGAGATTTCTATTGAAATCGACCTCGATCGATTAACGGGAAAATAACCTACCAAGATTAACACTTTTTCTCTCTAAAATCGAACATATCTTACATCCTGAACATATTATCTATGAATCGCATTTTTTTTTCCACGAAAAGAAAGCGCTTGCAGGAGAAAGCAATATTTTAGAAAAATTTCATAACTTTTCCTTTTTCGTTTCTAAATTTTTAAATAGTTTTTGGTAGAAAAAAAAATAGAAACGAAACCAGCCCCACTTTGGTTTTAGGCCCAAAAATTGTTATTTCATGCAGAAATTTTGAGAATTTTTTCAGATTTTAAAATTTGGGCCAACGACATTTCAGCTTTGAAAAATTGCAAAAAAAAAAATTTAATAAAAGAAATCTGAAGAAATTTCCCAATACTTTGTGGAGTTGGTCCAATCATATATAAAAATTTTGACCAAATCCGAGAGGTCGAGGGTTCGACCCAAGCTGAATCGGTATGGAATGCCCCAATTATAGGATTGTGTGATATTAATCAATATCTCTATAGAAAAGTCTTTTTTAAATATCAATGTAGGGGAGAACGGGGCAATGGCGTACAGTGGGTAATACAGAACACCCCGATTACTCACTATGTATTGATAATATCTGATTACAATGTTTTGCGTCGATTAATGTACACGACGTATGACTAGATCGTACTTTTTTTATTATTAAATAATTATAAAAACACGATCACGTTTCAAGATCTAAAATTCACCTCAAAGGAAACAAGAATTTCTTCCTATGTATATTTGCTAATATTTCACTTTAGATGTTCTCATGTAATCGTTATTATTTTTACTTTTATATTGCTTTTGAAAAATTGTTCTCGCCGAAATATTACCAGCTGTAGACAAAAATTACGTTGTGAAAGCGTTTCGGGGGTAATAGCGAACAGCATTTGTTGGTAATCGCGAACACGCGTGGTACGCGTGACATCTAACGCCGAGCAGACGCGGCGACCGAGGTTAATATCATATTTATTGTCTATTTAACTCGTGGTATCGATGAAATAATGTTATTTCATTATCTAATATGTGTGGTCGACGGAATTATATTCTTCTGATATATGCAGATACATGCAGTAGCAGTTTATTCGCGAATACCGTTCGATTATTGTGGAATTTCAAGGTTACGTATGTACAAATTATTATTCACTAAATATTACGTGACAATGTTCGAGCAAAAAACTGATCCGCATGTTGCACGTTTGGAAAAGATGAAAGGTGAAAACGCAAACTGTGATATCAATTGATGTGATAGATGATAGAGCGACAACGAAGATTTCCTATATTTACGTATGTTCTGTTAAAGTGACACTTCCATTTTAGTAAAACAAAAAGCAAATACGCGTGTGTAAATCATAATTGTGTTAAGTATTCGATAAAAATAAAAGTTAATGATTATTCTTCTAGTTTTCGTCTATTGTCTCGTCCACACCCTGTTCGATATTACCCGACGGTGAGGGTAATGCCGTACATTGGCACACTTTCTACACACCGCGGAAAATGTTTATGTTTCGATATTATATCGAAAAATGTTGTCACTGTGTCGAAGTGGACATCTCAAGCTGTGATTTTGAGCCTTAAGATATTCAATTAGCTGCTTTTTTGTGTATTCACTGAGAAAAAAATTGTGGGTGCAGTGAACATACATGAGAAATTGAGTCACCCGCATATGGTTGGCTCAATGACAATTTCACTGTCTTAACGAAATAGAAGTTGACTCAACAGAATGAGGTTGGCTCAACCTCTCGGCGAGGTTATATACGGCGAACATCATGGTGAATTTGAGTCAATCGACTAAAATGAGCCTGAGTCAACTCAGAATCGGTCAAATCAACCTAACAGACGTTGGCTCAACCTCATTCTGTTGAGTCAACTTCTATTTCGTTATGACAGTGAAATTGTCATTGAGCCAACCATATGCGGTTGACTCAATTTCTCATGTATGTTCACTGCACCCACAATTTTTTTCTCAGCGTTCAATTTCGATTCTTTCTGAGATGTTTGCCATTCCTCCGTTCTCCCCTAAGCTTGAAACATGCGAGGGGTCAAAACAGAACAGAGTGATGGACAATGAGGTTATAGCAGTTTATACGAACTTTCGTATGCTGATCGAGCCTGGAAAGGTTATGTAGGGCTGCAGACTGCGCCACAGCTTAGACTGCAGCAGAATATGTAATTATGAACTAGATTTTCGAAAATGAAGCCGCTGAAGAAAAGCGAATGGGGGGATCGAAACTTTCCTCCGCTATGGACTACACAGAGGGTGGCAGAGGATGTTACCGTCGGGCAGTTCGTGGAAAACACGCGTGCACCAGAGATATAGTGTATCGTCCGAACGTGAGCAGAATATTTAAGTTCCTCTCCGTTAACTATGGGAACGTGAGGACGAGCGCTTCTGCTTTGGCTTCTACTATCGCCATCGCTTCTATCTCCATTCCTAGCCAGTGCTCAAAGTTCCCAATCAGCGATACGTACAACGAGTCCTCCTTGCTTGCCACTAAACTCTAAATTCACTGTTCTTCCGTGCACTCACCCAGAACAGAGTTAGCTTTTATCCAATGAAACATTAGTGGCTTTTGTTTTGTTACGTTGAACTAATGGCATGAAATGTTGTTCCAATCTTTGTCTGTCTTGCAAATACCAGCGTTATTAAATTGTGTTGCTGTCTTTCAGCAGCAACAATATACTAAATATCTACAATCTTTCTAAACGTGTTGAAGGAATCGAAGGACACTCTTCACGTTTGTAATTATCATGACAATCAACCACAAATTTTTTTTTACACATTGTTGTCGTAGGCATCAAAATCCATGAGTACACTTTGATACTCTCTCATCGATAAGGCAGCTATTTGAAAAAATAATTTTTTCCAAACTCTTTTTCTTATAAACGGCAGCTATTTTGTTATCCCAGGGTTATTCAAAAACGAAAAACGACAAGAAACCCGAAATTCATTCTAGTTAAGGATGCTCGGTGACGACTATCGAAGTCTAATCGGTGGTAAATTTTTGTAATTAATTCTTTAAAGTTTAATGCTTTAAAAAACAATAGTGAAGGGTGATTTGTATTGAAACATGTATACTTAATCCAGTGAAAGATCAATGGTGACGAATTTGAATTAAGATTAACTGATTAACATTTATTTCTAATCGGATACATTTACGTTCCGTTTTTTCCTGGGTATAATCAGTAGAGTAGCCCACAAAAATTCAGTTTTTCTTTCGACTTGGCACACAATAAAACCGTCGTTCATATCGTTCTATTGACACCGGTAGAAGGAAAACATCGTGCGATTTTTTTTAGAGTTCGCGCAATGGGTTTTAGTATTTCCCATTTGATTAACACGTAAGAAGTCGTCTTGAATTTCCAGGGGATTGCCAATTTTCGTTCAAAATAGACGGGTATACAAATATTGACATCAAATAGCTTCTTCAATTCTTTTTAATTCGGTGTATCATAGACCATTTACTCCCACATACTCTCAAAGATCTTCAACTTTAACTGCAATTAATGCGTATAATTTGCATTTTTTTGCGAATAACTCGGGCACAGTGGATCTTACGACCATAATTACTACTATCAAACTTGGAGGAAATATGATTTATTAAAGTTTGGGTATTGAGTAAAGTTTTAAAGTATAAATCATCGCGAAATGATTATTTTTCGCGGGACCTCTAAAAAAATCACACGATGTTTTTCTTCTACCGTTGTCAATAGAATGATATAAACGACGGTTTTATTGTGTACGGAGTCGGAAAAAAAAATTGTTGGGCCACTCTAATAATCAGCAATTCTTTATCAATTTAAATTAATGACGGCTTATTTCCTTTCTCAAAAGATACTCTATGCATTGACCGCCACGGTATTACATAGTGTTGATTGTTAAATAATTATAGCCTGGTGTTCATAAAAGTATTTTGTTTTTGTGAAACAACAGGCTATAATTATTGAACGATCAATATTACGAAATGACGATGCGGTCAATTCGTGAAGTATCTTTTAAGAAACAAAAGAACCTCACTCAGTGTAATCAGTGACGAATTACAGATAATATTTGGGAAAAACCAAAGAAAATGTGTCCCATTGAAAAAAAAAGTTCATCGGTTAATCCTAATGCAACTTCGTCACTACTGATCTTTCCCCGGATTAAGTATACATGCTTCGAAACAAATCACCCTTCACTATTTTTTTTAGTGCATTAAACTTTAAAGAATCCATTACGCAAATTTAGGGCAGCCCTTCTTTCCCGCAAATTTCTTGACAGCACAGCGCAGATCCACCACATGCGTTTCTCCACAGTGCCGATACTACGGGCCAGTATTCCCTCATATTTCTAATCTTCACGCGCTTTTTCCTCCACATGTCGTTCCTACACATTTCAATCCAACACATTCTTTAGTACACAATGCGATACCCCACTGGGGCATTACAAGACGTTTCCCACACAGCCGATCCAACAAAACTTTTTCCAACACGTTTCGTTCCTACACATTAACACTGTCGATATCAATCGAAGAGAATATCGCGTGTCGGTAAGATAGTACGCCGAGCAGGCAGTGGTTCCCACGCCAATCCGTATAGTGTCACCAATCGTCCGCCACACAGACTCGCGTGAGGCAGTGGTTCTCGCGTGAGAACCACTGCCTTCTCGGAGTTCTGCCTTACTAACACGCGATATTATCTTTTATTGATATCGAGACAGTTAATGTGTAGGAACGAAAGGTGTTGGAAAAGTTTTTGTTGGATCGGTTGTGTAGGACTGAAACGAATTGTAATGCCCCTGTGGGGTATCGCATTGTGTAGTAAAGAATGTGTTGGATTGAAATGTGTAGGAGCGACATGTGGAGGAAAAAGGGCGTGAAGATCAGAAATGTGAGGGAATACTGGCGTGTAGTATCGGCACTGTCGAGAAACGCATGTGGTGGATCTGCGCGTGGTGACAAGAAATATGCGGGAAAGAAGGGCTGCCAAATTTAGCACTGTTTTGACTTCGACAGTCGTCACCGAGCCTCCTTAAAAAATTTCTACCCCGTTCTTATTTCAGATAAACTGGCAAGATTGAAGTCGTCATTTTGGATTTGTTCCAAATACATGAAATTGGAATTTAGGCGCCATTGGTAGAAGAATAAAATATACGTTCGACCCCATATCAAAAATTACTTATTTAATATTCAGAAAAAAAAATCCCGAAGTTCATGCTTTTTTATGTCCCAGAACGGTAATCTTCCCTTAAGATACGGATAATGGAGGCACTTAGACAATATTCCTTGTGCTGCGAATAATGGAACGCCGTTTGTTTGAGAAACTAGGAAACCTAGCCCCGGAATAGTCACTCTTTGGCTTCCTGACGTTAAGGTAAAACATGAATCTTATACGCTGAAGCTGCTGATCGTGTATCCAGGTGGTTCGGGGATACGGAAAGGCACCCCTCCTCTTAGATGAGAGGACGAGAAGCTTTTACGTCGTACCTGCATATTTGATAAAAGATTTTCAGGTCACGGACGCAGGGAATGAGAGAATGTACTGCTGTTGGTACTTAGGGTTGCTTATGCTTGCGTTCCTGGCCAAGCGTAGCGTTCGCTCGGAGGCATCAAGCGCGTTGTACCATGTCCAAGAAGAGCCAAGGATTCGGCGTTCGTAAAAGCACAACAAGCTTTAGTATAGTTATAAGGCAAGTGCGATGGAAAGAGGACGATCTGTATGGGTATACACGAAAGCAAGGTAGAAAGAAGGGAAGAAAGAAGCTCGCTTTTGGTCCTATATGCCGCGTGACCTGCTCGCGGTTCTCGAATCCCAAGGCTAGAGACAATGTGGCGTCTGTCTTGAAGAATCGGCCCGGAAAATTCGGCATTTCACTGCAGCACTTCCCACGCCCGAGATTCTCCATTTTTCGTTCTTATTATTCGAGATATTGGAGCCTACCATACGATTAAATTTTCACTTCATTATTTTACCAAAAAGGTTTTTTAGCCTAAAGAATTTTCCGCTTTTATTAGTAGAACAAAATCCTCGACGCTTTCCAATTGTACAACATCAGTAAATACGGAAGAATATTTGTTCGTCACTTATCATTCGAGAGTTGGCAAGATTTTTAATTTTATAAAATAATATTTAATATTAGAATTTAAAGAGTGATTCATTCGACAAATATATAGATATTTTATCTGTTGCTTAGAGACTTGTGATTTTTGTATGGCAATTTGCATTGCAACAGTTTATCGTGAAGATTCAGATCATTTTGTTGTTAACTCATGATGAAATGTTTATTATATAATATATAAAATATATATTATATATATTATATAAAATTGTTCTCATGAAAACAGAAACTGCATCTCTTTGCAAAAAGAGTAAAAGCCATCACATAAATCATAGATTTTACTGCTGTATGCTATTTGGTTTTTGAGGCTTAGAACAGTCAGGAAAAAAGCCACATCGGCGATGTTTCCCACGACACAAAGCTACATACAGTTAGTGCAGTTAGTGTAGAAGAGAACAGTTGAACGGTATATTTTCTGACACTTGTTCATGCAATATCGAGAACAGCAAGTGTCACCGCAGAACGAGTAAGGTATATACTCTCCTATTGTCCCGACTTGTACATACATATGGGGCATTCCACGCAGTTTCGACCTGAACCTGACCTTTCCATTTGGAACCGCAATTTTGTATATGATTGACATCACTCTAAAAAGCCCTTGTTTTCTGTATTTTTATTTTTTGTACACCCTTTTACTTATTCAACATTTTTTTTAACGAGTAATCGAACGACACATCTTGAAAAACTGAAACCCTTTTTTTGAAATATAAAAATGTTTGGTAACTAACCAGAAGTGGTCTGTACGAATATATATGTATGTGTGTGCTGCACTGTAAAAATGCAATCATCTCTTTTACTACATACATGGAGCAATCTTGATTTCATTACATTTTTAATTCTTATTCCACTTTATTTTTATGTTGAAAGAAGGCCTAAAAATAGAAGAAATCGCTGACGGACTTCGGCTTGGTTACCGAAATTATTTTCCAAAACAGGATTGATAGAAATTTTAAGATTTTCAAATGTGTCGTTCGATAATTTTTTTCAAAAGCCGTAGACAAATGAAAATGTATTTAAAAAAAAAAATTCTAAGAATTAGTGCTTTTCGGAGCTATGTCAATTGTATAAAAAATTGCGGACCGAATTGGAAGGGTCAAAGGTCAGAGCCAAGTCGAAACCGGGTGGAATGTCCCATATACAAATGCATATACACACTCACGTCGTGGCTCTCAATGTACAAAATACACCTGCATAGCGAACACACAATAGTCGACTTTATGGCTGTGACCGAGGCGAGAAAAAAGTCTCGCTAAAGATTTTCAACAAGTGAGATGCCAACGATGAGAGAAGACGAAATGACGCGGAGGTGCTAGTAGTAGAGAATAAAAGAAAATGAAGGAAGAAGAATAAAAAGGATGACGGAGACAACACATAACACCTCAGGAAGCCATTCGCACGTTTCACCTTCTGCACAACCTCGAAACCTTGGAATGCTGCGTCGCAGAAGAACGACCACCGTTCACTAGGTTGGATGGTATAGCCTGCCATAATATACCAGTAGTAGTAAGTTCCAGCAGCGGTCAGACCACGCGTCTTCATCATGGTGTTACCTCGCTAAAGAGCCTCGACAGCTGCTGCAGCGACTAACTCGCTTCGAGAACTGCGAGTGCGAAAAAAAAAATCTCTCTCTGCAAACGTTCCCTCCAGCAGAACTAGCACCAACAGCAGAGGTAGTAGCTAGCACCAAGAGCTCCTTTCACGCGTCTATTCATTTGATGCCGTTGGTGTACGCAGAGCTCGCTTCAGGAATTAGTTCAGGACTTCAGGAGCAAGTCGAGAGTTTACTCTGTGGAGTCAACTTTTACGTCGAGAAAACCAACACTGACTTTTTTCACCTCTTATTACGTTCTTTTTCTCGTTTTCATTTTTTTTTTTTTTTGTTCTTTTTCTCGGAGGTTAACGAGTTTTAGCTTAAAGCGCTTAGCTCTGCGTTTTAATTGACGCGCGAACCTAAGTCAGAGTGCACCTGGTTGTTGGCATAATTGCAGCTTAATCAGCATCTTTGATAAGTTAATATTTCATTCGAAAAGCTAGAGAATTATGGCGGTTAGTTTATAGTCGAACTAAGTGCACTGAGAGAAAAGCATATTGTTTATTTAATGATTTCACATGATCAAACGAATATAGGAAGGTTTGCAATGTTTTATGGTTGGAGTGATGATAATATGGTTCAATAAACGATACTTGCAAGGTTATTGGAAACAAACGTTACAATCGTTTATGCAACAAAACGGCATATTTGAAACTATTAGAATAGTTTTTGAAACTATGATGATTTTAATAATTGCTACTATAATTATATTTGCTATAACCATAAAATATCGACGTTCCTCCCGGGAATTATACTAGTGTTTGATCCCACTATTTTCTTATATTTGCTATAACTATAAAATATAAACGTTCCTTCTGAGAATTATAGTTTATAGTTAGATTATCGTCAGTCCAACTATATTATTTTCAAAATTACCAGATTTTTCTCTCAGTGTGGGAGTTAAATCAAACAAAATATTATTTGGAAAGCCGAGGGTTGTTAGTATAATTACTTCAGCAAGATTTAGTAATAAAAATTCTGTATCGTGATATCGACAAAATTTTGGCTGAGTCAATTGGAAGACTCGAAAAAAATGCATAACATCAGTAAAATGTGATTGGAAAGCTCCGTTAAATTAAACTCTTGACAGCTTTACTTGTTACCATTTTACGTATACTGTCGGAAATACGTGCGCATATCCACGTGAAACGAAATAAATGACCAGCGCTAGTATGTATGTAGAATCGTGAGCCTCCATGAAAAACGAATAAACCAAACTGGCACGCGTTTGAAAAAGAAGAAAGGGCTAAAATGAAAAAAAAAAAAAATCAAAAAAAAACGAACGCTGCGCGTGCGCAGTAAATACTCTATACACGAACGGTTATCCACTCTCAACCTCCTCCGCTTTTCACCTTTCACACATTCGTTCATTCATGCCTTTATACCACTGCGAGTGGCTCAGAACTAACCTCGACTCGACTCTCGCGGCCCTCGGCCTCAATCAGCTAGTTCTGACACACATTTTTTATCCAACATTTCCCCCTCGCCCTCCCCGACTCACTATACGTACTCCATTTCGCACGCATTTTTTTTTTTCTTTTACTACTGAATTTACTCTCCTATAGATCGCGGGATTGTAATGCGTACTTGTTTAACTGTAGTGCAACGTGTAGATTGCTGTCGAGTGCAAGATACGCCATTCACACGCCACTGGCCGCCTCAGGGGGACTGTTAATTATTTTTTACTCATTTACTTTTAGTCTCTAAGTTAATTACTGTAATATTATGTCTTAATTTTATAAAAAATTTTATGGCTTCGTGTTCTTCAGGGTTATTTTTTCTCGATATCTATCTACTGGACGAAACTAGGAAAAAATTGGCAAAACCAACAATTATTCTATTGTCTAACTGTAGTTTTTTTTTAATCTACTGAATTGTTGGTAAATTAGTCATGATGATTAGATTTAAATAATTTTTTTTTATTGTAGAGTGAACTACATCTACATGTAATATATTCATATCGGATATATAAATTTACCATACGCATTTTTAAGAAATTAATGGCTCAAACCAATTTGTTACACAACCAAAAATTGTAAAAGCGAATTATTAAAAAATGATTTTTAATAAAATTGGATTCTATTAAAAATAAAATGTAGCACTAATTTTGACAGGATAAAGCGCTCCAACCACCTCAATTACCAGTAGACAGTATAAAGCGATCCAACTTCCTCAATTACCAAGCCCATTGGATGCATCATTCGAAAGAAAAATACACTTTTTTCTTGGTATCCAGTTAGTCAAGAGAAAATGTTTCCTCAAAACGTTACCAAATGGATACCATGACTAATATTGTGACCAGAACATTGCAATTGATTTAAAAAAAATATGATTCAGTTACATATATTTGGAGTGAATTATCTCAAACAATTTTCGGACCATTTTCCTTGTCTAATTAAATTTGAGCTCCCTAGCATGAACATTGACTCATCAAGTTTTATCTTCGGCAACTCCATCTTCATAAAACAACATCCTCCGTCTTTTGTCTCTTAACGTTGAACCGTCTCACTCTCGATAATTCTGACTTGTTTTCCTTCGCTCCGACACGTTCCTCTCGCCATCTCGCTCTTCATTTCCCCATCGCCGGGCATATTCTCACCTCGCAATTAGTTGTACGTGCCTCAACGATTGAGTCACGATCGTATCACGTACGACCCGCCGCATTAGCGCACTCGTTGTAAAAGCCGCAGCATAGCCAACATACGACAAACACATGGCGAGTTGCATGCTACATTGAAATCCAAGCAATTCTGGTACAGCAGTGCAGCAGCCACAACATCAGCATTACGGAAAATGGAGATTATATAGGTCACTGTGTAATGTACGGGTACCGCTATCACGAAACAAGTACACAACTGATATTTCCATTTGACTTACACTATCTACTTTTTTGACATCATCAAAAATTGTTTTATAAGTTGCAAAATGTACATCTAATATTGTCCAAATAATTAAACTATGTAAAAAGCCTGCAAAATACAACCTTGCAAATCGCTTCCTCATTATTTTTTGCTTTCTACAAAGCTACTATAAGGAAGTATGTTGATCAATTGTAGCTTCCTCATAGAGGAAGCTTTGTAGGAAGCAAAAAATAATGAGGAAGGAATTTGCGAGGTTCTACTTTGCAAGCTTGCTTATACTCGGAAGAAATTTTTATAAGAATTCAAAGTGACGTAAAATTTTGACCGCTCGACGAATTTGTGTAAAATTGTTACTCAAAAATTGTGTAATGATAGTCCATATGCAAACTACATTAAAACCCGATACCTAGTAATTTGCATGGTCAAGCTCTCGAACGAGATTTTCCAAATAATTCTAAATGCCATAAAATTTGAACCACTCAACCGATTGGTGTCAAATGTACCAAATATCTTTTTAAATAGTCGTCTAAGTTTGAAGAAAATTTGAGATAAATCTGTGGAAAAATTCGAATTTTTTTTTTTCGTCAAAGCTTTTTTTTTTTTTGTTCACCAAAATCGAAATTTTCTGACATGTCAACGGTTAATTAGACCAAAATCTTACTTGGAAATCAATAATCGTGAAATCATATTGGCAATTGCAGCTGGATATCTCAGAATTGGCATGAGTTATAGTATTTACAGACATTTTTGAAAAAATTAAAATTGTAATAAAATCAGAATGGCTCGACAGATTCTCGCAAAATTTGGTACTCATAATGTTTGACGGGTGCCTTTTTAATTGCGAAAGTTATAGCGTGAAAACGATTTTCCCAAAATTCTTAAAATGGTGTAGAAAAAAAAAAAATTTCAACCGATTCAGGTCAAATATGATCCCAAGCGTTGTTTTATGATAACCTACTTGCGCGCCAAATTCGAAGGAAATCTGTAGGAAATTACGACAGTTATCGTGCGTACAAGAAAATCTCCATACACACGCACACACACTTTTCTCCATGTTTTAGGACATTTTGAGTTTCCTGACATGAAAACCTCGAAAAAAAAATTTTCACGAAAACAAAGCTTCCTCTATGAGTAGGCGAAAATAATGATTTGAAGAAACCGAAATAAATTATTTGTAGATGTAATTTTTATTTTCGTTCGAGAAAGAAAAAATTTGTTCGACTTTTCGAGCGTAAATCGAATTGGTGAACTGTGAAATCATTGGCGACGAAACACACTATTCTCAAAGTCTCACCAATACAAGACTCGGGAACGATAATAATGTAAAAAATTCGTGGCAAATAATAATTGCAATACCAGTGAACAGTTATTCGAACGTACAACTTTCAGCAAATAATAATAACCTTTGTTGACAGATATAAGATTATTGTACCGATGTTAAATACAGTGATAATGATAAAAGCGTCTTAATCTACGAAATACGAATTAGTCGTTAGGACTCGGTGCCGACCCCACAACGCTAGCCGGTGACAAAAACAGCATTAGTAATAGCTGTTGCATTGCCGGACGGCGAAGATGAGCTGCAACGCCGCTACAGCGCAATATCCAAGCAAGCCAAGCGCGTGGTACCATCATTCACATCCGCCGAGTTATTTTTAAACTTTTGTTGTGTATTTCACGTATTATACCGATACATATTCACATATACACCGATGTGTATTACTATACCTGCCAAGAGCCGCACGCGCTCGTTCGATGGAGGAAAAAGGAAATAAGGAAGGGAAAAAAAAGAAGTTAACGGCCAGCGAGAAAGAAGTAGATAGACGTTTTCTGTACTACGCGCATGGCGCACCGTTGCCTTGGATTAAAGATGGGAGATAGGCAGCGCTATCCCGTAACGGCCATTGTGGCTCCCCCTGGAATCTCCCCTCTCTCCTCCCTCATACTGCCTTCCACGATTACGAGAGTAAAGCACCATTCTACTTTTGCTTCTCTCTATCTCTATCTCACGAACCTACACTGAAAAGGTTATTCTATACTATAACTATACATATATAATTCTCCTGCTTTGCATATTCCCCGCAGAGAAAACACTGCGTGCCCGATAGGTATTATAGAAAAAACAAGACTTTTTAGTCCGTGATTTATTTTTTTTCCTTAGCAAGGGATATTGTCGTAAAGACTGATGTACAGAGGGCCAACTTTTAAGGTGTAGAGTTATCCATATTATGTTTTAGGTTCAGGAATTAATATTGGTAAAGTTTCACCTAGATTTGATAATTAATCTGTGAGGTATAAACTGAAGAAAACGAGAGTAAAATAAAACCGTAATTGTATATCAGGCCAATCTTAAATTTATGTTAGTTAATATGAAATTGTAACGAGTTTCCAAATTTAAAAAGGATTACTGTTGTCGCTCCAACTCAAAAAAATTGATCGATGTCGGGTCAAACATTGTATAAACATTAAACGAAGTGATATAATTTCGGTAGAATCGGTAATGCGGCTTAGATATTATGGAGACATGATGTTCTAAATATATTCACGTAATATATTTTTTCCACAAAGAAAACTACACTCATTAATTATTTTTCTCCTTTTACATTGATAAAAAATGTACATTCGCAAATTTACAACAAAATATTTAGAACATAAAGAGAATTAGTGAAATTAACCAAATGGTTTATTGACTACACTGTTAAAAATGTACGCGAATTCACATTACTGGAAATTTGATTCATCAGCTGATTTATAATATTCATTACACGAGTTTAATAAAAGTACAAATTTTCATATTAAATTTCCCTATTTCCATGTTAAGTTTACGAAGTTTCGTAGGCTTAAGTAGAAAATACCGCAATTAAACATTTTACTTGCATGTTAAATTCAATATACCAGTTTGTGTAAAAGTGCTTTCTTCACCGGTAATGGTAACTTATACGAAATATTCGTAACAGTACACGAAAAGTCATACGCCGGTATGACAAAACTATTTTTCTATGTTAAATATTAAGACTAAAAAATGATGGTTTCAGAAAAAGTTTTCCATCTCTCCTGATTGTACCCTACGTACATATATCGACTATTACGAGGCATATATACCAGGTTACTATGTGTGCGGTATAGAAAGAGGGGAGAACGCGGAAACGCCGGATGATCTCGCGTCTCAAGGCTCGCGAACGTGTCGAGCCGACTCGATAAGACACGAACAGCCGATAATCGGCCGGACCCAGATCGTTTTGGCAAACAGGCTGCTCGATACGTCCTCGTCTTCTTTCTCTTCGTCGTCGTCGACGACGACGATGGCCGTTTTTTGTTCGTCGAGCGTGAACCGTCTCGGCGCGAGTTCACGTGGCACATACCGGCAAACACGCGTATCTATATGGATATATGAACGTAGATATTGCCGCAGTATACTATGATACTGGTGTTTACCTCACATACAAAAAGACCGTCCTCCATCTAGAAGAATTCCGCCGTACGCGACATCGAGCACGACCGCTCGTGGTAACCATCGTTGCCTGCGCCACAAAACGCTACATATATCGATATAGGTGCGATGTGTGCACTCTGTGCAGCCATTCGTGGGCCGGATACTTTTTCTCTCTCTTTCCAGTTTTTACCTATTTCACACTGCGTTGTAAATAAGTATCGGAAAATTCAACGATACGTACTGGATAGGTACGTAATAATAGTAATGATTTCTTCATTAGGGAGAAAAAAGATTTTGTATGCTTTTCGCAAGTGAATGCGTGACCCAAGATAACTAACTATTCTTCATTTATATCTTTCGGGTAATTTACGGACACCTTATGATATAAAAATTTTAAAAAACTTCTGACTGAAATAAAGTCGGCGAAAAAAAATTTCATAAAAAAATATATATATTTATATAAATAAATGTAAAACAGAAAATTAATAAAGAAATGATTATATTTAAAAAATATTTATTTATAGAACAAAATCTAAGAACAATGAAATAATTTATTCAAGAAATATAACTAATTATCTAAATTGTAATCATTTATTTAAGATAGTGTGCCACTACTCGGTCGGTAACAACTGTAAAGTGTTGTTAAAGAGAAGTATTAAGGATATACACCTCAATTGCCTTTTTCAACTCCTCAAACTGAAAATTGCAGGCATCATGAAATAATGAACGAAGTATTTTTAAGAATTGTTAATTATTTTTTGCCCATACAGATTCCGAAATATGCGAGCAGAAAGTTCAAACATTTAGCATGGTTTGCATGTCATGACGAGTAGAAAGCGCTACTTGAACGTAAAAAGTACATATTTTCAGACTACTTTTTCGGTACATTTTTTTTCCCCAATGTCACATTGGACTATTAGGAACACATGAAAAAAAAATCGGGCAGTGCCCACTGTTTTTCGAAGATATTGCAGTTAAATGATGTTTTAGACCCACATATATAGATATAGATATCGCGGCTTTCAAGGAGCGCGATGCTACCAACGTTCACAAATTGTGAGGTTATGGGCGACTTTTTACAAAAATAAGTAGAATATTGACTGTTACTGTTTCTAGACATCTTAAAGATGTTATTTTACACTCAATACGATGTATGGATTACTTCATAGATTCATATTTTTATACCGAACATTTTTTTAACTTTCATTCTTAACAGTTTGCATCAGGGAACATATGCGTCAAATCAGCAACAAAGTTGATAGAAAAAAATGATAAAAGCAAACTTATCTGATAAATTGTTAATTCTGCAGGATAGAAAGGTGTAGTTCTAGATCCCTTGAACCATTTAATGATTTTAGTTAACCTTGAAATGCGTCTTTTAATTTCTTCAGTTCAGTTGGTCAATGACTCAACAGTATGAGGTGTATATCCTTAACTGCGTTTTAGCATTTTGAAGTCGATACTTCTGAACTTTTATTCGAAAAATTAACTGTGGCGGAAAATTACACATTGGAAAGGCTCGGCTATCTCAACTTGCACTGATGACAATCTGAGAGAGAGAGACGATAGGTAGCACATCACCTTAACGCTGTCACTACAGTCGGGAGACGTCTCCTGCGCACCGCAATTAGTCATTCATGTATCCCGAACCTGCTATTGTCGGAATTCTGATTATTAAAAAAAAATAATATGCAATATGAACGCAACAGAGTAGTGCTTCAGTCGCCTCCACTGATTAGAAACAAAGTTCCACACTATTGCAGAAACTGTGACGATTCGAATCGAGCAGTTTATCAGTATAATTAGAGAAAAAACTCACCCGTCAGGAAACTTGTGATAAAATAACAAGATCTCAATATCGAGATTACTCAAGTACTATTCTGTTTTACCATAAGCGAAAGGAATTTGGCGTGTGTAGAATTGTATCGAAGAAAATCTACGAAGCGAATTCTCCGGGTCGAGTCGTGTCCAGCCAAGTCGTACCCGACCGAATTGTACTGTGTAGAGTTTTATCGGGTTGAGTTTCGACGGGCCAAGTTTTGGCGTGTCGAATTGTGGTGTGAAGAGTTGTAAAGAGTCGAGTTCTGCTGTTTCGAATTGTGGTGTGTCGAGTTTTATCGGACCAAGATTTTGTCGCGGCAAGTTTCGTTGTGTCGAGTTGCGCCAGGTCGAGTTTTACGCATTTCAATTGCGCTGTAGCAAGTTTAATCGTGTCAAGTCGTGGTGTGCTGTCTTTTGCGTTGGCGAGTAATGCCAGGCTAAGTTTTTTGGTGTTGAATTGTTACTGTGTCTAGTTTTTCTGTGACAGATCCACGGGCCAAGTTGGGTACGGACCAAGTTGTACTCTGTAGAAACGAGGTACTGGCTTTTTGGAGTAGAGGTTACGAAATCTATCTTGATACTCGAGACTTACCGCGGGATCCATTGTGTTCGATTTCAGGTTCAACGAAGAAATTGGCCCTTTTTGTACCGTATGAAGATCAATAACAAGAATATCGTTATCGCGTCTTCCACTTTAACTTTCTTTTTTAGTCAACCTTATGCCTTTCACTCGTAGACCTTCATGTCCGTTACTACCGGAATAAACGTCGTATAATTCGGTGCTATGTACAGAGACGCACCCTCTCGTATTGCTTTATCTAACGTGTCTTTTGCGCTTACGTCACCGATAATATTTAGAGGAGATTCATTTAGTCCGAAAAATGGTTCATCTGTCCCGATTCCTTGCTCTATCAAATCGTCGTTTACAAATTGTAGCTTCACAGCACTGGTACCGGTATCCAGTAATGTCCTTACTTTAAACTACGCAGGCTAACTTTAGTGTGAGGATTTCTTTAGAGAATCTTTAGCCAAATGGCCCGGCCCGTTACAGTTGTATCAAATCTCTCGTGTTCTCTTCGGCACCGTACAGTTTTGTCCATTGCCATTGCAATTATAGCACCTGAACGTCCGTCGAGCATTGCCTATTTGCTCTTTTTTCTGCTGTGATTTAATAGTCTTCGACTCTAATTTTTCCGTTGAATTTGTTAGATTATTTTATTTCGGATGAGCGCTTGTCTCTGGTCATAGATTTATCTTTTTCAATGAATCGAGAAGCTCTGCTACAGAACGAAACATCATCATTCGTGCTTAATTGCCGAGATGCGGAACCGTTATACTACTGACAAAATAATCTATCAGCTCTTCTGCAGGCACTGGCACTCTGTTCGCGAATATCAGCTTGTCGTAGGAATAATCTCCGAAACATTCGAACGCTTTTCTTCGTTCTAATTTGCTCGGTCGGTTATCAAATATCGTCTCCATTTGACTGAGTAACGTCGATAAGCTCATCGTGATATGGCTCGGATTCAAATGGTTTTCTGCTTTTCTCTTAAATTTCGAACTCAATAAAATTCTAGCGTGATTATTATCAAGTTTGTTCCCACTCCGAAAAGGCACGATTAATATTGTAAGATTCACTCAGTAAATCAGTCACTGCTTTAATGTTTACATTCGATCGCTTGCGATGGCGAAGGATTCCTCGCGACACGTTCTTCACGCATCACTAACTGTAATGTACGCTGAAGAAACTCGATTTCCCTTTTCATTAGCTCAACTCAGCGCGTTACTTCGTCGACTTTTTGTAAATTAATCGGTCGATTTTGCAGTGTTCAATTTTCAATCGCCCGTGGATTATACCGATTATTATCCTCATGTGGACGTACCTCTTTTATTCCTAGTAACGGTGGATCGAGATCACCAGTCTTTGGTTCCTGCAGATCGGCATTGTCCCTCGCATTTGCATAGTTTTCTCTATTGGCATTCACATTGACGCCATTCTGTGCATCAATTGCACTTGAATTTTCATCATTTTCATCATTCAATACTTTCAGAATTCACTTACTCGTCGGATCGTGGTTCATCATCCGCATAAGCATCTCTAATTTTAAACCATTTGTTGAAAGAAGTCTTGTAACGATCAATTCTCTCAACTGCGAAACCGTAAAATCATTAATACCTGTTTTTTTACATCCGGATTCGATATTCACTACAGAATAAATCGATCACTCAAGTTATTGCATTTATCGTAATCCAAACGCATACGGAAAACTGTCATAACTGTTCCAAAAACAAATTATGTTGCAGTCACCTCAGTTGTATCTTACTACCGACAGATGGCGCGACGACGCTTGTCCTGACGAACACATAGTTTTGTACCAGCGGATGGGCAGTCGTCCGAAAGCCATTCTTTGGACTCTTTTCAATAAATAAAAAGAACACATTTCGCACGATTATTCCTGTTATTAAAAACCGTCGCTGGAGCATCTAGAAGAGTAACGATAAAGCGTAATGTACGGAAGCTGCTACCAATAGGAGCCCTGCCACAAATAGGATCATTTACCTTAAATCGTCTATGCATAAAGCAACACTCGCACGCAATGAACCGTTCACTTTCGTATTTCAGATCTACCGATATATGTTCTCGAAAGGCACTCGGCACTGGCACATCGTGGATTGTGTACACGTTCTGCAAAACGGTGATCACACATCTACTTTGCCCTTCTGACTGAAGAATATGTTTTTTTAGTGAGACCGTTCAGTCACCCTGAGAGTAGCTTTCGTCCCGTCCGACTCAACGCGATCCTACTCCAGGCACACAGATATAGTACACGCCGCAACGGCCCGGAAAAAATAATTATACATAATTATATACGATTGTATATAAACGGTTAATATATGATCATTCATGAATTTTGTCTATACAATTATAAACAATTGTATATAACTACAAATGATAGTATTTTAATTGTTCTTGATATTGATTAAATAATAATTCTGTTAAAGTTTAAGCCCATGATGTACCCATTTTAACTCAAAATAAAAAGGAAACAAAGAAATCGACTGGTAAATACAAATTTGTAATCCATCTTTTTAGTAATCCCGGCCGTAAGCGGCTCAACTTTCGTGGTCTCTGCCAGACTGCCTGCCTAGTCGAACCAAACTTGTTTTCATACGATATCATATATCAATAAAGTGTAAGCCGCTTCACGTATTTATGAGTAACAATAGTGAATTGAGCAGTTTTGTAGCATCTTTCTTACTTAATTAGGTATGTTAGCACTTTGAGAATGCTTTACGTATACTTCCCTGACCAAAAACTTTATTTTGTCCACATTTAAATACTTTGCGATAAGAGAAATTTTTTTTAAATAATCAACTATACCTAGGATACTAATAAGAGCGTTGATTTGGACTACACTGTAAAAAAAGATTGTAAATTCAATGTACTTATGTATAGGGAATTTACAAATTTTGTGCATGAAACTGTGATTCACGTACCGAGTGCTGTAAATTTACAAATCCATCGTGAAATTAATGTACCTGCATTGGAATTTAAGAGAAATTCATTGTAAATATACAAAACTTGATCAGTAACTGTATAATTATATGACAAGTTTTTGAAAATTCCTGCACTGCAGTCGAGTTTTGTAGAAAAATCACCTAACTTTACGAATATCTTGTAACTTAGATTTCAAACACCCACACTGTAAAAAAAGACTTGAAATTAAATGTACTTATGCTTATGAAATTTAAATAATTTGTACTTGAAACTGTGATTCAAGTACTGAGTGCTGTAAATTCCCATTTCGTTTCCGAAATTAATGTACCTAACTGTAAATTTAAGCAATATTTAGTGTGAATTTCCAAATCTTGAAACACGTATACAATGTTTTGTATTCGTGTTCTGCTACTGTAAAAAAAAGTTGATAATACGCTGTTAAAAATGTCGATAACATTAAAAAATGAATATCTGTTAATAGGCACAGGGTTTATGAATTTTAAATGTAACATTGATGTAGGTATCAAAATCAATTGTAAAAAATGGTAACACCAGGACTCGAACCGGCAACCTAACGATTATGGGTAGAGTGCATGTTGCATTATGTTCACTTGAAAATACTTCCGTACACACTTCACGTTCTGATTGCAATCAATTAAACGTTTTAATATGTCAATAATAAGTACGGTTAAGAGAATAATATATGTATAACTCTTATGCCATTTTTAAAACCAAAACTACTAAGTCGTTGATAGCGTAGCTGGTAGCGTTCGTGCGTTGTTAGGTACTTAGATAGGTAGGTCGTAGGTTCAAACCCCGGGGTAGACGAAAAATTTCTTTAGCAAAAACCAATACCCGACAATTTCCAATGATGTAAAATATCTGAAAAAATAATGCCTGAGTAATAGTTCTATTTTCTTTTGATTGTTTTTAAACCCATTTTAAATTTCCAACATATATGTGATTGATATTTAAGGTACCGTTTTGCAATGAAAGATCTATGACGTACATTAATTTTATGTACCATAATCAGAAATATTTGACGCGGTACATTAAATTTCAAATACAAAGTCACTGCTATTTAAATAAAATTTGAATAACTTTCATGTGTCCTAAATTAGAATTTTCGACACATTGGTGCTTGAAATTTAAGAGACGGTTTGCGAATAAAAACTTCCGGTACCGGTACTTTAATTTTCAAGTAGATTTTTGTTACAGTGTAAGAAAAGTTCTAAGAATTTATTAAAGTATCAACTTTTTAAAAAAATTGTCAAATTTTTGGAAAATCTGATTTTCCATTTTGTGGAATTAATTCGTTAACGTTTCTTGATACATATCACTTTTTAAAATTCCTTTTGTTACAATTTTATTCTCAGAAATCGTAAAAAATCTTGAAAGACGGAATGTCGAAAGAGGCTTACATATATGACCATAAATTTAGTCATATATATATACAATCTTATATGATCATGTAAGATTACATGTCATAATATAGAATTATAAATAGACTTATACATGTCATCATATATCTGTCGATATTATAAAAGGATGATCTCACCTCCGCCGCCGCATATCAAGAATCGAGAAACTTAGAAAAATTCAGGGAGGTCCGTAACGCTCTGGAGGGGAAGGAGGGGTCTCCGACACGCCAAGTTCGGATTATTCTAAGTCCCTTAATGGGCCTCTAAGCCCGAATTTTTCTGATTCACTCAATGGACCCGAAAGGCCGAAAGTTTCTATGTCCCTTAAGCGAGCGCGCGACACAGAAAGAAATGAGTAGTTGGTAAACCTGAAAAATTGGTTCTCACAACCACCCGGAATAGTTGATATAGTTGGTTAAAGGAACTAAAATGTCGTTGGAAGAAAATATACCCGTAGTAATTAGGAACCAACAGAAATAGTAACCCAAGCTATAAGCTTAGTTAGTACATGCAATCCGTTTTAATGCAGCTTTAGGTTAGAAATTAGATTTCATAACTCATCGTATTCGCTCCCGCTACTACAAAACGAGGTTACAAAATGTTATGGTTACAATAAATGACTCAATGAAAAATGCAGTTCACTGCTATGAGCGATTTAAAGAAGCCGAGTCACAAAAAATCTGTATACATTAATGATCAATAACTCCAGCTAAAAAATATAATAATACCCATACCTAACAAACAATTATCAAAATACGTAATTCTTATTCAACGAACTATAGTCCGCTGCAAACTTCTTTTCTTTTCACTTTACACTTAAATGTGTCCACACGTTTGTCATATAACACAATAGCCTTGTTAGCCTTCATCATTCGCGAATTAAAAAATATTAGTGACCCGAACAATCCGATTAGTGTTGGGAGGAAAGTGATTGGTAATCAAAACCAACTCGTAGGGTGCACGCAGTTGCGCCACCTCATGGCTGTTGGTAAGGACAGAATTATGATTGGTTGTCGGAACCAAGTCGTCGGTCTTACTTACTAGTTTTCGCTTACCAATCACATATAGTTACGGATACTTATTCAATTGAGTTTCTGTAACTAATCTGCGTCACAGCATATGCTGGAAATGGTTATCATGACTACTTTTTTTTTTCGTTCAGCCACAATAACATCCTAGTAATTATGCATAATAGTTTTCTCCCGTTTATTCGCTACCTCACGATTTAAAATATAAATTATATATAGACTTATACATATACTCATACATAATTATATATAACAATTTTTTTCTCTTTATTTACTACCTCACAGGGTAGTTCCATACAAGCTTTGCTTTGTCTGTTCGCACCGAATTTTTTTCAATGCTCAACTTTTAACACAACCCAAATTACGACCCCGTTCTCACTTCTGACATTGTAAGGACGGTTAGTAAGGTATAAATAAACTCCGAGGAACGCGTGTCTGTGATGAAAGATATACAATATATATTCAAGTGATGAAAAGAAAATAAAGTATTGCAACGACATGTATCGTCTTCGACGGTCAAACGCTAGAGGCGTCACACTCGGGGCTAAACGTGAGACATAACGTATTTTTCCAAAACCATAAAACAGATAATATCTTGGCGTTACATGTAATTATGTATTTTCTCATTTATCGTCAATAACTGGAACAATTTCAAGAAAATTGAATATTCGAACAGAGACACAAGGAAACTATTGTAATTCAAATAATTTACGAGCACGTTATCATGAAAATGTTCATAAGCATCATTATGTCATGCAACAGCAACAGCGACCGAGTCTGCGGAACGTGCGAAATGGAAAAGAGGTCGAAGTAGTAACGGCGAGCGGATATACAGCGACGATTATGCGAGAGGGTAATAAAGATAACGACTCTCCCACGGTAATTGGCTGAGTTTATTAATAACTCGATACTTATGCACGCATTCGATTCATACACGTGGTTATCGGTGTATACAATATTGCACGTGGTTCGTGAGAGAAAACCTTACGCTTTGACGGATCGATGATTCTCGATTTCATATTTCTATAGATCTTTTTTTAGCTATGCCAGCGATGATGGTCACTGCACGAAGCGCGTAAGCCCTCGTCTGAAAAGAGTGTTGGGATTAGTCATTGACTGGTATTCGTAATCCGATATACACTCGGTGAGAAGTTTATCACGTGGGTGCATTGGTATTTGTTCCTGAACAATTCAGTGGAATTGCCGAGCGATAATACAGAGAAGTTGAGTTGAATATACAAGCTATACGATGAAGAATATATGCGACTGGATTTGTGACACTCAACGTCACTCCGTCAGTAATTTCGTCAATGCAGAATGAAATGGGTCAATAGAGGCCACTGGTGATGTCTAACGACATTTTTTTCTTCTCCTCTTACGCTTGAAATCTCTAGGTCAAAAATGTCTGTTTTTCCTTTTTTATTCTTAAGGTGAAACAACATCCAAGGACCTCGACAAATCGATTTTTTTACCCTAAATGATAGCTGAAAATATTATGAAGATGATATTAAATTCCCAGAGCGGAATTATTGGCCATTGATGATATTCCAACGCCTCTAGATGGGGCTTTTTTCTCTTTTGACGCTTAAGGATGTAGGAGCGCGATGAGGTGCTCTACGTGCTCGAAAGTGAAAATTCAAAGAGAAATTTGAACATTTCCCGATGGAATCAAAATCTGAAAAAAATTAAGCATACAAAAGGTGTGGAAAAGATTAATTTTGCATATTAATGATTGCAAAATGTTATTAACAAAATAGGTGAAAAAAAAAATTGTTCAACGAATTATCCGGCAACCTAACTTTTTTTTCGAATGTAAATGATTTATTCAGTTTTCTGAAAACGTACGAATTTTTTCAATTCCCCTTCTCTTGATTTTAATTTCTTAAAGAAGAGAGATCGTTTACCAGTTCCAAAAAATCTGGAAAACAGTTGTCATCATAAGTGATAGCTAAACATATAAAAATCATCATATCAAATTCTCAGAACAATATAACAAATATCTTGGATGTTATCATGAATCGTCACATTTTTTCGATCTAAGAGGGAACATTTGTTGAAACTTTAATCGCGTATTTCTCAAAACTGATTTTTCTAAACTGCTTACGTAACTTTTCATAATGACAATGCAGGATTCATCTCAGTGATGAAATCCAATGCAATCTGAATAAAGTTGGATTTTTGATGGTTAAAGTGGTACAAGTTTAAAAGTGCATCGGCGCACGAATTAAATGGACTTCTGTGTCATATCACATCGTCGAGTCACCACATCAAAAACTCGCGGCCAAACAGCACGACTCTCGCAATCATTTACGTCGCGAGATGACTCACATCCTTCAGAAAAATACACACAACACGAGCGGTGCGCTGTACGCCGGTGATGATAAAATATCCGGCGTCTACGATCCGATGACTAAGGGGAGACGTATTGTAGGTATAGCGGAGTGCACAATGTGATTGCGAGAACGAAAAAAAAAAAAAATACATTAAACTCCACGGGACACGCTGCTAGTATCGTGTGAGTAAGATAATGAGAAAAGGAAAACAAAAAAGATAATAAATATCGCAGAAACGTTGACTGGTAAAAACACGAACTATCAAAAACGAACTCCTTGTTGAATATGCAATGAGTTTCCTCCAGAAATAGTCGTGCAAGTATATTGTTGAATGTAAGATAAATTATTTTCTGAAATATATATATCGGGTCCTATGTTTCAATAGAAACTTTCCTTGATTGGAACCAAAATAGGCAATCAAGTGATAAAAGTTGTCACCGCAATTCATTACTTTTTGCTACACGGAGAGAAGAATATGGCAATAATCTCTCGACTCAACATAGCAATCGAGTTATATTCCGGTTTTCTGGCGATTTACGCTATACACAGCCATCTTGTTACCATGAGTAGGCGATATCTGAGAGAAGAAAGATTTATATCATACCGATATTTTCATCTCCTCAGATTAGAGTGACCCCCTCAATGCACATTGGAAACTATACAAGTTGGTGTCGTGGAAGCGACCATATATTTGTTAATTTTATAACTATGTTAATTTAAGGTAGAAATGCATTGGGAGTAGTTAAACAGTATCTATAATTTTGGCAGTGTCTTCCAAAATACATTGATAGTTCCAATATATATGGCATTGTATTCAATCATAGTGTTTCGACGAACGAGCGTACGCGTTTAGTACAGTTAGCCATATGCGCGACTGACGAACCCGATAGCAATGGATAGCCTAGCGCAACAGTGTGGAGAAATTCCCCATGCCGCTTGGGGTGCTCGCCAATGTACTTCCCCGTCTTCCGATATTTTCATTATTCCTCGTCAGAGGCATCTCGGGTAGTGTTATTGTGAGTTTTGATCTGTGTGAGCGGTGACCTGTGTCCATTATGTATTTTAACATAAATAATGTGCTTAGACATGAAATCCCCATTAAACAGTGACTCAATAGTCAATGATACATTGCCGACAATACCATAGTGTAATGTTCAACACTTATAGGACTCTCTCTGTCGCACCTAACCTCACTATTTAGAAAGCTGCAACGTTACTCAGCTGAATGAGCTTAACGGTGGAAGCATGTTCATAACGAAACAATGGATATGAAAATAAAATTGAATACAAAAACGTACGTGTAAATCACTATATTTTCACAAACCTTTACACCTTTTCTTTCCTTTCCTTTCCTGTCCTTCCGCTGTACATATTTACATTTGAGTGAACCGCATTAATATATAAGTTAAGTAATTTGTAAAAAAAAATATTTGAACTGCCCGTCATTTTTCTGTATGAAAAGATTCAACTTTTCACATTTTTACGCACAATAGAAGAAAAAAAAATTATTTTCTGTGATTGATTGCGATTCGTTGACCCATTTTATTGATAATACGTTGGAGTTACTGACATTTGTATTGCAATTTAGTCGAGATATCAACCGTACTCTATGGAAATCTCCGTAAATTCTGCGTAGACTCAAGTCCGATATGTACGCAGACGATTCCCGTACTGAATGCAAGTCTTCGTGAATTCTATGTTGGCTCGAGCTCTGAACGCATGGAGAAGATCCCCATACTGTACTGTGCACCCGTGTAATTCATATTCACTCGACAGTATGGTGAGATTTCCTATGCTGCCGGAATATTTTCAATTTGCTATGTTGTATGGGCTTTTTCCCCATATTTTTATAGAGACTATAACCGAAACATTCTCTCCGTGTACCCTATGTATTTGACATGAGTTATGTGTTGTAATAATATGAAATTCTTGGTGAAAATGATGAAACAATGGGTTTTTTAAAAATGAAAACTGTTTTTAAAAAGTGCCATAAAAATAATTGAGAAATAAACAGGAAATGTCTTTTCCCATACACTTGATGTAATTTTCACGAGTGGGAAAAAATAAACGTTTATAAATTTTTTTCGTTTTTATCGAATTTTAAAAATATTCAATGGAACCATTTAAAGATATGATAATCATGAATAAAAATAAAAACCGAATTTCGAAAAAGGAGTATTGCATGCCAGCAATTACTCAATTTCATTCTAACCGAATCTCCGTTTCAAACGTCTGTTCCAATCCTAGCAAAACTTTCACGTGCGTATCCATTAGATTTCGCGCACGTATCAGCAGAGACTGCGTTTGACGTTTCCTCTGTCACTCTCGCTGCAACTGTTCAGAGTGTATTGCAACAATAGACGATGACGCCGACAGATAAATCCTGATGCTATCTCGTTGGCGTTGGATCATCTTCTTGATGGTTGAAAGCGCATAAGAGTGATTCGAAATGCGCGCCCAGGCCGGTGTGTCGGAGCTGTGTGGAGGGGCGAAAGGCCGGAGTATACATGTGTTTGGGATAGGACGTACAGTCGTTATACAGTTGCACACTGGATGCGCCGTAGGTACGTCGGCATTCCCGTTTCAATCAGGCAAACGCTCACGTCGTTCATCCGTCGGACGTATCTGGCCACGTTTATCGCGTAACGGCGGCGCCGTCAGTGGGAAAACCAATTTGCAAATAGGGCGCGCCGTTAGCGCGGTGCGCTTCAGCAGGAGGACGATAGAAGTGAAGGGGTTAACGTCGCCGGGCGTCGGAATCAGATCTGGCGTGGCGTGTGGCGTCGCTTCGGTGAGCGAGAGCTACAGCAGAGTCCTCAGCGATCCTCGCCATCCCTCCACTTCCTATAACTATCTCTACCCACGGTGTGTCTGAATCAGCGTACTACTAATTACGCGCAACGATCGAAGCGATTCCCTGGATTTCTGTGTTTCGTTGTGCGATCTCGAACTCTCGTATAGAATAGGTGTCGCTCTCGCCTCGATGTGCTATTTGCAGGCAACGCGCTTTCAGTTTCGCTAACTTTGATCACGGCACGCGCTGTCAGAGATTAAGGATTTTGAATTCAGTCTCAGACAATGTGTTATGGAATACATATATTTGCTTTTTTGCTCGTAAAATTGTTGCATTAAGATGAGGATGTATTCAGAACAACAAAATATATTTTGGCAAGGAAAAGAAACTTAAACACCGTATTTTACCATAATTGGGTGGGAAAATTTTTAAATCGTATACTAGCACTGCAGTGTAAATTTATTAATATTTTATACTTTTACTTGCAGCACATTGAAAAGTTTCAATGATTATTTGTATTATGATAGATTCATGATAATAATATTTCAATAGAATTCTAACAAAAGGGGAATTGATTATCAGCCTGCTTAGTTCGCTTGTATATGGCTTGTGCAGGATCTGTGAGATGCTGCCAAAATAGATAGGAGTTGGGACACTCGCTGTTGGAGTTCCGTTGCATCCTACTAATGCTGGTCGTGCGGCTCGTGCTGGTATTCGCCCGGACCGGACCAGACCGACCAAACCCAGAGTTCCGACAATGATATTCTGGCCTATTACGCGATCGGTCGAGCGATTATCCGTAATTGCTAATAGACCGAAGACTTGATCATGGGAATGGTTTCGCACAGTATATCGTGTATTACGCTAGGTATACATATGCATAAATTCCGAAATGGCTGAATATATATGTCAAATATGGATATGACAGAAGCTCGCATATTTTGTATATACTTTTTATTAGCAGTGTGTGAATCTCAATTTTTTTCGGGTACTCGACGTTCGGTTCCGGTCGGGGTTTTCTCAAAATTCGAAGTGTCATAAAATTTGAACCACTCGACCGAATTGTGTTAAATTTATTCCTAGACTTTGTTTCATGTTAATCCATTCGTCAATTAAATTTGTACCCGGTATCCCGTGGAATCTGAGCTGAATCAGTCGAGGTGACTTCAGGAATAACGTCAATGTTTCCATAATTCAAAATCCTTCAAAATCCAAAATGCTGTATCGATCTTTACCAAATTCGGTATCCTCTACAGTTGGATATTGAATTGTCTTTTTTAAGCCATTGAGCAGGGCTGGTCGAAGCTTACTTGAATTAGTAAGAAAATATTAATTTTTCGAAAATTCGGTATTCTATACAATCCATACAAATACAATAACATACAGCCATTTTTCAAAATATTCAATCTTATAAAATCTTGAGAAATAATGAAATTTTCCGATATTGTATACATAATAATGGTACGCTGCCGCTCTACCAATGCATCGAATTTCAGCTTGATTGTTAAAGCTATTTTCGGGATCAACGGTTTGAATGTCGCAAGTCTGCCATACACACCCATACACACCGCAACAGAGTTGGGGGCAATGCATTATATTCTTAATCATCATCGTTTTTTTAACTCATTATCTTGAAAATACATAATGGAATTCGGATCTACTACACATTACTTTTTAAATGAGTAATGGTGCAGAGATCTAATACCCATTATTTTTTAAATGTTTAATGGACCAGAGATCCATCACCCACTATTGTTTTAATTTTTAATGGAGCAGTGCTACAGCGCCCATTACTTTTTTAATAGGTCATGGAGCAGGAATCCAACACCCATTACTTTTTTGATATGTATATAATGTTACTGGCACTGTCTAACTCTGCCTAACCCTGCCTAACTTGTCTAACCCAGTCTAACCCTGCCTAACTCTGTCCAACTCGGTCTAACCCAGTCTAACCCTGTCTAGCCCTTCCTAACTTAACCTAACGCTGTCTAACCCTGTCTAACTTTGTCTTACCCTGCCTAACTTAACTTAACGCTGCCTAACCCTGCCTAACTTTGTCTTACCCTGCCTAACTTAACCTAACGCTGTCTAACCCTGCCTAACTTTGTCTTACCCTGCCTAACTCTGTCTAACCCTGTCTAATCCTGTCTAACCCGGACTAATCCAGTCCAACCCTGTCCAACCCTGCCTAACTCTTTCTAACCCTGTCTAAGCCTATCAGCTAGACAAGGTTGGACAAGGTCATGCTGGGTTAGACTAGGTTAGACAGAGTCAGACCGAGTTAGGTACAGTTAGGCGCGGTTAGACAGCGTTAGACCGACTTAGGCAGGGTTAGACTGGGTTAGGCGGAGTTAGACAAAGTAAGGCGGCGACGATTTCAGTAACAATGTATGAATATTATAAAATTAATGGGTGCTGGATCCGTGCTCCATTACCTATTGATAAAGCAATGGGTGCTGGATGCCTGCTTCATTACACATTAGAAAAGTAATGTGAGCTATAGCACTATTCCATTAAAAAATAACGTGTGCTGGATCTCTGCTCCATTATCCATTGAAAACTAATGGGAGCTGTAACGCTGCTCCATTCAACATTAAAAAGGTGATGGCAGCTGTACCACTGCTCCATTAAACATTTAAAAAATAATGGGTACTCGATATCTGTTCCATTCAACATTTTTTTTGAATGGGTGCTGGATCTATGTTTCAGTAAACATTAAAAAAGTAATGGGTGCTGGATCTGTGTTCCATTGAAAATTTAAAAAATAATGGGTGCTGGATCTTTATTGCATTAAACATTTAAAAAATAATGGTTGCTGGATCTCTGGTCCATTCCTCATTGAAAAAGTAATGAGTACCGGATCCGATTTCCATTATCCATTTTTTTTTAAATTTAATGATGCATTATTTTTACATTAAAAATCTCGCAACGCTGTACCGAATACATATATACGGAAATTTTTTCTAATTAACTACTTTTGAGAATGCAGAAACTGTTTTTTTCCACAAAGAAAAAAACTTTTTCTACGAAGCACCAAAAATGTGCCGAACGTACCTCTCCGTCTTGTGTCTCAACATTTGATGCGGTTGTCATTCACTAGATAATTGTTAACAATCATAATTTAGTCGTATTTGCTTTTACAAACTCCCTATATACTTGATAAACGTTAGGTGCCAATGTTGAAGTAAAAGCAAATTTTTTGGTGTTATTCGGGCACCCGTACCCATGTACACTGAGAAAAGAAAATTTTTTAAGTGTTGACAATTTTGTTGTCTTAAATAAATCTTGCAGTCATGGGCTATCAACAGATTGTACCGTTAATCCGACGAAATACTTGAAATCCATCAATCAAGGTATATTTTAAAAAATTGACTCACTAAATGCTTTAACTGACTGAATAAACTAATAATAATCACTAAATATAAATAAATAATATAGAAATCCCTTATAAATTGCAGAAAATTATTTTCATTGCCAGACTTTATAAGTCAATGATGTTATTTTATAAAAATTCACAAAAAATGAATAATTGTTACTCTTTTACACCGCTCTCCAAGCGTAGTGACCTATTGGAGATTCGAACCTAAGACCTATCAACTACCTATCTAACGACCTAAAAACCTAAAGACGAGCACAGTAACCACTAGACCAAACTGACGACGTAAATTCTGTATATTTTGATTCCATATTAGCTGCATCATTGGATAAATACGGTTATCAGACAGACTTCGATAAAACTCGGTACTCGGAGGTTTTTGGGGTCGCTCACTACGAATCTGAACCTAGAATTTAGAAATTCATCGTCACGGATCCAATACGGCCAACTAAGGCACAAGGAGTTACTTGGTTCGGATGTACCTTAGTATTCAGGAGGTTGTGGGGTCGCTGATTACGAATCTGAACTTAGAAATTAAGAATTCAACATAAGTCGTCTAATATGGTGGACTTGTAATGATTGAAATTTGAATTTGTATCATAAGAGCGCGTAAACGGCTAGAGAGCGTCAGCTCTCTAGTAATAAGCCTGAATACTGGGCGTAATTGGGTCATTTGTATAGTACTGAGAGTAACTAATCGGTATTTCAATTATTCTCGCTCTCTGCTTTCTAGGCTGTCGAAAGGAGAGGACGTACGTCAAGTGCCAATATTTTTGGATATAGAATTTCTCCGTTTATTGTGCCGGCCGGTCATTAGAGAGATATTATAGAGATAAGTAACTATATATATATATATATATATATATATATATATTGATACATTATTATCAGATCGGACAATGTTATTGATTAAAATATCATCAATTATATGTGTATTATTTGTGTCATTGTTAATAATTTATATTCGAGAATATTTGTCTGTAGAAGCGACAATTATTATTAAATTACACGCCCGGGATTAGTAAATAAAATAAAATAAACCTAAATTTTATAAAATATTAAATTATTACAGACTAAAATGTAAAAAGTAATTTGATTCGGATGAAACTCGGTATTTGGGCGTTTTTAAGGACGTTGATAATGACTATAAGCATAACATCAAAAAATTCAAGATGGCGGACCATAAATCAAAAAGTGAGTAGATTTGAATGAAAATCTGTGCTCGGGAGTTTTGAGGTTGCTGATTACATATCTGAACCCCAATTTCAGAAATCGAAAATGGTACATTCACCATAACGAACCAAAGTGCATAAAGTAATTTGATTTGAACGAAAATCGAAAACATGTGTTTCTGGTATCACTGATCCGAAATCTAAACTCAAGATTCAGAAATTCAAAACCGTGGATATAACATGGCGGATCAAAATGCAAAACCTGGCCTTATGTGGTTGTAACTTAGTAACCGGAGGTGTTTGAGGTCACCGATTACGCATGTGTAGTCATTGAGTGTCCCTGAGCACCGAGTTTCGTTTAAAGCAAGTTTCTTTTTGCATTTTGGTCCACCATATTGGATCTATCATTGTGTATTTTTAAATGTTGAGTTCAGATTTGTAATCAGCAACCTAAAAAACTCCGTAATGCAGCTTTTCATTCACATCGATTTACTTTTTAAATTTTTAAGCGCTATCCAAAATTTCTATATTTCACGTTCAGACTCGCAATCAGCGACCTCAAAAACCCCAAAATACAGATTTTCATTCAAATCGAGTCACTGTATGCATTTCGGACCTGGGATACACATTTTTATTTAAATCAAGTCACTTTTCGAATTTCTTTCCGCCATATTTGAACCACCATTTTGAATTCCTGAATGTTGCGTTTAGATTCGTCGCTGTACTACAAAGCGAGCTACAATGTTAAAATCGTTTTGTTCAATTGAAAAACGAAATTTTGACTAAATAGATGAGACCATTAATTGCAATAGATATGTTATTCCCCTAACAATAATTTTGTTTAACCACACCCAGAGAAATGGATTTGACGGGTTTATTTAAATCGATTATAGGGTTTATTTGAAATTAATAACATTTTATTCAGATCAGATAGAATTTATTCCAATCAGATAAATTTTATTTAAATGGAATAAAGTCTATTTGATTGAAATAAAATTTAATCTAATCGCAATAGACTCTATTTGATTGAAATGAGATTTCATTAATTCCAAATACACCACATAATTGATTCAACTAAACTCATCAGACCCATTTCTCTGGGTGCAACTACGGTATACGGTTGCAGTTATACAATCAAAGTATTCTATGAATGATTTGTTTGATCGTTTTGTTTTTTTTTAGTATTTTTGCGTGGTTGACCGAAAGAAATATTTGGTTGTTATTCAAGCCCTCTGCTGTTGCTTGAAAGTTTATAGTTATAGTTGTTTTAACAAACGTTCCGTGAACTCAACAATTTAATTTATTTGCGGCAATCAATGACGTGTTAATGTAACTATACGTTGTCAACCGTTTGATTTAGTTGAGTCAGTCTTTTATATCGTCTACTGCAAAACATATTGAATTATTGAAACTCCATATGTGTCGAGTCAACCAATTATAAATCAACAAAATATATTTATTTGATTTGATTAATTTCTTTTCTCAGTGTAATCCGAAACGTTTCGGGTACTGGATAATTGGGTAACCGACATTACCCGATCCGACCCAACCCGAGAAAAAACGCTACCTGCACCCCCCAACTTTTCATATAATTATGCAAAAATATATGTTGAGTATATTGGAAACTGTATCAATATGTACCGGGTAAATTTTAAAGTTTTTTGAGGTAGAATAATAGCTGAAAACCTCTAACTACCATTATTTTGAGATTGAATATTATTTAAGTAAAAACTCGATTCGAATACATTTTCTGATTGAGAATGGGATAAACTATCTGTACCAATCACAGCACTGAATGAACCATTAGAATACGTTTTATTGAGTTCGATTGACTGATATTATTAGAATAGAGTAAATCGATTGAATATTGATCCCAACACTTTGGTGGAATGACATATATCCGCTGACCGCTTTAAACCTTCATGCTTTCTCAATAAGGATGCATTTTGTACGCCAGATGCTTCGTTTATAGATACGCCGGATGCTGCTTCGTTTATAGATGATACGATAATCTGTTAGTCCAATTGCGAAGTGAGTTAAAATTAAATCGACATTTTGTAATCTGATCGAAAAGTGAATTTCACAGAGAAACCTATGGAAAATATACGATAGAAATTTATTATTATCGTTTTACAAAATTTCCTTATTTTTTTAATGAAATTTTTTTTCAATTTTTAAGAAAATATTTGCGTATGCGTCAAATTTATACCTTTCTTCACTTAAAAAAATAATTAATATCTGTCCAATACAATTTGTTATATTAACTACACAGGGTTTTTGCTAACGAAGATCAATGCTCCGATATTACACGATTATTTCTTAATGTGTTTGCACTTTTTTCTTTTTTAACAACTGCTCCTCGGGCGCCAACATTCGAGAGTTAATGCGTTCCCCGGCGATCAGCTAACAGGCCCGATTTTGTTCACCAGTATATTTTTGAAAACAGTCAACAATTATTTATTGTCCATTTACGGATAAATTAACTCTGCAAGTAGTCTACTTGAATATATAAATGTATCGCAAGAGAAGAGCCATTAATGCATATTTCGTAATTTACTGCATGGTATATATGGCAGTGTTTACATATTTTTTAAATACGATAATATTTTTAAAAATGCATGAAAACTAGAAAATTTTCGACTGCAGTAAGAACTTGATTAACGAAAGAAATGTGTTAACAAAGATTGTGAAAAAATAAAATAACCGTACGCATATCATAATCGGGAGATTTTACCACTTAACGACAAATAAATCTTCCGAATATAGTACGCAAAGGGTTAGTTTATTGCTTCACAATTTGTAGTTGACCTAATATATTTACAAATTAAGTTTCTTTTACAGTCAAGAATGTTTTTATTTTTCGATTTTAAACGAAGTCATTCGGACATGAACTGTCTAAATCTTTATGTACTTCGTCAAAACTGGAGATAATTGGTTGAATGATTAGTTTATCATTTCACGATTTTTTGCTTATCCAATTTTTTTATAAATCAAACTCCTTTTACATTCAAGAATTTGGGTGGGGGTCAAAATAGTGAATGACCAAAATCGTGAGAGATTAAAACAGCGAATTCCGAAATTAGGAACGTCTGAATCTAGAATGGTTATCATTATGAAATTCGCTATTTCAGTCATTCGCTATTTTCACTTTCATCTTATTGAAATGCATTTAAAGTAGCGAATGATAAAAATGGCAAATGACTGAAAAACCGAATTCCATAATTATAGACATTCTACATTTGGACGTTCGTTATTTTTAAATTCGCTTTTTTGGTCTTTCGCTATTTTGGTCATTTGCAATTTTGATCCCCACCCAAGAATTTCTGATTTTTCAAATTTAAATGAAATCATTCGGACATGAACTGTTTAACTCTTCATCTCACTGCGTCAAGATTAGAGATAGCTGGTTGAATGGTTGCACCCATAGGAGCACTGTAAGTGTACCTCGCAGAGATGCAAGAGGCTAGTAGCACTACTGTAGGAATGCAGCGTCGACAGCCGGGTGGAAATTAGAGATAACGACGTATCGCCCGCGCGATTTGCCAGAGGCGTTCACCAGTTTGCGGAAGAAGCATCAACCCTCGCTTTAATCCTCGAACTACGATCTGCCATGCAGACTATACGTGCTATAAACCGAAGGATAGGAATATACAGAGAAGATGGGGACGATCAGAAGGAGCTGAGAGCATTTGCAACAGAGATTTCAACAAGTCAATTTAAGTTTAGACAGATCACCCAGTTAACGACAGCTTCTATAACTGTTTCCAACTGGTCGCTCTTATCGTACTCTATTTATCGTATTGATGAAAATAGGTTATCAAAATGGTTACCTCTTGCCATTTGGTGACCTAAATTCCTCTATTCGTATTTCCTGTCACCTAATTTTCCATGTCGTGAAAATTCGATTTACCGTACGTAAGCATTTCTCAAAGATTGTTAGTTATAAAGAAACTTCTTTAAACACACAATGACTTACGAGCTTTTGGAATCCTCTTTCTGAACATATATAGTTTTTTGGAAAATGTATTCTTTTTATAATAAAATCTAAAGCTAAAATCTAGCTTTTTAAAATTGATTTTAGGTTGAAATATATAAATTTCCAAAATATTAATTTTAGCAACGTAAACAACAGGAAGTTCTATGAAAATTTGTAAATCATTTATTCATTGAATTAATTTCAGCCTTTTTGCGATTATTATAATTCAAATAATTTTTTTCGATTTGTTTTTGCTTTCCATACTACTTGAACTTTCGGTTGGTATTTTTAGTTTTTAGTTAAGTTCGGTTCGTATTTATAGTTAAGTGATTCTAGGGTAAATAACTTAACTTAAGGTGAGAATTTGTGAAATAACATACCAATTATCCTGGTTTGTTATTTGAATTTGGAAGCTATTAAAGATTTGTATATCCTCATCATTGACCGGCTTAATTAGAGTATGTATTTCAATGTTCGTGACGGCTTCTCATCTCATGAATTCCTTCTTCGAATGCTGTACGCTCGATTCAGAATTGACTTCACTAAGCTACTTGGTCTTCAATTGGAAAGCTTTGCGAGAGATGAAGATTAAACCAAGGTGAAGAGAAGCCAGAACGAAGCTGAGCTGATGACTGAGCAAAGTTGATACGTTTCGTCAACCTGATCCACAGAACTGAGAGAGGGTTCTTTGAAGAGGTTGCATACCGGAGCGAGAGTATTATACCATAATATACGACTAAAGCCAATTCTCTGTCTTCAACCGCTTACGCATTTCAACGTAATGCATAAGTACTAGAATCCTCCTGTCGAGACACTTGACCGAATAGTATACGACCATGCTTAAATCGGACTTAATCTAATTTTTTATTTCTTTTATTTATTTATGACCATCAAAACTTCTGCGTCTGCAAAAAAAACTTTGTCAACGCGTTGCGCCGCCACATTAGTTCAGAAATAAAATGTCCCGGGACGTTTTTGATCCGTTTTATAATTCCCCGATGGCGGATTTAAAAAAAAAAAAATTGTGCGAAATTAAGACCATCTCTGCCAATTGAAAACTTTGTCACGTTATATCTTGGCTAGACGAACTCCTAGAAAAAAAACATATCTGCCCCTACTGTTCCTTTTTTTATTATCTAATGGCGGGTTCCCCGGATTTTTTAAAGGGCAGAGTAATTTTTTTTTTTATATTTTAAAACTTTGTTCGGCGATATCTTGGCGAGATTAATTTCTAGGAAAAAAAATCTGCCTTTTCTGTTCCTTTTTCGATTATTTAGTGGCGGGTTACCCCGGATTTTTTTTTTTTTTTGCTTTTCTAAGTAGTTGTTTACAAATTTGCCCGCGACACTATTTTGTTTTGCATTTTTGTCTGCCATATTGAGGTCGCCATTTGGAGTTTACCAATTTCAACTCGAAATTCGTGTTTAGCGACTTTGAAAATCCCCTAGTAACGATGTTCATCAAAATCGAGTTAGTTTTTTTAAATTTTGATCCACCATATTGAATCCGAAAAAAAAAATTTCATCGCTTCAAACAAAATCCAGGGTAACCCGCCACTAGATAATCGAAAAACGAACTGAAACGGCAGTTATGTTTTTTTTCTACGAGTTGATTAAGCCAAAATCCAACTTGACAAAGTTTTCAATTTCCAGAAGTCGTCTTAATTTCACACTTTTTTTTTTTCAAAGCAATCCGCCATCGTGGAATTAAAAACGAAACAAAAAAGTCCTTAGACATTTTCCTCTCTGAACTAATGTGGCGGCGCTACGCTTCGACAAAGTTTTTTCTTGCAGATGCAGAAATTTTGATGGTCATTATTCATTTAAATTATCCTTAATTATCAAGTAAGCTATACGTAGCAATTTCTCTCAGTGTTACTGAACGGAATATATCGATATACCGATATCAGAAAAAAATGCGTAAGCGACTCATTGTGCCCATAATTTCTGCGGTGATCACCTACGGGAAAAGTTGAGAGTCTGAAAAAACGTGTCAAAGTATCTTGTGCAGAAAACGTGGAATCGAACCAAACCAGAGATTTATCATTGTTTCACACCTGAATAAATTTATGTGAGTGTGGAAATTTTAATCAATCTTGATTAATAAAGTTTGTTCATGCCACTTTGCGCACAAGCCATCGAACTCGAGTTTGTTGACAGTCGAACAGAAATATTAACGAAAATCATGAACGTAATTCATAGTAGTATTAGAAATAGCTCCGGGCGGAACTTCGTTGTACTTCTCAAGCACAGGACATTCCGTCAAAGTCTTCAGAGAACATAGATACAAGTATAGGATCCTATAACACATTTCAGGGAGACGCTTCCTTGCTTGCATTTTCTCGTGTACATGAACGCCTAATACCAGTTGACGGAGATGAAGTTAGCTATGTGATGTGCTTATACGTTTAGATAGTCCTGTCAGTACAGTCTGGTCAAATGTTAGACTTTTGGGAAAATTTCCAACATTTCTCGATGGGATAAAAATTTGGGAAACATCGAATATATTCAAAGTACCATGAATTTCGATTTTGTACAATAATGATTGTACGATGTTATTAACAAACCGATCAAAAAGAAATTATTGCATAAATCACCCATCAACCCACACCGAGACAAAAAGTTTCCTTGATTCAAAGAAATAGGTGGATTGAATTTTTTTTTAATTTACAAGAAATATTTACTTGTTTTCAATGGAATATTGGCTTTGAATTTCAAAGAAAACATTTCATTGCCTTTAAAGAGACATTTGCTTGAGGAGCGTAATCGAAGAGACGTTTTCATTCATTCAAGGAAACAGTGTCTTTGATTTAAAGAAACGACTTTATTGACGGCATCAGGTCCGCCACTGGTTAGCGCGAACGCGTCTGTCGCGCCGCCTCAGATTTTGATTTTGATTTTTTTTATCTTGAAAAATGCGCAGAATATAACAAATTTCGGATATGCGTTTTGCAAAAGAATCTTGAGTGTAATAGATGGTTTTATGCCGAACACATATGAAAAATTCGTTATTTCGCGCACATTTAAAAAAAAAATCAAAATCAAAATCAAAATAAAGAAAAAAATCTGAAAAAATTCGTATGCATTCAAATAAATTAACATATCATTTTCATTAGAAAAAAAGTTAGGTCGACTGATTGTTTGTTGAACCATTTTTTTTTCACCAATTTCTTAATAACATGTTGGGATGATTATTATGCGAAATCAATCTTTTCAGCACGTTCTATATGCATTGTTTTTTTCCGATTCTTATCCCATCGGGAAGTGATCAAAATTGTCTCTGAAACTCACTTTTGACGGGACTGTACGTATACATCCTCAACCTAACGTCTGCCGTTTCGCGGCCCGCGATTTTATAGGTTAGGTTCTTTAAAAGCAAAGAAACAGAGTTCTTTGTACTTCAATTTAAGATCAAGTATATTATTACCTTGATTTTAAAGAAAGTTTCTTAGGTTGGAATTTCAAAGAAATTTCTTTGAATCAAGGAAACTTTTTCTCTCGGTGCACATTTTTTCAAATGAAAATGATTTGGAATTTTTTAAAAATATGTGACGATTTTTTTCCGAATTTTTCAAAATCATGTTTCAAAAATTTTTTTTAGTGTCTGCAAGGGCTGGAATTTTGGGTATGCGTCTGTCATAAAATGACCTATGACAACCACAATGTGTCCAGACCAAGTATATTCGCAAATACAAGTGAAATATTTTTTTCAACCGCAATTTACAAAAATTAGATACAATTACGAAAAAATAAATACGTATCTAGAAAAATTGTACAAATTATTCTTATTTGGAAGTGAGTTAGGTAGGCGGGTGATTTGTTCAATATTTTTTTTTACTAATTTGCAAACAACATTTTGTGATTATTATTATGCAAAATCAATCTTTCCAGCACCTTAAAAATGCATTTTGTTTTTCAGATTTTCATCCCATCGAGAAATGCTCGAAATTTTCTCCTAAATTCGCGTTCGACGGGAGTGTACCTAGGACTACCTTTAGGGTCAGTTGCTGTGCAGCTGTAAACCACAAAGCGGCAGATCAAATTCCACGAATCATGACGGTTGGCTTCAAGGGCTTCGCCAATCAGCGAACGTGCCGTCACCGGCTGAGACGGCTTCAGTTACCCTCACAATATGTATCCGGCATAGCAATATCTGTCTATATGTATAGAGGCAGCATCATGAGCAGCGCTCTGTTAACGGTGTCCTCGTCGATACCGTATGATCCTTGAGTCTGCTGGTGTACCGCACGGAAGGGGACATCGCATGGTCACCAAATATTTACCGGCATATTTCGGAGACTGTTAATATTAGCTCTCGGTTGACTTCGGTCATATCGACCCGTCTTCCTCTGGCTTACTGTTAACTCATCCAACTCTCTTTTGTCCGAAGTTCACGTCACGTTACGCAACATATTAACAGAGTACTAAGTCATCTCCGACTCGAGCAAGGATGATTATTAGATGGCTAAGAGACTTGGCCCAAGGTTGGCGGCAAAATCCAGCGGTATTTATGTGGGAATGGTTTCTGCTGCATGTTTTTAAAACGTCAAAATACAACTTTGTGACCCAGTACTTAATCACGTGCACAACTTCACGGGAAGAAATGTTTGGTTGTGACAACTACGTTTTCAATTTGCTGTACACCATCTCTCAAAAATTAGTTGCCTCAACCATATCGAATTGTAACCTCAACTATTCACGATTAGTCCTCGCAAGATTAGTAAGCTTAACCAATTCAATCGTTGCGACTATCATTCGAATTATTGTTCCCAATATTCCTGCCATTCGAATCGTCTTTATTATCATTCGAACTGTTGGCAGTATCATTTGAGTGGTAAGGGAAATAGAATAATCGGTTGGTTGTGTCAACTCATTTTTTGGTTATGGTATTAACTAATCTTTTCTTTCCGTGTTGATGATGACACAATTGCATTGAAGACTGAACGAAATTTAAAGACTAGTGATACACTTATGTCGGTAGAATAGCTGTAGAAATTTACTCATTGCATCAGTTCGCTATTGAGAACTCACAAAAAGGCACCACGACATCTGTTGGATATAAATTGTAACTACTGTAACCCAGTCGTCATAATCTATCATTTTCGGGACATTATGTTTTTTGTACGTTTGACAATAATATTCATGTTACAGACAGACTTTTCAATGAAAGTATTAGTTGTAGTACGTCCAAGTGACATTAGCAATTGGCCTGTTTTTTACTTCAGTTACGGCGAATTGGTCAGGGATCTCTTTATTAAGATGAAATAAGTGTATTGATCTGTTGCAGGAATATATTTAGATTTTGATCATATAATTGAATAGCTAATTTTAGTCAATCTATACTGAGGTTCCGATTCATTGATTATTAGTTGACGTCTCAAATATTCGGTTCACAAGTAACCGCGATACATTCATTTTCCCACAGTAGATTTCCACTAGTTAACGCAGCTGGTTTTCAACTCCACCACTTTTACGATTTTTGCCTACTTGTGGTGTTTGGGAAATCGAAAATAGGAGGATAGAGTGGTGGATTATCTCACGTAAAGTCAAATTTTCGAAAATAAACGGAATAAATGTCGGGGGTTGACCGCGGACATTCAACCAAGTCCAAATAATGAACCAGTAAACTTTGAATTTTCTTCTTACCACTGATTTATTTACTTTTTAAGTCTGGAGTTGTTCTTGTAGATTTAAAAGTTGGGACTGAGGCTGACAAAAATACAAAAATTGCGCCCTCATATACTATTGCTTCCATATGCTTATATATGGGCTTCCAATGTTACCTAGAGTCAGGGTAGAGCAGTTTATTAAATTCTAATGGGTTGAGAATACGCTGCCTCTCACTTTTTAAAAAGCTTCTCTTCGTTTAAACCTAGTGAGTAATTTTTTGGAGTTTTGAAGAGGGCTAGTTCCACGCCTCTATTGGTTGAATCCTGCTGTCTTCCACTTCCCTGTTAAAACGTTGGGTATCGCTTTGACTGCGAGGACGGTCTTACATAAAGGTCTTACAACTAGCGTGATTTTCAGTGGTGGGGGTAGTCTTGCTTACTCGCTGAACTTCTTAGTCACTAATTTCGCTACGGCACGTCGCCACTTGGATGCAGGGGTTTCCATTTCCCCTGCACCTCGCCATACCACAATCGTCTAACACAACTTATATGCGTTCAATGAACTTTTATCTCATTTTAAAATCAAGAAAAAATTATCAAAGGGTTTCGATTACATAATATTACGGCATTCCAAGTACAAATATTGAGCGAAGATTCTATAAAAATTATATATAACGATTTTCATAAAAGTTATATGGAAAAGTGGGCATATGGATACTTTATACATTATACATATGTTTATGAATACAAATATATATATTCTATATTGTTTATGTAATAATATGTCAACATTTTTTCAAACCACTACATATAATACGTATATGATATATACATAATCTACACATAATATATATATATATATACACTATCATATATATATGAAGTTTCCATAGGTCCACTTTCGTACACAGCTTCTATGAAAATTGTTATATATAATTTTAATATGATATTTTAACTTGGGATTATAAGCAAATTTATTTTAAAAAATGGGCTTTTGGGCGATTCACCGCGCATGCGCCGCGCCTGATAAAGAGTCCGATAAATACTGTTTCCATCTTTGTCGCATACCCCTGCATACAAGTGGCGACGTGCGGTAGCGAAATTAGTGAATAAAAACTTAAGCGAGTAAGCCGGACTACCCCCCCCCCCCCCCCCCCCCCACCCGCGTTGCAAGACCTCTATGTAAGACCGTGACTGCGAGCCAGTGGAGGGCCTCACACCTGTTTTTCGCAACCAGCCCCATCTACGCCGCCTACGCGAATATATATATTTCCCTTTTACTGACCACTGGCTGCATGGCCCTCTGTCGGGAAGTGCTACCAAGCGAATACCGGCAATACCAGTGGATTGCATTTTCTCAGATGCCACATTCTTACGTAGGTAACAACTAATACAATAATATTGGCCTCATATGAGGATTGCAAACTTTTGATCTACCGAGTTATCGCGGAGATTCAAATATTTAAAGAGATCGGAAAAAACCCTAAACTGAAATTTTCATGTTTGGACACCTAATCAGATTAGAAACCTTCAATAGCGGAACATTCAACCCCGGTGGTTGTTTCAAGTCTTTTTTTTTCTATTCGCATTTCCCCCTGTCTGCAGCCATTACGCCTATTACAGGAACCGCCCGGGTTAGTAGCCAGTCCTCCTTAAGGTAGCCGCCTCGATACGTGCTAGTCAAATCAGTACCAAACTTTGAGAAGCGTTTCTACAAGTTTTTGAGATTCAATTGACGGTTCTATGAACTTGATTAGGCATCAGCATGTGTTCTTAATATATAAATAAATTACCATCCACGATTTCAAAAGAAAATAGACTATAATATATGCAAATGTTGAATAAGATGTTTCTGTCATCCAGTTATATATTAGAAAAAATCATAATATCAGTCCGATTATGACGAACAATAGCTCAACTTATTCATTGAAAGTTGCTCTGATGATTTAACGAAGAGATTTTTCAGTAATATTATTTATACAAAAATTACAACCGTCTGTTTATCCAACTTAACCTAACATTAGACATACAAATGGTTGTAACTTTGAAAAAAGTAATAACACTGAAAAGTCTTTCCTTTAAATCGTTGAAGCATCTGTCAATAAACAAAATGAGCTATTGATCTTGATAATCGGACTAATATTATGGTTTTTTCTAATATAGAACTAGGTGACAGAAACATCACATCGAACATTTGCATATATCAGTGTATTTTCTATTTAAACTGTAGCTGCGGATATATTTAGATATTAAGAACATACGCTGATGCTCGAATTGATTTTTAAATCCGTCAGGTGAACTACAATAATTTGTTGAAGTGCTTTTCAAAATTTGACACTGATTTGACTAGCACGTAGCGAGACGACTACCTTAAGGGCCTGGTTCGAATCAGTAACCGGGCCCCCATGCGGCCGCATCCGACTTCCCCCTCTATATCGCATTTGCCATAGCATTTCTGCTAAGAGCGTAGGAAATCATTGCCAAAAGACCTTATACCGATATAGCCGGTCTCGAGTTCGCCTCACGGCACCAGAGCTACGTCGCGATTTTCGTCGAGAATGTAAACACAGACTACAGCTGTATTCATGTGACCCCCATAGTTACCTGCGTGTGTCTCACGTATACATCTGGAACTTCATCGCGTCTATGCTTTTTTTATTTTCGACAAAAATTTTCGACGTCATCGGGAATCGAACCCGCGACCTACCGATGCTCTGGTCTAGAACCAAGTACTCTAACCCCTAGATCACCGCACCGGTTTTTTTTCAATCTGAAAAAAATCACATAGTGTGCTTTTTATTAGTTCTTCGAAATTTTTCGTTGTTGATTTTTTCAAGTATCTACATTTAAACTGCGGAACTTTTTACCATATTTCACATGACCCAATTTTTTTGCCCTGCAGTTATTTTTTTCAAAACGGTCACTTCCGTTATTGTCGTGGACTATAGGCGAGAGATTTATTACCTGTGCAAGAATAATCTAAAAGGGGGGAACCGTCATAGAGAGGGTCGATGATTAGGGGTGGTGTGCAACAAAATTCTTGCCAAAGGAAAATTGATTGCGCCCTCGCAGCTAGCTAGCGGGCTTCGTGGAAGTTTTTCGTACATTGCTTGCTGCCCTACCCGCCTGCTTGCCTGCCTGCGAGCGTTTTTAATCAGGGGCACTATGCTAATTGGCGGAATGAAATTACGAGTGGAACTAACCCCCGTGCCGCCGGGCTCACTGAGAGTTTCCGGCACTCGTATCGACCCTCCCTCTCTTAATAGTTCGTGCTCTTTCTCACTTCCCTCACCACTCGCTTTGCCTCACTCTGTTTACCTCTGTATATATGCACAGCTATAGCGAGCTTGTGGACTCCTTAACGATATATCTCGCAGCAAGATCCAGGGCCCCACTGAGCTGTCGAGTGGCCCGCTCAGCTCAACGGTACTTCATTGCTGCATGCTAACGTTGATTATTGCTCACGATTTCGACCGAAAATACAATTAAAAATTATATATATATCGAAAACTGTAAACCAGTGCTCCAAGGAATCGCACACTTACGTCTGAACGAATATATAGGCAAGTCGAGGTTTCAAATTCCACTGCTATAATTTCGAACAAAATTTTCGGACGTTATGTGCAAGCGTAAATGAGGTTCGGCAATTTAGTTACTTCATTTATGACTGCTAAAGTTATTTCTCAAAAAATAAATCATGAAATACGTTTCCAAGCAATAATAAAATTCTTCCAATTTCAATTGAAGAACTATATTTATGGAAATCTGTAAATCGATGCTCAGTGGCTACGGTATTTTATGGTTCTGAACCAATGTATCGGTAGGTTGAAAATTCCAATACTAGCACTGTCATTTTGATAAGAATATAATTATTCGAATGTAATGCGCAAGCTCACTGTATGGTGCATCTAGTCCATTACTAGCAAACCAGTCCATTTTTTACTCTGTTTGTTATATCTTATAATTGGATAAATTGAATACTACTTGAAAAGGATTATTATGATCTTTCGTAGTTTGATCTTTGAAAACAACATTTTTGAAAGTCTGCACTTCTTTAGAATTAACGCATTAGAAAAACTGTACCACGCAGAAATAAGAATAAGTCCGGAAAATTGGGGTTTTCATGAAAAACATTTACAAAGTCGACACACTTTCATTTATTTGCCAAGTTTACACATAATAATGATGATATTAATATAAAATAGAACAATGTTGTATTCAGGTGTTGCACGCAAATGTTTGCGATTAAAAATTGCGGTGCTCACGATAGGATTGTCAGTATGTGGCAAGCCACGAGGTCTGATTGTGAGGAGCGTACAAGTACAGAAATAACGGGAGTTAGGCGAGGTGTCAGTGTACGCGGTCCTCAACGATACGGACGCGCGCCTTTACGGACAAACAATTCCCCTTTATGCGCGCAAAAGCTCACATAAATCTCAACGAATATTCTTGAAAGTTCTGAGCAATGCTGATTATCAATGCTTATTCCATGAACAGGTTGTTAAAAATGTCGAACTTTGCAAATTGCTTCCTCATTATTTTTTGCTTTCTACAAAGCTACCTCTATGAGGAAGTATGTTGATCAATTTTGGCTTTCTCTTACAGGAAGCTTTAGAGAAAGCAAAAAATAATGAGGAAGGAGTTCTACTTTGCAGGCTTGTTTATACTCGAAAGTCATTTTTATAAAAATTCAAAATGACGTAAAATTCTTACCACTCGACCGATTTGTGTAAAATTGTTACTCAAAAATAGTGTAATGATAGTCCATGTGTGAACTAAATTGAAAACCAATACCTAGTGATTTGCATGAGCAAGCGCTCGAACGAGATTTTTCAATTAATTCAAAATGCCATCAAATTTGCACCACTGAACCGATTGGTGTCAAATTTGTACCAAATATCCTTTTAAATGGTCGTCTAAGTGTGAAGAAAATTTAAGATAAATCTGTGTGTGAATGAAATGAATATATCGAAATTTTTTTTTTTTCGTAACAGCTTTTTTTCTCTTTTTGTTCACCAAAATCGAAATTTTTTTATATGTCAACAGTTAATTAGACCAAAATCTAAATTGGAAATCAATAAACGTGAAATCATATCGGCAATTGCATCTCAGAATTTACATGAGTTATAGTATTTGCAGACATTTTTGAAAAAATTAAAATTGTAATAAAATCAGAACGGCTTGACAGATTCTCGCAAAATTTGGTACACATAATTCTTTATGGGTAGTCCGTTCATGTACAGAATTTCAACCCGGTGCTTTTTGAATTGCGAAAGTTATAGCGTGAAAACGATTTTTTCAAAATTTAAAAAATGCTGTAAGCAAACAATTTTCAACCGATTCGCGTCAAACACAATCCCAAACGTTATTTTACGATAATCTACTTGCGTGCCGAATTAGAAGAAAATCCGTAGAAAATTACGACAGTTATCGTGCGTACAAGAAAATCTGCACATACACACGCACAGACATTTTGTAAAAACGATTTTTCTCGGTGTTTCAGACCACTTTAAGTGTCCTGACATGAAAATCTCGAAAATAAAATTTTTCACGAAAACAAAGCTTCCGCTATGAGGAAGCAAAAATTAGACGGAAATTAGACGAATTGCCTTTAAGAAAGTTGAGCCGGTGTCCGTTTTGCCCTAATTTATATTTTTAGGCGAGGTGCCTGCTTTTCCCTATCTCCCCTGCACATGCAGACATGCAGTAAGAGCCACAGCCATGACAAAGTCTTTGAAATCATTAAAAAGCGAGCCACCACGTATTCGTGTCCGAGAACGGAATCCTGGGAATAGAGTGTCGTCCTCAACGGTGCAAGTTTGTCGTCAGGCCGTCGCGACGCCAGCAGGCACAACATAGGTACTACGTTCTCCTTTACACTCCGCGTGCACCCATAGCACGAGCCACAGAAACGTCAGAAACGATAATTGCTATAATTCATGCAACTATGCGAACCGCTTCCGATGCATTTATATGCATCGCAAATAACGGCGTCGCACGCATCCACCTCTTCGATCCCCTCCAGTCGAGCCCGTTGCGCGTCTGGCCGTCTGCACGAACGTTAAGTATTAACTGCATTCCCTTTTGTATAATACTCCATTCGCAAATATTCCATTCGTTTCACTTTTCTGTTGTGGAAATACTTGGAATGTTTTATTTTTAATTTTCTATAAAATAGTCTTTGCGCAGGACCTAGACAAATGATAAATATGATAGGCTTAAGATATTTAGGATTACAATATGTATAAAAAGTCATTAAATTTTTTTTTGTAAATGATACATTTATTTTTTTAAATCGTGAATTAAGACCATATTAAATATATAACAAGTATCATAATTTGCAATGTCGTAATGAAATATAGTGCACCAGAGTAGTGTGAGAGAAAAAATAAAAATTTTCATCGTCATAACTTTCAGATCAAATCGGTGAAAAAAACTTTAGTGTTCGATGTCTTATTCTATTTATCGAAAACTGCATTTTGGGCTGAATATAGGTATTTTGATTTCAAGTCTTTATGTCAAAACTATGATTTTAAGTGAGTAAATAAATCTTTCGCTATTAAAAAATCAATAAACAATTGGTTACAGTGAGTCTAATTTTCACTGCACCTAGAATTGCTATATTCAATCCAGAATGCACTCTTCGACAAATAAAATAAAACGTCGAACAATTAATGGATATCATTTTAAAGAACGAATTTCCTCTGATATTTTTTAGGTGATTTGGTCCCCTTGAGGCTGCGAAATAGACCGAGATAAAATGCAATGGCTTATATTTAGACGCTCTGAAGAAAATGAGAGATCATATATAGGTATTTCCGTCAGAAGTTTCTTCTGAATGCTGCACTGGGTTGAGTAAGTTGAAAGGATAAAATTTAATAAACGGGGCTCACATAACAAAAAATTTTCAGTATTTCCTTTTTTATTAAATTTTATTTTACGCGAGGAAAAGAGAGAAAAAGGAGTACAACACTAAACTTTTTTTAGGCTGTTTTAGCAACGGCCTTACACACTTGGTGGAATAAAGATAGGTTTGAATATCTCAAAAGTTAGTGCATTCGCGTCCTATTTTTTAAAAATGTTAGAAGCTGTAAAATTTAAATATCTGCATACATTTAATAAAAAATTGAAGCAACTGAAGACGGACTGCTACTTCACGTGTGTGCCAGTTTTTAAATCAACCATTTTCCCTCTTTTTTATTTACAGGTGATAGACATTTCGAATCAAGCTCTGCACGCATAAATGCGTAATCTTCTGACATGAAAAGCACAAAATTTTTTTTCATGGAAACTAAGCTTCCCCTCTAAGGAAGTAAGCGTGAAAAAAAAATGGAGACTGACCCTGTTGCATAAGCCTGTTTCTTATTACGGTTGACACAATCTCTATAAGCAGCTTAACAAAAATAAATGAAAGGTTTTTTTCCACCGCCATAATATGTGTCTACGTTTATCTGTGTTATCTCTTTGTCTAACTGCGGAGGTTCCTCACCCTCCGTTCGTGGACTGCGATGATATGTTGGGGGATCCAGAGAAGTGTGGCCAGGAAGGTTGAAAAGGGAAGAGGGCATTTTTGTACCGCGACTAATGCGTCTGGCCAACAGCAGTAGCGGCTAGCAGTAGAGCAGCAGCAACAGCAGGAGTAACTCGACGACGGGAGAATGCCCCGTGCAGAATTCATACTTTAGTATTCCGGACCGCAATGCCGCTGCTTCACCAGAATTGCTACCACACTCTTTGGCTGAGCTCGCTCGCTGCGGAAAAACGATTATTTCTTTCGTCGCTCTTTCGTTCGTTCGCTCCTGCGCTTTTTATCGGACTCCACGACGCGCAAATATACCTATTTTACCGACGTTATAATTTTGTTTCCGCGATTTAGCGGTAGAGAGGAAAATGAAAATTGTTCGCGCAACCGCTTCGGAGATTCCAGAAACGCTGGTGGTTGTTCGAGCGTTCGGTCATTAGACCGTATACTCCGAGTAATTTCCGTGTGCATCTCCTACGTTTCAAAAATAAAGTTTTCCGGCTACTGGTTTTCCCTTTTTTCCCTTCGTTTTTGCTCATAGTCACTTCCTATGTGGCATTCATAATGAACAACTGCTTGGTTACAGCAGCTGTGAAATATTAATTTTCGCCAGTTATTAATTTTTAAAGCGATGGAACAAAGAATTGTATGAGAATTAATCATTATTGTGATGTATTAGTCGTGAAATGTCGACACCCAAGTGTTGACGAACTAAATGACAACCAATCGAATTACCGATAAATCAAATTTAAGTTACTACTTATTCTCTTAAATCTTCCTAGCAAATTAGGTATTATTGTATGCGACGATTGGCGGTCAAGTTTTATTTTGATGGAATTTTTGCGAAACATATTTCGGGTCCGAGCTCGTGATCGCCAGATTCAAAGGGCGCGAAACTGAGACCTAATTCAAATTCCACTAATACGAATCTCTTTACAAATGTTGATTGTAGCTGCTTAATGAATCTATCGAATAAATTAAACAAACTATTCAATCAGCCACAACCAACGAATTTACATCTCGAACAAATTGTGAACAAAATCTTCTTATCAAATTCTGCAGTTTCTTTGTGGTGATACAGTTCCACTGGAAGATCCACAATCGTATTATCTTTTGGCCTCGTACCGAGATTGACTTGCAAGAAATCCTATTTCCCAAGGTCCTTCTATCCACTCGGAGACATTTACAGCGAAAGTATCCGGCGTTCAGAAGATTCCTCGATGCGCATGGTTTCTGTACACGAAAACACATATACTCGTCGCTAGCTGAGTGCACGTGTCACGATTCGTTGACACACCATCTTGAATGGTGCATATCCATATGTGCATTTCCTAGGTGCATTGAAGCTAGCTCGACTTAACGCGTTCCGTTCGCTGGTAGCTGGCACTCGAGGACATTTCAGCGCTTTGCTCGATTGCCAGAAGAGCCAGCGCACTCTGCATTTTTATTGGCGCATTACGTTACACCGAGTCCGCGTCGTTGCCGTATTTGTCGTCTTCCGACTGCTCCTCCGGCTTTTCCTTTGCCTTTTGTATAACCCTCGTCGTCCTTTTCAGACCCGTCGATCTTTTACTTCGGAGTCACATCCTTCTTCTGTAGTCATCGATTTTTGTGGCTCTTGTCGATGTTCTCTTCTTCTTCGTTTCAATGCGTATTCCTTCTTCTGTCATTTTCTTCATGGGCTTAGACATCGTTTTTTTCGACTCAAGAAGTATGTTGATCAATTTTTGCTTCCTCATAGAGGAAGCTTTGTAGAAAGCAAACATAATGAGGAAGCTATTTGCAAGGTTCTACTTTGCAGGCTTGTTTATACTCGGAAGACATTTTTATGAAAATTCAAAGTGACGTAAAAATTTTACGGCTCCACCGATTTGTGTAAAATTGTTACTCAAAAATTTTGGAATGACAGTCCATATGTAGGCTGAATTAAAACCCGATACCTAGTAATTTGCATGAACAAGCGCTCAAACGAGATTTTTCAAATAATTCAAAATGCCATAAAACTTGAACCACCGATTGGTGTCAAATTTGTACAAAATATCTTTTTAAATGGTCGTCTAAGTATGAAAAAAAGTTAAGATAAATCTGTGGAACATTTCGAAATATTTTTTTTCGTAAAAACTTTATTTTTCTTCTTGTTTACCGAAATCGAAATTTTCTGACATGTCAACAGTTAATTAGACAAAAATCTTGATTAGAAATCAATAATCGTGAATATCCGCAATTGCAGCCGGATATCTCAGAATTTGCATGAATTATAGTATTTGCAGACATTTTTGAAAAAATAAAAATTGTAATAAAATCAGAATGATTCCAAAATTCTCGCAAAATTTGGTACACATAATGTTTCACGGGTAGTTCATTTATGTACAAAATTTCAGCCCACTGCCTCTTTAATTGCGAAAGTTATAGCGTGTATACGTTTTTTTTTTTTTTTTTTTTTTTTTTTTCAAAATTTAAAAAATGGTCTAGAAAAAAAAATTTTAATTCAATTTCCGATTCGCGTCAAATACAATCCCAAACGTTGTTTTATGATAACCTACTTGCGTGCCAAATTAGAAGTTATCGTGTAAACAACGAAATGTGCACGCACTTACACACACACAAACCACTTTTCTCGACGTTTTGGATCATTCTGAGTGTACTGAAAATCTCGAAAAAAAATATTTCACAAAAACGAGGCTTCCTCTATGAAGAAGCAAAAAAATTAAAGAAATGCAACTATGCAGTTTGGTTCACGTAGGTTAAGTTTATATGCAGTTTTTGAGCGACATCCGGAAGATCGTGACAACTACTATTCTTACAATTAGGACATATATGTAATATAGACGGATCCGCTGAAAAGTATAATTTATAGTAGTTCCTACAGATTTAAATTTCTATAGTTTTCTATTCTATTAGATATTTCCACTATATTGTATATCGAGTTTTGAGGCAAATTCTATGATAGTTCTAGACCACAATATATTATACCCTCTATTTTCGTAATATCGTATAATCAATTGAACAGCACAATTAAATTACGTTTTTCAATACCACCATATTTTAAGTTATACATGGTCAATCTTTATGATTGGTATAAATGCCTGCATGTTCATGACAAATGTGTGTATGTTTGAACAGCACTAGTATACAACACATAGTTAAGTGCATAAAATTTTATATGAAGGCAAATTTCAATTAATATTTCCGTTTGATTATTAAATACTTTGCATTGACAACACATTTTTTGTCAAACTCACTCAACAGTAATTATATAAGCTTTATATATTCTACCTTGTTGTTTGCAGGTTTGAGATGCCACACTACGAATAACCATTGCATTATTGTGTATTCAAATATTATGGTCGCTTCTACCATAAAATATCGTAAGCTTTCTATACTTTTTTCAACATAAGAAATGGCTAGATCTACGATATGCTGTTCTCTCAGTGCGGGTAACGTTAAGAACTGCCGCTACAACGACTCATACCTTTCCGTGCATCATAATTCAAAACATTGTAACCGAAGAACCCGGTTGAAGTGTAAATTAGCATAAGGAGAAGGAAATCCCCATAAATCCTAAGGAAGATAGACGAAAAGTATCTAAAAGATTCTGAAAGAACTTAGAGAAACCTAAAGAAAAGAAAATTTTTCTCAACAGATGACAACGACAAAATATCACGCAGACAAAATATTCGGATAAGCAAAATTCATGGATGAAATGAATTATTTACTTACAGATCTTATTTATTATACTTACACATACTTATTTATTTACAGATCCTCAAACGTGCATATTACTTTTTCTTCAATGCATGGCCAGCAGCCATGAATTTATATTTCTTTTCATGTCAAATGTCAAGACTTACAGAGAGAGACAAATATCACGGGCGCAGCAGCACCCGTATATATTTTATTTGTGATATTTCGTCTTTTTATTTTCTTTCTCATTGTGATATTTCGTCATTGTGATTTCTTCTCATTGTGAGATATTGTTATTTGATCAAACGTCCGTGATATTTGATCGTGTGGTAATTTGACTGTTATTTTATGTCGTGTACCCTAATCGACAGCTCTTCGCTTTCACGAGACGTATACGGAGTGTGACGACACTGAGGGATGTACACGCAAGAAAATGCTGGGTCGGAAGCGCTTGGTTAAATACGCCCCCACCGATTCACTGGCTAGACCAATCAAATTATTGGTTATGCAAACCAAGTTATTGGTTGTTCTGACCGAGCATTTTTTTCGTGTAATGAACAGCAGTGTAACTGAAAAATTGTTTCTACAATTAGAAATTTCAATATCAACACGCCAGTATCAAATATACTTCTGCAAGTTTCCAGTTTTACACAATTGCATGATTCATTAAGGTGAACAATTAACTCGATGAGTGTTTCGAAAATGAAGAAATAGAAACGTGTAAAACATCATATTTTCATCATCTTCAACATTGACGCGGTATTACTAAATATTGAGGTAAAGGCCTCCGATTTCACGAGGAGGTTTTTTAACAGCCCTAATATACACGGAGAGAATTTTCGGCCGATCACAATACAAAAAGTTTGACGATAGTTCTCATGCAGCATAGTAAATTCGATTTATTCGACCAGTCTGGGCATGACTGCCCTGTAGTTCATTAACGCGAATTTTTCGTATCAAATATCCAGTACGACATACGATGCCAGTTGTGTACAAGAGTAACTTACTAACGTTATATATTGCTGATTAAACGCAACATAGTGAAGATTGCTAGGCCGGTTACGTGCCTTCTTCTGCATTGTATACCAGTCAATGTCGGAAATACACTAACGGAAATAGATACTACCCGATAGTAAAAATATACTATCGAATAGTATATTGGATGCTTCGTATAGGGATCACTCTCTGGAGTGCAACAGTTAGTATAATTATAGTAATGGTTAATATCTGATTGTACCAAGTACATTCCGTATAATAAACCCTTACAATACACACAATACACGGTACTATCCAAATACTACCCGATAGTATATAATATGTAGTATATCGGATATTGAAAATCTTAGTATCTATTTCTCTCAGTGTACGTGCAGTTAAAATGATACGTAAATTAATAGAAAGCGGAAAGGTATATAACGGTAGGTTAGGAGGGATAGGTTACAAAAAGGCATAAAAAATATATGTTATATTACTCATTAGATATTTATTTATTTATTTATAACATCAACCTCATTGTTTACGCCAATCTCTCTTATCTCCGCCAAAATCGCGTTGGAATTCGTCGAACTCATTGCTTACCGTCTACCTCACCTCGTACTGCTTCAAAAACCGACTGAAATAATATTTTTTTTACCAATTTAGGATCCTATTAAAACCACCACGACTTTTCATCCTGATCTCGGATGTTACTAAAGAGAAGGTTATGTTTATGGTGCGTTGCAAAAAGTGCAGGTTACACAACAATTTACAACGGCAATGACATTCGACGATTTTCTTGTTGTCTCTAGACGAACAATACACAGATAATATTACGTATATAATATATCTTTTAAAAAGACGTGTACTTACATGCTTTCGTTTTACCAATTCTTTCTTAGGCGCACTGTACATTGTCGACAACAATGGGCAACTAACGCCGTTGACGATGTCAACACACTGAGCCAGCGCCAAAGGTATAGCGGTCACCGCGTGTCTTTTGTTTATAGCTAATGCACTGTTTAGAACTATAGCCTGTAGATGAAGAATGATTCCTAGACGCGGGGTCTTATTAGCTACAACGTTGAGGATATCAAAATTTGATATTTGGTATATGTGAAATGTTCGTACTTCTTTCGGAACCAATTCCGTAATTATAGATTCTATTAATAAATTGAGAGATGTTGGAAGTCACGACCATTGTCAAGCTTTTAGATGTCGTCGAGACAATTTTGCGTATACATCCTTACGAACTTTGGATTATTTACATTACTCTATAGGAAAATATAGAAATAAACGCCACAAGCGTTGAATTAACCGAGTTTACTATACTTAATCGGGTAATGATTACCAAACTCTTCTCTCCGTGTACATTCTCGTTCGTACATATTTCCCGAGTGAAAAAAACGACGAGCGAACAGAAACGCACTTGATTCTTGGGCTTCGCGTGGTACGTCGACTTTCAAACGACGTATATTTAGTTCAATATTACATTTGCACCTATCTGCAGTGTACAATAATTCGACCTCACCCGCTTAGTATCCAACGACAACGTAGAAGCAGTAACCACACGTATTCCACGTGCGAGCACACCGATTTCACGGAGTTTGCATAACGACGGGTAATCCTGCTGCGCTTCTGCTGGTGCACTAGCTTCGCTCGCCTGTCGGGCTTGCATTACACGTCGTCCTGGTTTGCAATACTAATGTTTCGTTTCTCAAGCCAGTACTGCCGGAGCGTTAATTCGGAACTCGTACCCGGGGCTTACCCAATGCCGCGTGCACCTGCATCCTTGTGCACTTATACTCGTGTGCACAGTCTTGAGAGGTACACATATAGCTTTTTAAACTTTGTAGATATACGCCTTCAATTTCCTAGAAGGAAATGAATTGAAAATCAATTTTCCTCCGTGAACCCTGTAAAAAAAGAATAAAATAAAATTAAAACGAGCGCGTGTCACAGAAATAAAACTGATTCAATCTTTAATATTCATGGCGCAAGATAAATAAAAAAATTGAACTTCGCGAATTGCTTCCTCATTATTTTTGTTTTTTTTTTTCAAATTTGCTGCTATGTGGAAGCATGTTAATCGATTTTGCCGGCCTCATAGAGGAAGCTTTGTAAAAAAATTTAAAAAATGAGATAGCAATTTGCAAAATTCAACTTTGCAGCTTTATTTTTTTATCAAAATTCACATTACAGAACAATTTAAACCACACAAAAAATTATTACGAAATTGTGTAACTATTATTGCTAAATAGCAGTGATTCCATGTCTAACGTTTAACTTCGCTGTCTTATTTTTTGTTATGGTTAATGCAATAACATCATTTTTTACGTACTTGAAATTCTGACAAACATGAACTATATTGCGGATTATGGCAAAACTATGTACTAATCAACGCTAGGGCCGATTTCATGTATGAAGTACGTTGCCTCATGTTTTGACAAAAATAGGGGGAAAATGTGATTTTTTTTTTAATTCCAAATCCTCATAATATTTAAACCGCTATTCCGATTTCGCTCAAACTCAATATCAAGCAACAATGCAACTACCTGCCCTTATAAAGAATTATTCTAAAAAATATCAATATACCGAAGCTAGTGCACGTCCTTATTTGAAAAATTTCAAAAAGCCATAAAATGAAAATCGCTCCATGCATTTTGTAGGAAATTGCAACTTCACACTGAGACAAATCGTCATAGTACAAGTAACTATAAAGTAACAACTATTGATTTTTAGTCCTTTTATAGTTACGGTGACTATAAAAATAGTTGTGACGACTAATTAAGTGGTAACAACTATGTTTGTACTAACTACAAATGAATAGTTGTCACTTTATGGTTACTAATACCATTATTTTCTCTCAGTGCAAAGACAAACTGCTGCTTCACTTGTGTGCCAAATTTTAGCCCAATTAGTTGGACGCTTCTAGAGTTACAATTGATTGAAATTTCGAACACGCACACACACACAAATTTCAGCCTGCCGCCTCTTTAACTGCAAATGTTATAGCGTGAAAACGTTTTTTTTTATTTAAAAAATAGTGTAAGCAAAAAAATGTTCAACTGATTCGCGCTAAATGCAATCTTAAACTTTGTTATATGATAACTTACTTGTGTGCCAGATTAGCAGAAAATCCGTAGAAAATTACGACAGGTATCGTGCGTACAAGGAAATCTGCACATGAACACAGCGCACACTCCCACGAACACACACACACACACACGCGCGCGCGCGCGCGCACGCACACACTTATGGATACTTTTTCTAAACTGCTTTTTTCTGTTTTCAACAATCCTGAGTGTTCTGGCATAAAAATCTTGAAATTGTTTTGTTTTTCGTGAAAACACAGCTTTCTCTTTAAGGAAGCAATATTTAAATTTCAATTCAATCATAATGCACTCGACTTTGTATGTTTTATTCTATTTTTTTTTATCATAATTTTTAAAAAGCAATCGTTGCTTTTGATTGCTTTCAATTTGGGTTTTTATTTGCAGGTGAAAGTCGATTGACATCCAACTGCTTGTCATGAAAAATTGTAAGAGAAAATGATTCGCAGGTGGTAAAAATTTCAATTACACACATAAACCTTCAAAATTGATGAAAGAAAGATGTTTACAAAAGAAGTTCTAAGAAAGAGTATTATTCACGCCGTGTGTATTAATCAAATGAAATCACTCAAGAAAATTTCGCAAATAGAAAGAGAGTCGTGAAAATTAAACGTCCTCAATGAGGAAACAAAATAAAAAAATCCTCATCGAGAATGCTCGTCATTTCGTTCTAGACATCCAGCCAACATCAGCAATAATAGTCTTCATGGTCATTAAACGCACTCCTCGAAAACTCCATTAACCGATATACATCACAAATTAACGGGCCAAGAAAGAGCAAACTATGTAATGCATATTATAGTCGAGGGTGGTTCTAGTGTCTCGATAATGGAACGCGTGGACACTAACGGAAGGCATTAACGCGCTCAGAATGGAGGAAGCAGAAGCCAAGGGTAAAATGGGGTTGCCATTGGGATGTCCCGAGGAATGTGGTGCGATGACCATCGATAATAACTCGCGTGGCATAACGAAATAACGGGCGCGCCTACATGTACCATATAGTGCGACAGGCATCGTGGTTCATTCCTACCCCCCCCCCCCCCCCCCCCCGCTTCTTCCCCTCCTGCCCCTTTGATGCCGCAGTCCATCGTCTTTCTCTATCTCAGGACTTGACAGGAATGTTGAAAACGCGTCCACGACCTCGAGTATTTCGATGGAAATATAACTACGACCCGGAACATGCCACGAGAAGACTCTCGAGACACCGATCATTTCATAGATGTGTGCGAAAGGATGCATGTGAGAGTAAAGTGGAGGTGAGCAAGAAAGGTAGATAGAATAAAGCTATGTGGCCCACGTAAAGTCGTCTCCATGCATAAGGTACGAGAATTCACCCTCGTATACGTAATATTCCAGAGCCGAATGACGAGAGATAGACGATCGACAGACTTCTGCATACATATGCAAGCGTATACAAGCCGAACGACGCATATATTTCGGGGATGATGAAAATCTCTGTCAGTAATAATGTTGTGTAGAATATATTCGTGCATGTATATATGCTCGACGTGCATGTCATCGGTACCGTCGCGCGCCACTTTTAGATTGTATATATTTTTCATATCGCCACGTGTAGAACATCAAATGACAAAAGGAACACGCACTGATGATATATGGCATCGTAAGTAAGTGCACTCGGAAAAGTCGCGCGGCTGTCCTCGCAACTATTTCAGAATTTATTAAACGTGCGCTTTCAATGAAACTTGTGAAGAAAAACTTTGAAAGCTGCTTTCTCATTAATTTTGGTTCTTTTTTAAAAGCAAACTCTTTTTAAACAAAAACCAAAAATAATAATGAGGAAGCAATTTTCAAAGTTCTACTTTGCAGACATTTTTTATTGTAAAAGTTCAAATTCTGAAAAATCTGAACTACTTAATAAACTGGTTCGGGTGGGGATAAAAATAGTGAATCACCGAAATGGTGAATGGTTGAAATACCGAATTCTAAAAAAATGAACATCTGAATCCAGAATGGTCATCATTATGAAGTTCGCTATTTCAGCCGTTCGCTATTTTAACCATTTACTATTTCGATTGCATTTTCATAAACTGAGGTCAAAGAAATCGAATGTTCAAAACAGCGAATGGCTAAAATAGCGAATTTCATAATGATGGCCATTCTAAATTTAGACGATCATTATTTAGAAATTCGCTATTTTGGTCATTCGCGATTCTGACCCCTACACATTTTGCCGAGTCATTCTCATAGCTCATTCTTTTTCTTAAAAAATACTCTACGAATCGACCGCCTAGATATTTATAGAGTTGATCCTTCAAAATTTATAGCCTGTTGTTTAACAAAAATGGAAACATTTTCACAAATCAACAAGCTATCATTGTTAAATGATCTACAGTATGACATATCTTGATGGTGAATTCATGGAGTATGTTTCAAGAATAAGAATGATCTATCACTTAGTGAAAAAGGTAAAGAATTACAAATTATACATGGAAAAAAACTGACAAAAAATATATTTCATTGGAAAAAAATCTTAATTAGTTCATCTTTATATCCATCCGAATAAATCTTCCTCTGGGTTAAGTATACGTGATTTTATACGAATCACCTTGTACCATTTTTATTCAATGTATTCCGCTTTTAAGAATCGTTTACGAAAATTTAGCACTGATTTGACTACCAACATATATATTGAATTTCCTTATGGACAAAATTCTGCAACATTCAATCCATAATAAACTTGTAAAACTGTCCAGAAATGAATTCTCCTGAAGAGAATTGTTTCCATGCGAATACGAGCTTTTCTCTCGTATCGAACGTTACGACCTATCGATCGTGAAAGATGAGCCTTCGATAGAATAGTATAAATCCGGAAAGCTTCCAGTGCTCAGTTATTGCTCGCGCGTGGCGGAGGACCCTGTCGACGTAATATCTATTCGCACGCGAAACCGTGGATAACGTTCCATACGCCTCCGATAATTCGCCCGATGACAGCGTAGCGCAGCAATAAAATGAAATCGTTCTCTGCGCTGGTTTTATGAAGGATTCAACGGGTAGCTATGTGAAATGGCGAGGCCATTATTACCTGTCGACTGACTCGTGCCAAGAGTCAGGCTTCGGCTTTTTCGATCTTGTATTCTCGACTCTAATAAATGCATAGAAGCACGGTAGCAAGTTCGTATGCGCGATTTTGCCTGTAAAAACATTCCATTATTATTAATAACTTTACCCCATTTAAGAGAAGGAAACTAATGTCAATTACATCGTAACAGCCCTTCTCGAGATATTGCAGATGGCGCTATGTAAGGGAGAGTGGGCAACAGTGAGGCACTCGTTTCTTAAATTCGTCTGCGCTGAGAAAAATTTACGGCTCCAGCAACAAAACGAAGTATTGCTGCGTCTATATTTCTTTTTACACCCATGAATTTAGTTGCATAACCAATGCGTATTCTTCTAACAGCAATATCGTTTTGCTGGCCATGTATTCGTTACTATATCTATGTCCGAGAGTACTCAGAGGGATATGCTTTAGTTACTGGAGAAATTTTGTTAGTCGGGCGCCGTAAGAATCCCAGTTGTGCCGTGGGAGCAATATGCGCCGGTGCAGGAGCTACACGCTCAATTGGGAGAGCGACGCGTACACTAGATTGATGCGTGGCGACGACCGGCATAGACTCGCGCAGCTCGATCTTGTAAGGAGAAAACTAAACTGCAGGCATGGGGCTTGCAAAACTGGCAGAGTAGTTTTGAAGGTGAATCATTAATTAAATGACGGCAATGTGTACGATTGACGCTGGCTATCCTTCCTAACCTCAACATTTTTTCGACCGTTGAATATGACATGGCGGCTGGAAGTTAGCCATCGTTCAGTTTCTCCAGATATACCGTTTCGCTGATGCAAGCGGACGACGTAAAGCGGAAAGGTTCAGCTGCTGGAAGTGGGCAGTTACACGGCTGTGCCTACAGACTTGAAAATAGCACTAGCAGTCAGATATTCGGTCGGCAGATCCGTACATTTTTCTCAGTGTGTAGTTTTATTAAAATCACAATATGACTGGAAAGGTGTTCAGTCGGTTTTATTCAACCTTTGGTCATACTCTGAGGTTGCGATAACACGTTTTAAACTATCAAAGATGTATGAAAAGTTAGTTTGAAAGTACATCGGAAAATTGCTCATTGTGCCCCACGAGTAGGGTACTGTGGGCCATACAAGAGGGAACAATGATCCATTACCCGAAAAACATAGAAGAAATAAAGCGAATGGGCAAAATTCTCAATTTTTCGTTTATTTGTATATTATACAATTATTAGTTGACATGCCACTTAATCTATATATATTATGAAACCGTCAACTGCGAACTGCCCACTATTTAGACTACACCCCTCCTTTTATCGCTGATTCTTCCACCATCATCTTCCAGTTATCCTCTTACTGCTTTGTTTCATATTTATTCTTACTCAAGTTTATCTTGAAAAAATAAATTATAAAATCCATCATACTTGATCTTGGATGATTGAATTATCTAGACCAAATCTACAAGGTTGGCTCATTGTTCCCAAATAACACCCGTAAACATCAATTATAAAAAAATCATGCATCACTACACTGAGAAAATAATCGTGGGTGCAGTGAACATACATGAGAAATTTAGTGAACCGCATATGGTTGGCTCAATGACAATTTCACTGTCTTAACGAAATAGAAGTTGACTCAACAGAATGAGGTTGGCTCAACCTTTCGGCGAGCTTATATACGGCGAACATAATGATGAATTTGAGTCAAGTGCTTTCGATGTGGTTGAGCCAACCTCTATTAGGTTGATTTGACCGATTCGGAGTTGACTCAAGCGCATTTTAGCCGATTGACTCAAATTCAACATGATGTTCGCCGTATATAACCTCGCCGAGAGGTTGAGCCAACCTCATTCTGTTGAGTCAACTTCTATTGCGTTAAGACAGTGAAATTGTCATTGAGCCAACCATATGTGGTTGACTAAATTTCTCATGTATGTTCACTGCACCCACAATTTTTTTCTCGATGTAAGTAAAACTAATGTAAAATGGGCACACAGCGATACAGAAAGATGTGAAGAATCATGTAAGTCGAGCGGAATTAGCGATTAACAAAAGTTAGCTCAGATATAAACGTTTGTGAAGGGTAAACATTTTTTTTTTTTCCAAGCGGCCAAAATGTACTTGCAATTTTTGTGTATTCAGGGATAAGGTAACTTAAAATTTACTTGGACGAGTATTGAACTTTCAGTTTTATATTTAAAAAAATAGAATTTTTGGCGATCTGTGTTCTCCGATAGACGCCGTTGCTCACTGTTGCCTCTGGCCCATTATACCCCACTCTCCCCTACATACAGTGGGAGTGGAAATAGTACATTACGTTACAAGGGAGGGAAGTGCCAGATTTTCATTGAGTGCGAAGTTACTGCCTGTGAATCAAGGGCAGCACTCGCACGAGTCGTAAAAATTGATTCCCTTACTGGTAAGGTACGATTTTTTAAAAATCATAATAAATAAATAAGCTCGGTTCCGATCACGCCAAACGGGATGTGTTTGATAATGTCATCCTAAATACAATTCAAACGTGTCGCCGACACGGGGTTCAGGGGCGGAGCCCTTGTGGGGGCTTGAGGGGAGAAACCCCCCTCGCCCCTCCTTCCCCACTGCACAACACAAAAATTCTATTACTCTCTCTAATTACGTCCCGAGGGAGATACTGCGCATGCGATACTGCGCATGCGCGGCTGATTGCGCATGTACATTGGTCGATGGCCAAGAATAAGGTTATTCCGATGCAGTTGGGGGAAAAAAAGTTGTTTATTCTATTGCGTAAATATGCAAATTCTACGATATCAATATTTTATGTGGATTCTACAGTAAGCTTTGTAAGTTTTCAAACAAAATTAAACATCAAGGAAAGTGTTTTTTAGAAAGATTCGTTTCTTGCCTTGTCTTTTTATGTGCAGTTTTTCGTTTTTGTTTACTCGACAGAGTAACTTCGCTTCATTTTTATGGAAATGGACAAACTATTTTGCATGTAGATAGTTATATGTTTATTTGAAATTTATTTTGATCTAAAAATATGAGAAATAGTAAGAGACATTAATAATTTAAAAAAAGTTTAAAGCTATATCCGTACGTATATGTGTGATATGAGCGTCTGAAGGACTAATCACCTGGAACCTGTATTAAAGTTGTTTATAACCCTCATATACTTAGTTAACGAACCGGAATATATTTATTCAGTCGCACATATATTATAAATATGCCACTTTGCCTGAGTTGCAAATACAAAATACGAATGAACAGCGTTAAAATTAATTTGCGATGACGGGAAGAATACTTCCCGAAACTTTCTCAGCACTATCATTGCCACTGTGTACGCATACTGCTATTGGTCGTATACTATATTACTACTCGGAGGTAGCTTTCGTCGCAAACATCGTTTCTAAGATTCTACTATATTTCACGCTCCACTCGGTGGCTCTGCTGCAGCACGATTGAATACCAGTGAGCTCCGCCTGTTCGTCCTGCCGCAGAGCTCTATTCTCCGTTATTATTTCTGGAGAGGTGGAGGTTGGCTGCTGGCGCCAGTAGATCGTCGAGGTAAATTTTTGGCCCACCGACCGACTTCCGACCGATTTCGAGCTACACCGAACTACGCTTCAACCCCACACGACTGTTACATACAGCTATACACAAGTATATAACGTAAACATTCCTGTTCCATGCACGAAAACGTCCTGTAACTACGATGAAGTTCGATAAAGAGGGCAGCACGTGATACCAACGCGGCGTCTACAGTAAAATCTCCCTGAAGTGCCACTCCGCAATTACACGTTTCTCTTTAATTTACCTTCTCAGCCTTTTCAAGGCTGGAAGACAATACGCTAGATATGCGTAGCTCCGGGATGCACCGGGTGTCATGGCGGCTCAGTCGATGACAGTTCAATAACAAGCCCCGCACACGGAGAAAGCAAACGATGGCATCGAAGCCAACGGGAATTGTTTGGTTGACACGTGGGTGCAGTGTTGTAGAATGTCAAAATAAAGAAGCAACAAATCTGGATATTAATTTTTATTGATTTTCTGGACGACGCGGTGAAGTCTGGACGACGCGGTGAACAACGAAAAGAGAAGTCTATTACCTGGAAGCCACACTTAATGATAATTGACGACATGTCCCGACTTAATTATGGGTGACCCATATCCTGATAATTCGTATTGTGGAATCATCTGCCACGGCTGACAGCTGGTGGAAGTTGGCATACCCACAGTAGGGACCACGGTCTTACATACAGGTCTTGTAACGACGGCGATTTCTAGTGGTGGGGGTAGGCACTTACTGTCCAAAGCTTTTAGTTCGGAATTTCGCTACAGCGCGTCGCCACTAGTGTAGGGGTTCCCTCTCCCTCTCCAAACCACACGTAACCGCCAAACTGCAGGTTACATAGCCTAAATAATCAAAGCCGGTAAAAAAAAACTTATCAGTGTTTCGGAAATCGTAGATTATTTCACAAATTGTGTCTCCGTTAATAACAGGCATAATGCCTAAGGCGTGCGCGGTGCCTAAGTGCACATCGAGGACTTCTATGCCAACAATAACTTGTATTGTAAAGCGCTATGATCGATAAATACAATAAAATATATAATATCTTATTTATACTAGGCATAAAAATGTTACTTTGTTCTTGATTCTGATTAATTACGGTAATTAACTAATAAACGCAGCATGCAATTAGGAATTTAAAAAAATGACGTCATTTAATATGTATTCAATTAACTTTTATATCATAAAAAAAAGTGTTAACCACGGGAATCGATCGCATAATATCGCGGATACGAGTCTCCTACTTTTCCACTCGTACAAACTTCTTTGATAGTCTGAGGCATGAATATCGCTTAAGTTCATCAGCAACGACTTTGATTTTGCAAGCTTAGTGACGCAAAGATGTCCACAATCGAGATTATTCATCGTTTCAGTTCATAATTATCGTTTTTTCATAAAGTTTGTTTTATTTAGCAGCATCAGACATGACGGAAACTGTTTCTATCTCTGTCGACCCCTGTACGAGTGGCGCACCTCGCGGCGGAAATCGGAATTACCGAAATTCGACGCTAAGGGGACCACCGCCGGCACCTTCGTTGCAAGACCTGTATATAAGACCGTGGTAGGGACCAAAATCTCCGCTGAGAGGGCATAGCGGTCGACCAGCTAAGGTATGCATCTAGCGTATACTTCCACCGCTCGACAGACTCTCTACTTATCGCCTATCGACAAATTTCATTTCATCTCAGATATGTCACAGACACAGTGATGTCAAAAGTGTCATCAATAAAAAATGTGGGTACGAAAGCTGAAATTAGAGATGACCGAGAAAATTAGCGCGTTGGCAATGTGACTACTAAACTCTGGTAACACGGAGGTTCGCTGATATGGCAATACTCTAATTCTACAGAACCCATCTCTACTCAGACTCACCTGTACACAAGGTACAGGTGAGTACAGTGACGTTTTGTAACGCATTCAAGTAAGCACGATGAAGTTCTACACAACACAAGCTGGACAGAGTAAAAGTAAACACGAATTACCTTATACACGACAAAGGTTTGCAGAAATTCAATTCAACACAGAAAAGCTAATCACGGCTGTTAATCATTACGACGAAACTTTACACAGCTTGACTCGAACGCAACAAATCTTTCACAGTACTGATTCGACATAAAAAATTTCTTCGCGGCATTAGATTGAAACGGTCAATCTCTATGCAATACCAGTTCACAACGACAAATCTCTACATAGCGATAGTACGACGCGGTAAAATTCGACATGGCGTAACTTTTACACGACAAAGTTCTACACCGCCCGAGTTCCACACGAACGATATTCTTGCGATGGTAAATCGAAGGACATATGTTGACTAACTGATAATTTTGCAAAAAATCCTGTTCATTATAATACATGTATAGTAATTTTGGTTTATAACATGAATTAGACTCATCTTGTCAGAATGTTTCAATGCCATTGACATAAACTTTGTCGCATACTGATTTTGATGGTCTCAATGCAACATTGTCAGTGCGTAGACATATGCCCCAGTTTACCATTGCACGAATATCGTCCGTGACGATATGGGTCTGTGTCAAGCACGGGCGGTGTAAAACTTTTTCGTGTTGAACTTATATCGTGTTGAACTTTACCACGTCCTACTAGTGTTTTGTGGAGAGTTATCGTTGCAACCTGGTGCTACGTCGAAATTTGTTGTGTCGGACTAGTTCCGTGAAAATATTTGTAGTGTTCAAGTTATGCTGTGCAAAGTTTCGTCGTAACGATTACTGCCATGATCAATTTTCTGTGTTAAATTTAATTCGAGTTCGTGCTATGTACAACTGCGTCTATGTAGAGGACAGTTCTGTAGAACGAGGTGATTCCCGCTCACGCCAAAAGAAAAGCATACCGTTAATTCAACGATTTCACATGATAAAAAGCAGTTAGGAAGCTTTGCGGTGTTTTATAGTTGAAGTGATGATAATGTGGTTCAATAAACGATACCTGCAAGTTTATTGAAAAGAAACGTTGAAATTGTATATGCAACAAAATTACATATTCAAAACTATTAGAATCGTTTTTGAAACTATTATGATTTTGATAATTGATACTATAGTTATATTTGCTATAACGATAAAATATAGTCGTTCCTCCTGGCAACTATACATCATAGTTAGATTATCATCGGACTAACTATTTCCAATATTAAATTATGATATTTTTCACTGAGTGCATATGACACGGTGATAACACCGTGTGCGCCACTTCACGGAGTGTTGATTGTAACATTCCCGTTTGCCCAGAAACATAGGATTGACAGGGATAGAATGAAAGTAAGAAAAATGAATAGAATAATTTGGGAGCGTGCAGGTCCATCTTGGATTGAGTGTACAACAAAGAAACCGAAGCTAATCTGGTCTATCTGACTGAGAGCGGAAATCCCGTGAGATGGCGCCACTTTGAGTGCGCATTAACGAGTCAATGTAATACTGATGTCCCTGAAGTAACGCAACTAAAACACCGCGTACGCCACATTACTGTTGAGTGTTGACTAAACAAATTCCTGTGCGCCCAAAAACATAGGAAGGCCAGGGGTAGAATACAAGTAAGAAAATCCAATAGAAAAAGAAAAGCAAAAAGGAAAATGAGCGAGCACTGGTCAAATGGAGAAAGAAAAGCTGCGTTTGGGAGCTTGCAGGTCTCTATTGGATTTAGTGCAGAATTTCCTTAAGATGGCGCCGTGTTGAGTATGCATTAACAATTCGATGTAATACCGAGGTTCCCTGATGTAACGCGACGAAAAGGCGACGTCCGCCATCTCACGGAGTGTTGACTGTACCATTCACTGTTCTTCCAAAAACATAGAAAGAAAAAAACAAGAATGAAAGCTAGTGAAACGAAAAGAAGAAGAAGAAGCGAGCAATGGTAAAATGGAGAAAGAAAAACGGCGTAACGCACTCGCGCGAAACGGGGCCAAGCGTGCGACTGCAGCGAGGAGGCGGACGTGAAAATGGTGGATATAGCTGATAGCCAGTCGGACAATTGTTGAATCCGCGCCAGAATCCCACCGGAACGACGACGTTCCTCGGCAGTGACTGCAGTTTTCGGCTTCACGTACCCGCCTTCTCTTTTTCCCCGCCCCACTCTTATTTTCTTTTCCGACGAGCGTCTCGTCCTTTTTCCGTGCTCCTCGTGATCGTGGTCGTCCCGTTCGTCTCAAAACCCGGCCAACCCCTTTCGCGACAGACTCACTGCTATCCTCGTTTTACCGTTTGGTCCGCCTCCACAGGACGATAAATTTTCTGGCTTTAAATCCCACCGCGACACAACAGCCCCAAAGCATAGCCTTCTGGGCTTTTCGGAGCCGATACAACCTACAACGTGGAGTAGGTACTGAGTAGAGCTTTGACCTAAAGGGCTGAGCCTTTCCCTTCCCTTTTGTCCGAAACTACAAGCTCAAACGGCACGTGACTCGATATATATGCAGTTCTATTTTCAAAAGCTTATTTTTTACTTCACTGCTTGTCTATCAGCATAAGGAAGTATTTATGAGAGGGAAAATAGAACACGTTGGTGAGAGGCGTGTCGGAGTTGACTGAGTTATGAACCAGTTTGCTTCTACTCAATTTTTTTCCAGTAGCTTTTCGACGATAACTAATTTTTCTCACAATGTTTTAATTTTTTTCGTAGTCATTATGGGGCTCATGTGGAAAGAGGAAAAATGCTTCTGAAGTCTTCGCAACACGTGACTTTCGCTTCACATTTGTTACTGCCTTCTTTCACATGAAGTTTCTCGGGTATAGTGACGAGTATAGTCACTTTTTTACTGCAATAGTAATTCAACATTTCAAGCATATGAGAGACACTATATTTCACTGCCATATGCAGCTTTCGACAAAATTTCTTTAAAGTCCAGATTAAAATCTGCGAAGTATTGTTTGGAGAATACATTTTTCATATAAAAAATATAGCAGTAACCAGGTACGATGAGAAAGAAACGAGAAAAAAAGGAATGTACATTTACCATTGAGGCATTTGAATAAATTGTGGCTAGCTAGTCGTCTATTAATTGGAGTACATTGCAGAACTCTGCAGTTGGCGGACAGAGTCATGGTTCGATATATGAGCCATTCCACATGACTTTAGTCACGCTAATAAAAAAAATTTCCAAAAACTTAGAAAAATCGGGTTCAGTGGTTACAATAGATACACCGAATTTAAATTTTTTTGAAACTTTATCTGGCAAAATATGCCATGTTTTTCATTTTTCATTCAACCTATAATATCTCGGAAACGATTCATCGTATCGACATCTTTAAAAAGCGAAAATGTGCGTCTTTTCATGACCTTTTAGAAAAATAGCATATGTCTTTTTCCGAAATGTTTTTTTATATTATGGGATTCCTATACTCCGTGCAGTTACCTAACACACATAACATATAAATAATAAAACATATGTTATATGCATTTAAAAAACCTGTTTAACTTACAGCGAGTGTTCCACACTGTTTAATCGAATATTAATGTTTAAAAAAATAAAAAATAAAAAATACCAAAAATCTGTTTTACGTATTCACAATTTCGGAAAATTGTTCAAAATAAATTAACAAGTATCTTTCCTTGGAAGAAAAAAAAATTTTTGCTTATTTTCTCCTGAAACAGACGTTTGAGTTGCTCAATAAAATCTAAATAAATTTTTTCCTGAAAGGCTATGAAAAGACGTACACTGTCGTTTCTCAAAGATACGATTGATCGTTCCTGAGAATTAAAGGTTAAATAAAAAATGAAAAACATGATATATTGCGCCAGAAAAGATTTCCCAAAAATTAAAATTTGGTTCATCTATTGGAACCACTGAACCCGATTTTTGGGAGTTTTTTGGAAATTTTTTTTTTTCGGTGGTTGAAGTTATGTGGCCTCATATGCAAAAGGGAAGCGACGAATTTGCTTTTCATTTCACGGCCATCTGCAGCTTTTTAAAAAAGTTTCTTAGAGTGCAGACCGCAGAGACAGACAGACATACAGAGATCAGTAAATGCACTCTTCGCAATCTAGGATATTCGAAACATGTATTTTCTTAAGAATCTGCGGCACCATTTAATTTAAATTGCAATACTTAATTTTTTGGCATACTTTATATGCGATGTGCAAGTCAACATATTGCCCTTTGGGCGACCAAATGGTAATATTGGTTTATCTCCGAATTTTCCCTATGTCTTGCAACGTTCCATTTGGCAGTCGAATAGCCACCATATGAGAAATAATGGTACATATTTTTATTTTCTGATCACATACGAAGTATGTAAGAAGGAAAAGTATGGTAATAAACAAAAATCGTCTTCTAGATTTTTATCGAAATACATGTTTTGAGTGATTTCAAAGAACATATTTACTCATTTCCGTCTGTCGGTCTTTGTGTCTAGCGTCTGTATGTCCGAAAGTGCAATAACTTGTAAAAAAAAATATAACCATTCATACCCAACTCGTATTATACTTTTTATTACTCGTTTAGAATTTTATATGAATTCCAAATCCTGCGGCGGTAATATATACACCGAAAAATAGAACATTCGTTATACGTATGACTGAAATATTGATCCGACTTGTCAAACTATCGTAGTGCCGACAATAACACCACTGACACGAAAGGGAGATGTGGAGTGAAGCCGTGAACATCGCGCGCGCCTCCCCACGAGTGCGGTTCGTGGCTTGAATTCGAATTGAAAAACGCGCTCTTAAAAAATTACCGTTCGAAATAAAAATTACAAATAATTTACGAAACCCCCAAAATTCTATTCCTATAGTTCGTCACTATGCTCTAATGAAATAACGATAAAAATTTAGTTCCAGTGACAAATGTGATGAAAAAGGGGCGTGTTGCGAATACGCAAGTAGCAACTTTTCCTTGCTTCTTTTTTTTCGTATAGATATTTTGGCGAATACATTTAAGTGAGAGTATATGTCAAAGATATACTTCTAAAGCGTTAGGATCGAGGACTGTTGAAAAGTACGTAAAGACTTTTCCGCGACTAACCAGACGATCTTGGCATCCAGACACTTTTTTCTTCTTTCCATCCGTTCTATCAACGTGTCTTTGACGTATACACGAGGTCGGGGAGATGCTATTGGAATTGTCAGACAGTCGGATAAGCTTCCGGCGGCTGAAACTGCTCGGGCGTAACGGGGTCCGATTCGCAGCGTGCGTCTCGACTGGAATGCCTTTCTTCCTTTTATTCCTGAGCTACCTTCAACATTGACTTCAACCCTATACCGCAAGTCTAGATGTGGTTGAAGGTAAAGCTATACCAAAATAATGATTAAACGCGATAAAGAATGTCAGCAAGAAAAGACACATATTGCACAAAAATAATGAATTGAATACCAGGTGAACAAATATTGAAATATTGAAAATATTGAAGTGAACAAATAATGCACAAAAATAATGAATTGAATACCAAGTAAAAAATAATTTAGTGATAGAAAGATTGGTAGAAAAAAATTAATTCTTCATAATCGATTACACCGGCACCCAAAAATAAAAAAGTTGCTTGTACATCGAACGCTACCTACCTACCGGCATGTATTTTGACACGCTCAATCCGAATTTCAAGTCAGTTTGCACCGTACACCCTCAGCTATCGAGGAAATTGTAGAAAATAGCGAAAATTTAATAAATGGTAAGAAAAAAACATTTTGAATCTAAACCAAGCATGATTTTTATGTATTTCGATCTGCTGAATATAAATCTAAAGTGCTTTTAGACCATAAGCCGTTTAAATTTTTTTTAAATTGTAAAAAACCTTGAAAATCGCTGTAAATGACAAAAAATTGTCATTACATTGATGAAAAAAAAATTTCAGACCCAGATCGGAGAGAGTTTTTGTGTAATTTCATTTGCTTAAGGATGTAGGAGCGCGATGGGGTGCTCAACATACTCAAAAGTAAGAATTCAAAGATAAATTCGAACACGTCCCGATGGAATAAATATCTGAAAAAAATCGAGCATACAAAAGGTGCGAAAAAGATTAATTTTGCATATTAATAATTGCGAAATATTATTAACAAATAGGTGAAAAAAAAATTGTTCAAAAAATTATCGGTCAACCTAACTTTTTTACTTTCTCATCACATACAAAGTATGTAAAAGAGAAAGTATTGCAATCCAAAAAAAATTCGTTCTCAATTTTAAAAAAACAATAAAAATACAAATAAAAATAAAAATTGGAAAACAATTAAAATGAAAATTAATAAAAGTTAAAAAACATTTTTGAGTAAAAAAACAATCTATTGTCTCAAATTTATACAAGTACAAAAACAAACAAACGAACATTACAAACTAAATTCACAACCTAATTTCACAAACTATCTTCACGAGAGTAACATGACGCCAGCAGCAATCGAGATGAGAAAGTCACGTGTTGCGTCACGCCGGTAGCAATTTATTTTCGAATGAAAATCATTCATTAATTTTTCTGAATACGTACAAATTTTTTCAAAATTTGTTCTAATCATCGAAATTTCGGTGTTTTGGAAATTTTTTGTCTTAAAAAATGCATGTTAAGTCGCAAATTTTTCATATGTGTTTGTCACAAAACTACCCATTACACCCAAAAAGTTTCCAAGCGATTGATTAAACAAATTCGCGAATCCAGCTCATACGGGGAAAAAACCGCAATTTTAAACATTAGATAAGATTCTGAAAAAAAATTCATACGTATTCAGAAAATTTAACGAATCGATTGTATTCGAAAAAAGGTAAGTTGACGGAGAATTTGTTGCACCATTTTTTTTCACCTATTTGTTAATAACATTTCGCAATTATTAATATTTAAAATTAATCTTTTTCGCACCTTTTGTATGCTTGATTTTTTAAAGATTTTTATTCCATCGAGAAATGTTCGAATTTTTCTCGCAATTCTCACTTTTCAGGAAGTTGAGCACCCCAGCGCGCTCCTACATCCTTAATTCGAATCTGAAATATATTTGGCTCATGAATCCCCCAAACCCTAAAAAAATCGCAAAAAACCGATAAAATAGCAAAAAATCGTATTTGAAAAAATTGAAAAAAATCTGTAAAACATGTTTAAATACGTTTCTTGTATTTTTTCATGCTTAAAATACAAGTTCAGAATCTGAAAATGTGAAAAATTGTAATATCTATCAAAAATAACGTATAACCAGAATGAAGAGAACGATTTTCTCGGATTTTAAACTGTTCTCCGTTGGTATCGAACTCTTTCGTTCTCAAATGATCTATGCAGTGGATTTCTCTTCCGTTTGTTATCATCTTTTGGTAGGGTAGAAGTACCGTTTGTGGCCATCTTAGTACCGTATGTAGCCATCAACTTAAGTGGCAATACCTATTGCATGTAAATGACAGCGCTAGCCACAAATGGTGTAAACGACTTTGAACATAATTTATTAAGCAATAAGGCATTTTAAGGGTTGAATATACAATTTTAAGTTTGCTATGATTGTTGTAGAATAAACTTATTCGGTAATTTCTATAGATTAAAGTAATAATGAATTGATCTATACATTTTTTGTGTGGCCACTAATGGTACAGTGGTCACAAATGGTACGTCTACCCTATATTCCTTTTTAGTTTCCAGCGAAAATCTGCACGCAGTTAACCCAGAACCTCGGCCAGATGGTTCTGTTGCCCACCGTCACCACGTGGATGTGCAGGCACAAGCGACCATACCTTCAAAGGTCAAACGCACAACCAAATATATTTCAGATTCGGATCGAGCAAATCGAATAACACAAAAATTCTCTCCGATCTGGGTCTACAAAATTTTTCTTATCAATATTATGACAATTTTTTGTCATTTTTAGCGATTTTCAAGGTTTTTTACAATTTTTTCAGATTTAAAACGGCTTAGGGTCTAAATACACTAGGATACAATAGGATCAAAATACATGGAAATTATGGTTGGTTCAGATTCATGAATTGTTTTTATTACCTTTTATCCAATTTTCGCTATTTTTTACGATTTACTCGATAGCTAAAGGTGTACGGTGCGAACTGACTTGAATTTTGGATTCAGCGGGTTAAAATACATGCCGGTAGGTAGGTGACATCCGATGTACAAGCAACTTTTTTTTGTGTGCCGGTGTTATTGTTAAAGAATCAACTGTTCACGTTGATGAACGGAAGGACAAACAATCAATCTGAAAAAATCGTTGGAAAATCGATTACTTATCTATCACTGAGAGAATTTTCTGGTGATCACAATTCAAAAAGTTTGACGATGGTTCTCATGCAGCATAGTAAATTCGGTTTATTCGACCAGTCTGGCGATGACTGCCCTGCAGTTCATTAACACGTATTTTTCGTATCAAATATACAGAACGGCAAACGATGCTAGTTGTGTTCCCGAGTCACTTACTAACGTTATATATTGCTGATTGAACGCAACATAGTGAAGATTGCTAGGTCGGTTACGTGCCTACTTCTGCATCCTATAACAGTCAATGTCGGAAATACGTGTAGTTAAAATGATACTTAAATTAATAGGAAGCGAAGGTATATAACGGTAGGTTAGGAGGGATACGTTACAAAAATGCATAAAAAATATATGTTATGTCACTCAATAAATATTTGTTAATTTTTCTTATAACATGAACCTCATTGTTTACGCCAATCTCTTTTATCTCCGCCAAATCGCGTTGGAATTCGTCGAACTCGTTGCTTACCGTCTACCTCACCTCGTACTGCTTCAAAAACCGGTAGAATTAATAGTTTTTTTCACCAATTTAGGATCCTGTTGAAACCGGATGTTACTGAAGAGAAGGCTATGCTTATGGCACGTTGCAAAAAGTGCAGGTTACGCAACAATTTACAACAGCAACGACATTCGACTATTTTCTTGTTGTCTGGACGAACAATGCATAGATAATATTGCGTATATAATATATCTTTTAAAAAGATGTGTACTTACAGGCTTTCGTTTTAGCAATTATTTCTTAGGCGCACTTTACACTGTCGACAACAATGGGCAACTAACTCCGTTGACGATGTAAACACACTGAGCCGGCGCGCCAAACGTATAGCGGTAACTATAGCCTGTAGATGAATAATGATTCCCAGACGCAGGATCTTATTAATTAGCTACATCGTTGAGGATACCAGAATTTGATATTTTGTATATCTAAAATGTTCGTACTTTTTTCGGAACCAATTCCGTAACTATAGATTCTATTAATAATTGAGAGATGAATTTTTTCATATATTGCGAATCGTAATCACTCTCTGTTGGAAGTCACGACCATTATCAAGCTTTAAGATGTTTTCGAGACAATTTTGCGAATACATCTTTACAAACTTTGGATTATTTACAGTACGGTTTAAAAGTCGAAATATAGTAACGATTCTTGCATGGCGTGCAACATACAGTAAAACACGACACAGTACTGTATAGGAAAATATAGAATAGACGCCAGAAATGTTGAATAAACCAAGTTTACTATACTAAGTTAGGTAATGATTACCAAACTCTTCTCTTCGTGTAGGGGGAAAAAAATGTCTGCAAAATATTTCGGCGCCAAGATTTGATAATGTGTGTTTTCGAAACCTATTTCTGGCACTGAAATAAAACTTTCCATTTCTGCAAATAGAAAATGCAAACTAACGGTTTTCGTGGGCCGTGTTTAACACATTTGTCCTAAAATAAAGGTATAAATGGAGCAAAAAGGAAAATGCGCTTCAAGGAGTATAGTTTGAAGAATATATTTTTCATATAAAAAATACAGCAGTAATCAGGTACGATGAGAAACAAACGAGAAAAAAAAGAATATACATTTGCCATTGAGGCAATTGAATACATTGTAGCTAGCTAGCTAGTCTTCTATTAATTGGAGTAGATTGTAGAACTCTGCAGTTGGCGAGCAGAGTGTTGATTCGATATATGCAAAATGGAAGCGACGAATTTTAATCTTGCTTTCAGCTCCCATCTGCTTGTTGCTTCGTGTTTAATATTATCTGAAAGATTACAAAATTATCATGTTAGATAAGACTGCAAGTTAATACGCATCTTATTAACTTGTCAATTAAATTAATTATACAATTACAAAAGTAAATTAATGCACATTTATAGTAAAACTGCTTGAAAGTTGAAGTACTGTCACAATAGAGATGAAGTAAATTACCAAAATTACTGTTTCTTATCTTAATTATGCATCGCATTCATATACTCAACTTAGTTTCTGTATAAATACGTCCAATACTGTTTAAAAGATTGCAATTTTTTTTTTATCATCAGAGTAATCCTCTCGAACTATGATATTGACATAATAAACAAAACCAAAGTTCCCAGTAATCGTAGTTAAATACAGTGAAGCTCATCATCAATGTGTTCAAAATAAAATCTCATTTCCTGTATTAATGAAATCTCACAGTTGAAAAAGCTTGATCGATTTCATGCGTAAACCGTAATGTAAATTGAATTTACAATTGTAATTAAAAAATGTACGTACTTTACAGTAAAATTATAAAAAATTATTATATCGGAAGACTTTTATAGTGAAGTGAGAGTAAATTAAATTAGAGTTTTTTTACATTATTGTACTCACATCTATAAGTACAATCATTAAGAGGATCGCCAAGTACTCTCTTCACCACAATTTTTCCGCGTGGTATCCAGCTGAATGGTGATAACTGTCTGCGTGATAGGGCACATGAACCTTTTCCACATGATGAACGGGGAAATGAACCTTCGCAACATGGTAGACTGGTACGTGAACCTTCTCGACGTGATGAACCGGAACCGGAACGTTGACATGAACCTTCTCGACGTGATGAACCGGAACTGGTACATGCACCTTCTCAACGTGGTACACCGGATATCCGATCTTCTTCACGTGGTGATGATGCACCTCATGCACATAGTCTGGGCCGTGGTGACTACAATAATAAGTAATAAATAGTTATCACCTCACAGCCGTTATAATATGCTAAAAATCGAAGATAAGTCCGACCGTTCAATTTTCGATTTTTTTCCAAAATGTTCATGTTCTTATAAAACACTTCTTCGGGTGATTCCATCAGTGAATTTCACCTTAATTGATCCATTAAATAAGTTAAAAAGATTACTGGAGATTGATAAAAATATTTGATAATTGATCAACTATTGTCAGAGTTTGGAAAATTTCTGTGTTTATTTACATTTAAGAGAGTCTTAAAAACCGCCTTATTTTTAGTCGCTGAAAGTCGTTGCTTCTTTTGAATTAATAATGAACAATTTTTCTGATGTCGAGTTCAATAGTTAGTATTATAATTCAAACGCCACAATAAGTACTTCTGCTTGCAGAGTTAATTACCGAAAATGTATGATTAATCAAAATGAGGGATATAGGCACAATCCGAAGAAAAAAATGTTTTTAATGTTTTGTTGCAAAATTATTGAAAGTTATGGCATTCACCAAAAATTATAACTGATTGTGAAAGAGATATAGCTTTTCATCAACGGATAATGTAGGTGGCTACGTTTTATGTAATGGTTTGAATTTATCTATAGACCTCCGTTGAAAATATATTCATATTTATGACTGTTAATATATTTTTTGAAGTATTTATTTTTATAATGCCCAGATAAAAACAGATTTTTAATTAAATTCAAGGCGATGGTTAAAAAACTGTACTCACTGCGAAGGTCCCTGCCATCCTCCCCATGAAGGTGCAGCCATTACTGCCGCAATTCCGAACACGAGAAACTGAAATATTAATTATCATTGTATATATTAACATCATATTTAGTTTTCACGTCCGATGCGTGGGAAAATTAAATTAATTCGATGTAATATGTCTGTTTGCAGTCTATAATTATTCTGATTGTGAACTGAAGTATTATAGATAGCACACTCAATAGATTTCATTTGATTAAAAAACGGAAAATTCAATAAATTATATCTTCCATAAAGTCGAAAGTCCATCATAAAGGTGATTATTTGTTATTGTATTTCAAATATTATGATATTGTCAATAAAAATTTGTAGAATTGCACTTTAGAAAAGTTCTAGTACTCACAGTGAGGGTGTGAGAGTACATGTTGACGGTGATTGGTTTGTTATTCGTTACTGAACGAACGCTGAGACTGTTCTGATTTCTGAAGCGATCATCGATCGGCTTATAAAGCTGTAGAGATGGAAAAGAAATCGTCCGGGGATCGTTATGTAAAAATGGAGGATCACGACCGAAAACTATAACGACAGAAAGATTTTTGGGTATAGGTCAGAGGAGCAGGTAGATCTATAGAAATTCGCAAATATTTCCAACGATTGGAGATAGCGATGTGTGTATCTTTCTTTTTTTTCCTCGTCTGCATAATGAGATACATTGGTCAGCTCCATCGTTCACTAAGAGAGAGCTGCATGCTTTTGTAACTTTAGTTTTTACTAAAATCGAGAAGCCATAAAAATTCATATAAACTATTCACGTTAAGGACATCGATAGCTGACGAAACTGGCGTAAGCCTTAAATTTAATCGGCCTATTTATATTAACTATTTATTGCTAGTCGAGATGATTATTTATTTATTGGTGACATCGCTGAACAAAATTAAAAATAATTACGAAAAAAATTGAAAAAGTTGAGTTAATTATAAATCAATGAAATTGATGCATGGACCAATAATTGATATTCGATATATAATATATATTATATAATAATATATATTATATTACACAGAGCTGAGCAGTTCTTTAAATACATACTTGTTTGGTACTCAAAGTACGTACTTCGAGTACGAGGTGAATTAGAAGTACTTTAAGTACAGTAAAGTACATGAAGTCAGAATGGCAAAAATTTCAATGTAAAAATAATGCCACCCGCGCGCATACACTCGCACTCACCGTTGCACACCCTTGCACATACCCGCCACACACTCGCACATACCCGTGTACACAGTCACACATACCCGTGTACACACTTGCACACAGCCGTGTACACTCTCGCACATACCCGCGCACACATTCGCACACACCCACACACACTCGCATATTCTCGCACACACCCGCTCAAATACTCGCACACATCAGCGCGCACACCTGCACTTACCCTCACATACACGCGCATGCGCGTACACACACCAGCGCACACTCGTAGACACCCGCGTACGCATTCCCACACCAGCGCACACTCGTAGACACCCGCGTACGCATTCCCACACCCGCGTACGCATTCCCGCACACGCGGGCGCACACACACACACATACACATTACCTACTGCCCGTCTTTTAAAAACCGGTAATGGACCTCTGCTCCATCACTTATAATGAAATTAATGGGTAATGGATCTGAGTTCCATTTTCCATTTTCAAACTAATGGGTTACAAAAAACGTAGATGCATTTGAAAAACAAAACATTTTCCCAAGTCTGCTTGAAGTACTTTAAGTACATGTACTGCCAATAGTTTGTACTTTAAGTAATTTCAAAAAATGTGTACTTTAAGCACTTGCACAGCTCTGATATTATATATATACTTAGTGTGATATCTTAAGCGTATCATTCTGAAATTTTATGAGAATATATTTTAAATTGCCAGAGTTATGATTGTTTAGTAAAAAGTAGCGTTTTTTAACGGATTGCCTCCTTGTTGATTTTATTTGGCGATTTTAAAAAGTTGATAAAAATTGTTGGCAATGATATTCTCATTCTGAAGGATTCGAACTGATATCCTGAATTTTTATGGGTCGTTCGAAACGATGCTGGCAACGCGGCGATAGTTTAAACATGGTTAGGGTCATTGCGACCCCCTGTGACCGCCGCGTTATTGCTAGAACGTGTGACCTCGGAGGGTTAAAAATAAGGTCTGAAAATAAGATTATAAAAAGTTTACCTTCCTAATTTTCAACAGTATAGCTTTCCTCGAATTCTGTTTAATTCATTTTTAATAAGAATCTCGTAAGCTGCCTTGAAAAATAATCCAAGACTCTGTATTCCGAAAACAGAAAACAAATAAAAATCGATGATTTTCGTAAGTGGATTAAGCAAATTTTTTTTCACGTGTCTTTTCTACAAAATTAAGGCAGTGATGTGATGGTTTCTTGTGTAACTATTTGTTATTGATGCTGTGGTCGAATTTTGTAGATATTGAGGTAGATAATCGGCTATTACCACTAATAGCCGATCATCTACCTCAATTTCTTGTGTAACATCTGATGATCGCGAAATATAATGAATAAATGCGTTTCATCATACTCTCGTTTCTGTGGAAAGTTTCCAAACAATTTTTACCATCTAGTTATTCAATACGGTCATAGGTATTATTTAATTTAGTAAGGAAGATTGATTGCCAGTTGGAATTCGAAAAAAAAATGGGAACCTTTTTTTATTTTTATTTTCCGGGATTAACAATCTCACAGGCATTTTTTTGTAGCCGTTGAAAGGTGCATCGCCACGAAAGTTCGAAGTCACCGATGAAAGCGATTTCGCCACTCTCACTTGCTAAATCGAGTCTGGTCAATGGGATATCGTCAAAAAATTAACATAATGGTAATGGAGTCCGTTTACACGTGCATTATAATCCGGAATTCCTTTCATGCAACTTCCAAATGAACGATTTAGTGTTTTGCATATTATTAATATCATATTAATTCAATTTATTCACGAATCCAAAACGATATTGTACAAATAACCGGTTTCACATTTAATTACATGCAGAGACCGTTTTGATAGCAAGCGAGATATATAGTGAAATATGATAATTTCAATTTACAGCGCTTATACAGCGAATAAAGTCAAATATATTGAGGCGGTAGTTTGATGAAGCTCGAATATGATCGTCCATAATAGATCATGAATCAGCGGTCGGCAAGACGGACTCTACCCAATAACCTCGATAAGTTAGAGCACGTATACCATACGTGATATGCACGCAGTAGGGACAAGTCGGAAAGTTGCCTTTTTCCGGTATACTCAGACCCTACCAGAGATACTCATTTTTGTCGTACTGAGGTGATGTGTTACTGCTCGGTCGGTAACAAAACCTCTAAAGCCTTGTTCTTGGCCACAAATTATGCTCCGAGCAGAAGACGAGAAGTACTTATTGCCTCTTAGCATTATGGAGGGCGCACTTCTCGATCTTTATTCGAAAAATCAACCATCGAGAAAAATAATAGCTCAGGAAGTTTCAGCTATCTCACTCGCACTTATGTCAATCTGAAAGAGACAGCCGATATGTAACACGTCATCCTATAGCGAGGTCAGTGAGGTGAACACACCCCCCCCCCGCCGCTGTTCCAGCCAGTGAAAAAAAACTGTAAAAAATTATTCTCAGGGGTGCCAAACGTTTCTGGATAAAACAAGAGTCTTGCATCATGCAAAATTAGGAATCTGAAAATATGACTTTTCTTTGCTATCCGTAAAAATGAGTGTTTACAATTTTTATTACACATTGAGTATGTTACTCATGCGCTGTACCGACCGAGCCCCCGTGAGAGCGAGTGACAGACTGCCATCGGCAGGCCCAGTGAAGCAAGAGAGAACGGCGGAAACAAAACCACATCACGTTAAAGGGAGGTGAAACATGTAACATATGCGTCGCAAGAGAAATAGTTGTTATTTTCCGTTTACTGGCTTCCTAAACTATTATAATTTTGAAAAAAATAACATGTCACCGGACGAAGAAGTCAATTGTGCTTCCGGTGAGATGTTTCTTTTTCTCAAAATATTTACGGTTTCTCCATACTATGGATTACAGTTTTGGTGAGTGACTGAGTGCTTTAAGACGAGATAAAACACCCTCTCCCCCGGCCGTTCCATGCCCAGTCGGTAACAAAAACTGTAATTCACGGGTGCCGAATGTTTCTGAATAAAGGAAAAGTCTTACAACATGCAGGATTGGTAGATGAATGTTGTAAAAAATTTTCTGATCCAGAAACATTCGGCACCCATAAAAAAAATGTTACAGTTTTTATTACCGATTGAGTAAGGTGATGTGCTACTGTTCGGTCTGTAACAAAAACTGTAAACCGTTGTTCTTGGCCACAATAGATGTTTCAAGCAAACAACGGAAAGTACTGACTGCGTCTTCGAACTCAGCACTCAGAACTTCTCAACTCTTATTCGAAAAGTCAACCGCGGCGAAGAATAACACTTTGAGAAGATTCAGCTATTTCTCTTGCACTTGCGACAATCTGAGAGAGATCGACAGTGATGTGCTACAAGTTACTGTCGTTCTCTCTCGCTCGACGGCAACATCCAATGAGGCCTTATGATTCGCACTCACGACGACGACGATTGTGTCGGTATAGCAGCATATCACCTTTAAGTTTCACAGTATTCAATCGGTTCATACCAACCAATGGATGGAATTTCTTTATCTTCCTCTTATCGTGTGTCGATTGGTCGAGTATACAGATTAGTGATTGGTTCTATATAGTGATAATACAGGGTACACTAGAGTAGAGATTCGTGGTTCGTTACGAATGTAAACCCCAATGAGGCTTAACCTCTTAATCAAACACGGATGAAGAACCTCAGAAGTTTCAACCGCAAAATAGCCAAAAGTCGTATGTGTTTTACCAGGCGACGGTTTTGAGGCAACTTAATTAAAGTACGTTAATAAGATGATTAAAGCCATATTGGTGTTCAACAATCATGGGAAGCCCCGACTTTCTAAGTTCTACGAATACTTTGTGAGTATTTTCCTCCCTATTTTTACAGCTGTTCTGACTGTTTATCCAGATCTGTCAACTGTCACGATTATTTTTCTTCAAATACTTGACGCAAAATAAATCAATGAGTGCGAACCAATAATTTTTCTCTGTGAATCATAACATGTTATCACATAAAAAGTTTTATATGGAACATTGCACATTGATAACTTATTATTTTGTAGCGCAGCAAACGCAGCTTTTCATTAACGTACCGACTTAAATATTCTTCGCTTCAAACAAGACTTGCATATCATAATCATTTTTCTTTAAAGTTTAAAAAAATTTCAAACATCTTATTCTGACACTCCTGGTTATTATTATACAACTGTATATCACATAAATGTATTGTTTTTATCACTAGGGCTTCACAGTTTCACACATTTATATTTTTACAACTCTATTTTGTGATTTCACATTGATACGCTTATGAAACAAAGATCTCTGTAGAAATAAATAATCATAATTCTGTTCCCTTCTTAGAATGAGGATATGCAGCAACAAATCATCAAGGAAACATTCCAATTGGTATCAAAGAGAGATGACAATGTCTGCAATTTTTTGGAAGGAGGAAGTCTGATCGGTGGCTCCGATTACAAATTGATCTACAGACATTACGCAACACTTTATTTTGTCTTTTGCGTGGACAGTTCGGAGTCGGAACTTGGCATTCTGGATCTCATCCAAGTGTTTGTGGAGACACTGGACAAATGTTTTGAAAATGTGTGCGAACTCGATCTCATATTCCATGTGGACAAGGTTCACTATATATTGAATGAACTTGTAATGGGAGGAATGGTTTTGGAGACCAATATGACTGAGATACTGACGAGGATCGAGGAACAGAACAAATTGGAGAAACAAGAGGTAAGTTTGGCCAGTAGATCCTGTTAGGCTTCTCAAATAGGTATTTTTCTTAGCTGGGATTTTCCTTAGCTTAAAGCTCAAGCCTTTGAAGAACTTCAATATCTGCTAATTCATGCTTTTCTGATAGACCTTTTCAATCGCAAAAACCAGTACAAGAATAATTGATGCAAAACTACGATTTAAAGATAATTGTATTTCACTGCTTATAGGAAAATTAAAAGCATTTTATTTTTGGAAACATACCTATGCGTTTTGTTCCTCAATAAGAACAATCAATCTAAAAAATTAAACATTGCACATTGTGCATTTGGACATTATGCAATTTTCTTAAAAAATTATTTCAAAATGTAAATAATGTTTTAACTCAGTAATTAATTATTCCACATACAGAATACAGTCAACCATTGTGAGAGAATAATTACTCAAAACAATTGTTTTGAGTAATTATTAATTTATGAATATTAATATATATTCATTAATTAATGAATATATATTAATATATATTCATTGATCTGTTGAAATATTTCAAATTTTCTTAAATTGTAGTTTTACCGGAGATTTGAAACAATTATTTTCTTACTGGCACTGCGTCAAAGTACATTATTGACAAACTATATCTAACTAACAACTAAAATAACTAACTTTTCCGATGTCGGTTCATACTAAGTCGTTTATTGGTGACGGCACTGACCTATGCTAACGTGCAATTTTAGGGGATTTACAAATCGAGACGATCTTGTTCGCCGAGATCCTGCTCGTACGTCCTCCTGGGGCCCCCTCTCTAAGTTTATCGGCAATATGCTATAAGGCCGAACACCCTAAACAATCTCATATCTCTCTTGCTATCTGTGATTCATAAAAAAAAAACCGAACGCAATCAAACTCCACCGGCTGACAGCGGGTCATCAATGCAATCATAGATATAATCGTAGAGGCTTTTGATCTTCCCCTTTTGCTCTTAACTATTTTCATTTTATTTCTCGTTACAAAACACAAATGATACTTAGTGCCTTAACGCATATCTGTATACTGAAGAATCTTTACTAAAAATAATAAAATATGTATATTATTCGTTGCAATTAACCCGTAGTCAATCCGCAATCCGAACTACTCTCTAAGCTCTATTCGATTTAGTTTATAGAAAAATTTAGAACATAGAAAAATGGACGTGCGCACGGAAATTAAAAACGTAATATTCGCAGTGTAGCTTCGAAAAAGAATTTTTTTTTCGAAATTTCCAAAATATAACACTAATATTTTTATAAATATTTTTAACTGTGTCGTTGTTTTTTTTTAGTTTGTATTATGATTTAGAAAATTTTATAGGGGAGAACGGGCATTCGACGGTTTCCTTAATATCTGTGTTTATGAAGTCGATACAAAAGTCTGTGATGCGATTAAAACTCTGATATCGACGTCCAAATTCTAGCGTTTCAAGCTGTACAATCCTGGGCTTTTGGATACTTTTAATAATAACAAAAAATTGTACAACTAGTAGAAATACGCGGGGTGATAAAATATTATCGAAAACCCATATTTTTCAAATTTTGAACACTAATAACTAACTATCCGTCCAAAGAATGCGAAAAATTAATCTAATAATTACTTTGAAGGGGAATGATTATCACGAATCCCAGACAATTATTTTGAATAAACCTCGATTTCCCTAACAATCATGATAACTTTCATTTTTGCTCAACAACCACTATCAAAATAACTGGACAAACAACGCTGAGTAAAATTTGTCTTTTACACATTAAAATTTTCCGAAATGATAAAAAAATTTTCAAAGAATCCAACAAATACAATGTAAAAGTTGTTTTTGCGTGACGATTGTTATGAAAGTAACTTAATAGTTCCAATGACGAAAAAAACAACTACCAGAGTTTTCAGCTCGGTTTGGAAAAGCAATATTTTTGTACCGTTATTTTTTGAGCGTCTCCAACAGTCGCCGTTGATTCCCAGGGTCGCGATATTAATTGACTCGAAATTCGAAATAAATATCTTGATTAGTTCTTTGTGACACCAACTTATCTTTCGCTTCATTTTTTTTTCCAAAAGAATATAGTAGTTTTTTTTGTCTAATGAACACGAAGTTTGGATAAAAAACTTTGATTGAAGAACAAGGAATTCAGTCTTATTGTTAGGGAAAGTAATGGACGGGAAAACTGTGGAAACGTGATTTCAAATATTTGGCACTGGTAATTTTGGATTTGCCTGGTGTGAAGCGATCTAAACTCATTTATTTTTTCAATAACAATAAAAGAAAGAAATAAAAAAAAGAAAAAATTCTGTCACAGGTAAGTCAAACTTGGTGAAATGAGGACTAATCGAGACTTACTTGTTCGGTTACAGAGGTCACCAGAATCCTTATTTTTTACTTGCAAACTAAAATCGTCTCTTAAAAAATCCCCTCTTAAATAGTGAAATTATTATTTAAAAACATGCCAAATCTGTAAAAGAAAAAAAAAACAAAAAAGACCAAATTCGTCAGAAAAAAACGGATCAAATTCGTCAAAAAAATTATCCAGTTTAGCGAAAACCGTGAAATTACTCCCAATCGCTTCGTTTTTTCCGCACGTAACAACATAAAACTAGTTGTAGTCTGGCCGTTTCCGCCCTGTTCTCCCCTAACCGAATCTTCGCTCTAGTGTCAGATATTTACTATTGTCAATAACACAAAAAAACGAAAAAAAAAACAATTCTTGCTCTTCTTGTCCTTGGTATCGTGTCTGCAGGCGGGAATCACGGCAGCGACCGCTCGCGCCGTATCTGCAGTGAAGAACATGAATATACCACAGCAAATAAAGGATATGAAACTGCCGGACTTGCCGCAAGCTATCAAAGATCTCAAATTCTGACCAGCCGTTACTTCGTTGGATCCTAGCTGACTGATCGGCGCGCCGAGCGATACGTCTACCGGCAGGCTCGATACAACGTCTGTGGGCTACGTTCTACATTCTTCTTCGACCACTTCCGATCCCTTTCTAGCCAACGAAAATGCACCCATGTTGCCCATTCCCTCGTCCCTCGTCTCTTCAAATAAACCACGACACACGAATTATCAGAGCTGAGAGCCGATAATTAACATTTTTCCCCACAAAACCCTCCAAAATACGGAGGCAATTTTCGCTAGTGTCGGGAAAAGTGAACTAACAGAGACAGACAATGAGAATGCGATAAAGCCGTATACTTCGTCGACATCCTCGATGAAGTGTTTTATTCCTAATCTAAAAAGAAAGATTCGCTTTCAGGATTGCGTGAGAAACACAAATCAGGGAATTCGGTGTATGCATTCGCACAGAGTCTGGACCAAATAACGAGATGCCAAATTATTGCGTTCCATCGATCCGTCTACGATCGATCACATAGTTATTGTGTAAATTACCTTTCGAGGTATACCTGATATATGTATATTTAACATCTCGCTATCGCAAATTGCTCAGCCGTTAGCGAAAATATCTATGAAATCTCTTTTTCAACTTTTCACTTATAATCCACGAGCTTTTGAAAAGACAGATTATATATTTACGGTGAGAAGCGATTGTAAAAGGTTTAACAGAGATTCGTTCGCTGTAAAATAGGGAAATCAGTGGTATACAAAAATATCATTAGAATTACAGTTTAAAGTTGATAATGATTCGTGAGAATTTCATTATCTTGAACTAAAATTCTCAATAATAGAATTATGAAGAAAACTTATGAATGTGGAATTATGCCACGTATAACAAATATGTAAAATATTTGAAAAATGCAAAATAATTCAATGATATTTATTTTTTTCCATGAATTAAGGATTATGTGAAAATCTCGAATAATGATTTATCTCAAATTAGTTTTCGGTTCGATTTACTACATAATTCTTGTAATCGAACTTCGTTGCGTACATTTTCAATGTCATTTCTCCCAGATATCCCTCCTCTATTCAAGGAAAGTTAATAAAAATAATAATAATAAACGTGTTTATTGCCATTTAAATACATAACAATACATCACAATACGTGGTTATATATATAAAATGCCAATAGGCCATCGACCGAGATTCTTCAGCCCGTGTACATCTTTGGTGTTTTAGGTCTTAAAACTCTCGGTGGATATATATTACATACATAGTTGTAAAAAGAGGTGGTATCTTAACGGTTGACGTTGCACATATGGTCTACGATTTGAAAAATGCTGTGTGTTGGATATTTGTGTTTCGGTATGGTAAGCGGTGATCGTTGTATACATAGTGGTTTAAGGTGATCTAATTGTTCTATTGCAAATTTTGAGGTGAGGATCTGTAATCTGGTTATTATTGGTATAATGCCCGTTTTTTCGTATAAAAGTGATTTGCGTGGGTTGTAGAGTGGATTGGTCGGGTTTCTAATTCGAGTGATTCGTCGCAGTGCGCTAGTTTCCGCCGTTCTCATTTTATTTAGCGCACTTTCTCTGCAGTTTAGAAATATTGGATGTCCATATTCGATAATTGGTCGACAGATACATTTGTATATTTTCGCGATATGTTTTAGACGGATTTCCGGTTTAGCGAATGTGATGCTTCTGAAGTGAGAAGCTCGGTTAGATAGTTTAATCTTAGCCTGTTGAAGGTGATGGTTGAAATTTAGTTTGTTATCTATTTGTATTCCTAAGTATTTTGCTGTGTGCAATGGAGAAATTTCTACATTAAATAAATGAATTTTAGGTGAGTCGGGGTTGATTTTGTGGTTGAAGATGAGAAGTTGCGCTTTTAGTGGGTTAGGTTTTAGTCTCCAGTTATTGAACTATGTAATTATACGGTTTGCTGACTGTTGTAGTGTGTCTAATGTTCCTTCTACATTGTGGTGGTGGGCAATTAGAGCAGTGTCGTCCGCAAATTGGAGGGCATACTGGCTTAGATATACGAAGTTTTTGACTTCGTAATAGTGATTGTATAGGTCATAGCAGAAAACATTATATAGCAGAGGTGATAGCGGGGAACCTTGCGGAACACCCTGAAGCGGTGTAAAAGCTCGAGATCTATGGTTTCCGATTCGTATCGTAAGTGTGCGCGAATCAAGAAATTTTTTAACTATCTGTAGAAGGTAATTCGGACAGTCGAGACTGTGTAATTTGTAGAGGGGCCATTTATGCCAGACGCTGTCGAAAGCTTTAGCGATGTCAAGAAAAAGTACGGCTGATCTCTTGTTAGATAATTTACTAGTCTCTCTGTTCGAAGTTAATATCGTTACGACGTTAAAAGGTGGATTTTTTTGTTCTAAATCCAAATTTATATTCCGGTATATGGTTTCCTATCATTTTTTCAAGCTGGCCCTTTATAATTGTTTCAAATAATTTGCCTATGGATGGAATAAGAGTTATTGGTCTATAGTTCTCTACTAAACTATGGTCTTGATTCGGTTTTGAAAGAGTTATGATGGTATCTATTTTCCATATGTGCGGGAAGATGTTGTTATGAAGACAGAAGTTGAATGTTTTGATGATAAAAATGTGCGCTCTTGGACTTAGTTGTTTGATGATGCGTATGGGTATGTTGTCGATGCCTGGTGATGAGTTTTTGCATTTCCTTAGAACCCTATTTAGTTCTTGTAGTGTGATTGTTTCTATTTCCTCTTCTGGTGCTCTTCTTTGATTAAAGTATTCTTTGTACCAGGTGGATATTGTTCTGAAGTTGTTGGTATTGAAGTTGTCGTTGATGGAGTGTTCATAGCACTTAGCGTAGTGGTCTGCGAATGCATTAGCTTTCTCCCCGTTTGTGTCTACGGTGATGCCGTTGACAGAAAGACTTGGATTCTGCTTTACTGGGTTATATTTTGATAATTTTTTTATGATGTGCCAGTAGTTTTGGAAGTTAATAATTTTATCGCCTTAAAATAATGTCCGATAGCCATTTGAACGGATAAGTACTTTGAGTACGTTCATTTTTGAATAAATAAATATTGTATATAAATAATAAATCACTGGCACGTTTATAGCTCTTCTATTGATTTTTCTATCTAAAAACATTTCTAATAAAAAACCATTTGTGATAATACAACTTTTCTGCTTTACCGATTATAAAAATGTTAGTAGGAGCTTTAGTAAAATTTCAGGGTTTGCAGCTGTTCTTCAGGATTAAATCATAGTGAAGTTTTTCTTCGATAGAAAAATGAATAACTGAGTCATAAATCAATCGATATAAAATACAAAAGATATAAATCGTTGCCGATAACATTTTTCTTAATTTCAATCACGGCGAGCGAATCTTAAAGTTACAAGAGTTCAGTGGTGTTAAAAATTTTCCCATCTTTTGTCCGGTTTAATGTACACCAAAATAAACTTGAAATCGTTGGCGTTATACGCTTTATTATTCAGATAATAATGAACACTAAATAACGATATAGAAGTTTATATTAAAAAAGAAAAAGTAAACAATATATTAACAATTGTGAATTGAGCATTGAATAAATTTCGCCTACTTATATATTACACAGCAACCGCAGCATTTCGTGTCATTATAAGTAACGTGAATTACTTTTTAGTAGCCGCCACTTCGTTTCTGAGTGACGTCCATATGTAACCAGCACCGGCTTCCGTCAGCGGAGGTGGGTAAGGACTGTTTTTTAATTTGTAGTAATCCGAGGGAGCGTGCATAACAAATTCCATGCATTCCAGTTTGCGAGGCAAATCTTCTTCTGGTCCTATTATGTAAGTTTCTGGAATAAAGCCTTCTTCCGGTGGAGGACTGCGGAAACACATCGTTGTACAGTTATTTCGAACTTGGCACAAAACTTGGCAAGATAGAGGCCTAATCATTGATTGCATTGGTATATAATTATTTTTCAATCTTTTTTATCCCGTCAACTGCTAGGGTATCGTGTAAATGCTAGAAGGGAGAGAAGTGCGTGATTTTTGTCGAGGTTGGAGTTTTTTCCTGAGCAAGAGAGGGCACAAATCACACGTAACAAAAATGAAGCTTCCTTTCGTGAAGCATACGATATTTTTTCCCGATTTCCGACATTTTTCATTTTTTAAACTGAGAGTTCTGAACGTTGGGGTATTATTTTTTTCACCAATTTGTTGATAACATTTTGAGATTATTATTATGCGAAATCAATCTTTTCAGCACGTTTTATATACGTTATTTTTTCCCGATTTTTATCTCATCGGGAAGTAATCGAAATTGTCTCTTAAACTCACTTTTGGCGGGACTGTAAGTATCATACATCCTTAATTGAAGTACTGGCTTTATATTAATGACTAGAGCATCCTTCAGACAAATAGGCAGTCAGTATAAATAATTATCGTTGAAAAATACCTATCAGTGGTCGGCAGGAGCCATGTAACAGCGGCACTTTTTTCACAATACTGATCAGTGAGCAGTCCTCTAATTTGAGCATAATAAATGCCTCCATCAGTATCTTCCATAGAAACTACATCACCCACTTGAAAGTATGAGCCTTTGTAGAAAACAAAGTTACTCGTTACTGGTGTAGCTACAGCGGAAGGAGCTTTTATAGGCTGCAGAAAAAAAATGCACATTCCAGTAATGTTAAAACCGTGACATACAGTATTCAACGAGTCGGTTAACTGGCCAAGTAAGTACTGAATCTTCAATTGCACTTCTATAACTTTTAGTACTCCATAATAATCTTAAAACAACTGTTCGTAAGAGAAACTTGCACATCAACATGAGATCTCAGTATATAAATATATCTACAGACATCATTTTACAGAAAATACACTGATATACACACATGTGACCGATATACAGTTTCTGTAACCCAGCTTCAGATTTAAAAAAAATCATGATATTGGTATCGAATCAAATTGAACCAATGATAGCTTATAGCGTTTATTGCAAGATTCTTCACTAATTAATCTACAGATTCTTTATATCTAGTTATCCAAAAGTTATAAGTACATCTAACGATTCATGTACGCATTAAAAATCTTAGGTTTTTTATAGAGGCCTGAAATAAAAATTTCTATACTGAAACCAGAATGTGCTCTTTGACAGATAAAAGACTACATAAAACTCTAAAATTCGTTCATTAGTCTGAAAGCTATGTAAAGTAAAAAATTTTACTTTTCACTATTCAGGTGCATTGTATGTCTTTGCAAAATTGCAAAAATTATGGTTTTTAATATATATTTGATGAAGCTGAAGTTATAATTTTTTTAAAGACAGTCTTAATCTACAGAAATTTCTTTACTTATAAATTTTTTAAATTACTGGTTCAACTTAAGGGGCCTGAGACACCTAAAAAAAGGTATTGAAACAAATTTCTGTAAACAATACCCTCCTTTAAAAAAAATTTACATTCAAACTCGATTAGGTATGTATCAAGCATTACAATTCTGCAATTGTGCAGACATACAGTGCACCGAAATATTGTGAGGAAAAAAATTAAAATATTGACCGGTTGTAACTTTTGGATCAAACTGGTAAACAAATTTTAGTATTGGATGGTTAATTTCATCTGTCAAAGAGTGCATTCTAGGATGATTGTAAGAATTATCATTTAAATAAATCTTTCTCTATTAAAAAATTAGTAAATAATTGGCTATGTATCCAATTTCCACTGTATCCATGATTACTTCACAAATCCTAGAATGTACTCTTCGGCAAATGAAATGAGACATTGAACACTAAAATTTGATTACCAGCACAATTAAAAAGCTACGACAGATTGAAAATTATACTTTTTTCCTCACACAATTTTAGTACACTGCATGGCTTCACAAACCTGCAAAATTACGATGCTTCATATGGACCTACAGAGGTTTAAATGTGACATTTTTTGAAAGGAGGGTATCGTCAACGGAATTTTTTTTCTCGTGACTTTTTCAGGTGACTCTGATCCCTTAATACCTTGATTTTACCTGTTTTTTGAAAATGTGCCGACGGCCTTTTCCCTTTGGGACAGTTTTCAGCGTAGCATTGGGTCTGGGTTTGCAGTAACGTGTTATTCTCGTGCTTTTTCTCGATGGTTTTGAGCCCAAACCGTTTTTCTCTTCATCCTCATTTTTGACTATGGCATTATCGTCAGCGCTTCTCTCATCCTCAAGACAATTGTTGCACAGACTGCCGGCGTCGGTTGCGTGCCAAAGTGGCGTTTCGTGTGTGCCACAGCGGACGCATTCAGGTTTAACACCCAAAGGCATTTGCTTCTAATGTTTGTTTCTTTGCTGTCACGATTATTCAACTGTCACGCTCTCAATGTTAATCTAAACAACGCTTTTCAATGCACTTTGTTCGGAACTGACGTTAACAACATTCTCTCTACGTCGCCATGTTGTTTATAATCGCTGGAGCACACGCGGTAAGATATAACCTCTAAAAACAGGATTTGTCACACATTTTGTTTTTTGACAGCTGATCGATTCCTCGGCATTCATATGCAGATTTTTTTTTTTAGAGTTTTGATGAATTCAAAAAGGAGTTAAGAATTATTGCCAATGAAAATACGACAGATATGTGAAAAAGAATTGATAAAATGCGAAGTATAGATGTGGAAGTGTTGGAGACTTTTTTTAAATAGATGTGGAATATACCTCAATTACGCATGCTTACAAATTAGCTTTGTTTACGAAGGAAAAAAAACTTCACGTTGAGATGAGAGATGAGTGACAGCAGTGTGTCTGTCCAACCACGTGTACAAGTCTTAAGTATTTTAGGAGAATTCAGAGATCAATTAAACGAACAATTGCAGTAAATTGCAGTGCATGATACTTTTAAATGCTTTCCAAACAACCACGACTACTGTCAAAGTGACAAAAAATAATGAAAAGATCGAAATTTGTAAAAAAATATGGAATTTTTTTATGCCATGCACGTTATTTTTATTCTATCGAGCAAAATCAAAATATACCTACGTAGTGACGGTTCCTTCGACAAAAATCATCATTGATAATTAATAATCGTGATTGCACAGTGAAAATTGCAGCCAGATATCTCAAACTTTGCAGGGGTTTAAGTGGGGTACAGAAATCTTTAAAATAATTGAATCGCAATAAAATGTAAACTACTGTGCCGAATTTTGTCAAATTTACCACCGATCATGATTCACTCCCAGATCATTTGTATACAAAATTCCAGCTTGATTATATATATACCTTAATATACAAAAGTAATATCGTAAAGAGACTTTGTTTGAATGTTCAGATGCTGTAAAATTCGAACTGTTAAACCAATTCACGCTAAGTACAATCCCAATCGTTGTTGTATGCTGACCCACTTGCGTACTGAATTTGAAGAGGATAAGGTAAACGGCTAAATTCCCGACCGTGACCCAATTTGTGTCCGTTCCACATATCTGTGCTTCTTCATAGAGAGAGCTATGTTTTCATGAACAAAAAAAAAAATTTCGAGATTTTTCTAATCAAAACACTTTGGAAAACTTTTGGAAAAACAATTTGGAAAAAGTGTCCGTATAGATGTGTGTGCGTGTGTGTGCAGGGCTTCGAAATTTCAATCGCCCGTAACTAAAGAACCGTTCAATCGATTGAGCTACAATTTGGCACACCAGTGGAGTAGCAGTTCGTCTTCCGTTGCTGCAATTTTTCACAGAATGTATGCAGAAATCTTTCCTTGATTGCTTTTTGAAATTTTTTAAAAGCCGACGTACGCGCTCTATCTTTTGTAAAATTGATGATATTTCCCTAAATAATTCTTCATACGTGTTCGTACTCTTAATGTTGCTTGGTATTGAATTCGGCCGAAATCTTTTTAAATTTTTAAAGTTTTAAATTTTTCGGAAAAATCGCGCTAACATTTTCGCTCTAACCTTGACAAAACATGAGACAACGAATTCAAATTTATTACATGAAATCGGTACAATCTAGCGATTATTAGTACATAGTTTTGTCATGATATGCAAGCTCGATTCAATTTGTCAGAGTTTTTAATTTTGGGAAAAATGATGTTATTGCATTAACCTTAACAAATCATAAGATAGCGATGTCAAACTTTACACATAAAATCAGTGCTATTGAGCAATAATAGATACATAGTTTCGTCATAATGTATTATGTGGTTTAAATTTTTCAGAAATTTAACCTCGATACACAATGAAGCTGCAAAGTTGAACTTTGCAAATTGCTTCCTCATTATTTTTGGTCTTTCTCACAAAGCTTCCTCTATGAGAAAGCCAAAATCGATTAACATGCTTCCTCATAGAGATAACTTTGCAAGAAACACCAAGAATAATGAGGAAGCAATTTGCAAAGTTCAACTTTGCAGCTGTATTTTTACGATGAAAAGTTATCTTCTAATGCGCGAAATTCCTTTCGTTAAAAGTGTCCTTCATTTTTTTAGTACTACTATAAGGCAAACTACAGAATACCATTTTGGATTATCACCGAGTTTTCAAACTTTATTCGCCGATCCACCAGGAACCAGCTGGCGCTGCTCATTTTCTTGTCAGATTTGTTTAGTCATGACATTATATTAGGGTCGAATTTATAGTCTCAAGTTTGAACTTAAGTTCAAACTTCAGTTCAAACTTGGAACTTTAAATTCGACTAAGTTAGAACTTAAGCCAATTTTTTTTGTAGAAGGCATATACAAGAAGAGGAGATCAATTGCGTTACACCTTGCGTTTTCACTATTTTCGGTCTGTCGGATGGACTGTCATTTGCAAAAATATCCCGTAGCACCCTCAATCAATTAAGTGATTACATAGATAGAGAGTAAACAAGCGGCAAACGATCTAAATATTCGTTAAAACATTTAAGACTACGAAACATTATGATGAGCATGCGCAAATCTCTATATAGTTTAGACTAGTGGTTTAGAAAAAGAGTTCGTATATGTATCTTTTTTCATTTTATTCATCCATCCAGCAGATAATGAATTACAGTTGATGAATTTGTTGTTGTCCAAAGATTAATCGTGACACCCTACAGACCGAAAATTGTGAAAACGCACGGTGTAAGGCAATTGAACTCCCCTTCTTGGATATGCATTCTATGAAAAAAAAATCGGCTTAAGTTCTAACTTAAGTTTGAACTTAAGTTCTAACTTAGTCGAATTTATAGTTCCAAGTTTGAACTGAAGTTCGAACTTAAGCTAGAAATTAAGCTGGAAATTAAGTTTGAACTTAAGTTCGAACTTGGGACTATGAATTCGATCCTTCGAAACGTTTTTTTCTTAGTTTCTAGAAAGTGCTAAGAGTGATAATTTTACGCCTAGACTATTGTAAGAGATTGAATAAAATAATACTGTTCTCAAAAAGACAGAGAAATAGGGATTTTTATAGAAAATCGATAGGTCAACAAACGGTGTATGGAAAACGCTGAGCTGCTGCAGTTTATGTGCGTACTTGTCACACAATTACACAATGACTGGGATAGTTTTAAAATCTATTATTCCCATAAAATTCTAATTAGATTTGTTGAAATTATGCATGGTTTAGAATCTCTTGTTTGAAATTACATTTTTTATAGACTCTTCCTCATTTTTGTATTATATAACTTCGTTGTAGTCCCAGTCACTTATCAGGCATAGACGTCAGTCGACATGGTCCATTGATCCGAGCTTCGGTAGGTCAGTCTATGAGCTACCCGGACGAATGGTAGGTCACGAATCGGGTCACTCGAGTGAGAGGGTAAGGTGAATGACCATCGGGCCGATAAGTGGCCTACGATTTCCTTATTTGGCCTATTTTATGTCCTGTGTATATATCTATATACATACACTGACCTATGCCGTCTAACATCCATATTTAATTAGTAACTAAATAACAAGATCTTGTCAGATATGTTATAGGTGCCGGATAATCCTATGAATCCGAAAAGGTGCTTTACAGAAATTACTCATTCATGTATCAGTCCAATCCAGGTGCCAATCCGGTCGAGTTGCAAACATAAATCGCAACAACCCAGCGTTTCGGTGAACCCTGCTTTTATGACCTATATATTTTCTGTCGTAAAAGTAATTTTTTGTTCTTTTGGCCCGTGTTAACGTGTTCTTTGATACTTAATATTCTGTGAATTAATATTGTTCCCTAAATACATTATAAAAACTCAAGCAACTATATTTAGATAGTAAGTTCTTACTGACCCTGATAGACAGACGTGCAGTATTAGGTGCGCACCGCGTGCCGTCAGAGCACGTCAGCTGTGTCCGAATTAAGCAGTGTTTGTCACGTTACGACGTGTTCTAAATGATGCACTATGCCCGCATAGTTCAGGCACATCGTGCAGCTCTCTGGTGTGCTCGATGTGCCGCAACTGTGCTGCTTTCAGCACATCGTGACGTTATAAACTCTGCTTAATTCGGACGCAGTTGACGTGTTTCTGACGGCACGCCATTCAACCGCTTCCGCCACTGTGCCGTCACTGTGCTACCATAAGTTCATCTGGGTGCCAGTGACAAAAAAATGGCTAGCGACATGACGGCTCAGTCGGGGCGGGGTAAAAGTTCCGAATGGTATTTACCCAACGGTCTAAAATTCCGAAATGTATTATCTCACCTACATTGTTAACGAAAAAATTTCTAGCGAATTTCGTCAAAATGTAGGTGAGATAGGTAATAGATTTCGGAATTTAAGTCCTTCGTGTATTTGCCATTCGGAACTTTAACCCGGTCCCACGGCTTACTCCATTAACCCAGAAAGACATTTGGCAGCACAGTGACCGAATAGTGGCGGCACTAGTTGCACGGTATGCCGTCAGAAAGCTGTTATCTACGACCGCATTAAGCAGCGTTCTTACGACACGACGTGCCGAAACGAACATCTTGCCGGAACAGTTGCGGCACATCGTGCTACTTCGGCGAGTTGCACGATGTGCCGCAAATGTGTCGTCAAGATGCTCGTTTCGGCACGTCGTGTCATAAGAACGCTGCTTAAGGATTTATGATACGTACAGTCCCGCCAAAAGTGAGTTTCAGAGACAATTTCGATCACTTCCCTATGGGAGAAAAATCGGATAAAAATAATGCATATAGAACGTGCCGAAAAGATTGATTTTGCATAATAATAATCCCAAAATGTTATTAACGAATTGGTGAAAAAAACAATTGTTCAACAAATAAACAGTCAACCTAACTTTTTTTAAATGAAAATGATATGTTAATTTTTTTAAATGCGTATGAATTTTTTCAGATTTTTTTCTTTATTTTGATTTCGATTTTTTTTATGTTGAAAAATGCGCAAAATATAACAAATTTTGGATATGCGTTTAGCAAAAAAATCTTCAGTGTAGTAAATAGTTTTATACCGAAAACATATCCAAAATTTGTTATTTCGCGCACATTTTTGAAAATAAAAGAAGTCAAAATCAAAATAAAGAAAAAAATCTTAAAAAATTCATACGCATTCAAATAAATTAACATATCATTTTCGTTAGAAAAAAAAGTTAGGTTGACTGATTGTTTGTTGAACATCTGTTTTTTTTTTTCAGAAATTTTTTAATAACATTTTGGAATTATTACTATGCAAAATTGATCGTTTCAGCACGTTAATCGAAATTTCTCTGAAACTCACGATCGGCGGGACTGTACGTATCATACATCCTTAAGGATACAGGAGAAACTCCCGTAGTTAGTGAAGCAGAAGGATTATTCACACCGTCATTGATGCAATCATTGTCGGCTTCACGCTGCAATAAATGCAAAAACTTCCACTGCAAGATCCTTAATGCGGTCGCAGATAATAGCTTTCTGACAGCACGCCGTGCACTCTGAACTGCACGTTTGTCTTATTGGAAATTTTCGGTGCATCGCAAATTGCACAATGCAAATATTAAAGAATATAAACAAAAAGTTTGATGTGTATTGAACATAAAGAGAATTTTCTATATCGTCAATGATGTGGCGAACGGATACTAATTCGATCACGGTCAGTAATCAGATCGTTCACCTTACATTTGCAATATACAAGCTACAAATTATGTAAAATAGAGAAATAATTCTCATTGTATTCTTACTTTTTCAATGACACCAGCTTTGATATTCTCTCGTGGATTTCTAAAAACTTCCTATCAACCGTCAAACTAAGCTTACGTAGTCAGGAATTGGGCCTCTTGCCTTATACGAAAAATTGGGAAAGTTATCGTGCTAACAAGGAAATTTGCTCATACACATTTCATCTAAACAACTTTACTCAACGTTTTGGACAACTCTCATTATCCTGACATGAAAATGCGAAAAAGAAAAATCGAAAAAGACAAATTTCCCTCTGCCTGGAAGAAAGAAATGAGACAACCGAATCACGTGCGTTGCACCCTATAACACTACGATCTACACGTGTATAAAAGCGTAGGAAGCGTACCCCCACTCCACGGTATTTCCGTACTATCCTTGATTAGCATTTGACAATGTCAACGATAGAGTTGGGGCCACCTGTATGTCAAGTGCAATGACTAGGTCGCCTTTGACGCAGGTTCCTAACAATTGATCCATTTTCCAAGCGAGTAAGATGCACGTACGTGTCCCTGTGCAATGGGCGAACACTTGAAGGTGTAATTCGCTGGGTTACACATGTGTATCTATATTGGAAAAACGGTGAATAAATAGGAAAGGACTGCGACAAGTGCAGGAGGAGAATTTTTTCTTGTCCTCTCTCTGTCGCTCAGCCACTGCTACATATATCCCTGCACGCCTGTATTATCGATCTGAACGAAAGGGTAGACATGCGTCCAACTCTACACGAACTCACCTTCATTGCGCCGGATGCCCCGTTGTTCATCGGTGTATCGGCTGTCCTCCGCTACGACGTAAAGCGTGCTACTCCGGGCTCAGCGGTACACCGGTATCGTGACATTCAACGCTACACGCCGCTATCTTGCTAAACAAACAAACACTAAATTCGCGTCGGAAAAAAAGGCTTGAAAAATGAGGTTTACAGTCGTAAGGTGAAAAATGGTCCGTGGACTTGCTTGTCAAGGGGCGTTGCGCAGTTTATACGTTTTTTTTTCATTTTTTATAAATACAATACCCGGTTATTGTTATTTTTATCACGAGTGATAGAACATGTGCCTTCCTTAGCAGTGAGTATCAGGTCGGCTAGTGTCTGTGCTTTTTGGTAATTTTTTTTTTTTTTTGTTGAAGGATTTGTACTAACTAGTTTTTTTTGCGGAAGCGAAAAAAAAAAAAATACTCCTGATACTGAGAACGTTTTGATATTCAGAAGACCAAGAAATTGTTTATAAATAATTTTACAAAATTCGTTGAAAAATTTTCAGGCTTTCGGGAGTTGTATCGGTTTTCAACCTTTTCGTTGTTGAAATGGTGAAATGTTTCTCAAATATAAATATTTTTTTCCTTTGTAGCAAGGTATAATATTAGAAATGTTACATCTTAAGGTTATTGAAAAAATGGTTTTCTAAGCAAACTTTGAATTTTTGTTAAGAGAAAAAAAAATTGAAAAATGCGATTGAAATTCGCGAAGTGAAAAATAGAACGTGAACTTCCATGTCACGAAGCATTGCGCAGTTTATGCGACCCTTTTTTCTTTTTTATGAGTACCGAGTTACTGTTATTTTTATCACGCGTGATAAAACATGTGCTTTCCTGAAACAGCGAATACCAGGCCAGCGAATGCGGCTATAAATTGTGTTTTATTGAATTTTTGTTTTTGTTAGTATTGCACTGATTGAATTTTTTTCTTTTTACCAAAGGACACGATTAAATTCACACTGGAAGGTTCGATTCAGTGTAAATTCCAAGTACTTTGTATTATCGCCTCGACAGATTTTTTTTTAATATTAGTAATGCGAACAAATTTTTATTTATTCAAATTACAAATAGGTTGACAAAAATTAAAGAAACAAGAAAACATAAAAAATTTATTTATTGATTTTTTTTCTTGGATGTCAAAGTGAAAGTCATCGAAAATTTATAGTTGAATGGAAAAAGAGAATGATTTTAATGGCTCGACCTCTGAAGTATGAAGCCGAGTACTTCATAAGTCTTCTGGTTTCTGAACGGTCTAGAAACTCGGTCAAACCAAATAAAAAATACCCGAACCGATTGCGTCATAATGCACGAAGGACGACTCGAATATTTTTCGAATTTTGCAATGTTTTAAAATATTAGCGTGCTTCCAATTTTTATTTTTATTATTAGTCCACGTCTCAGCTGATTTGTTATCGCGACCAAGATTTCAATATTCTTTGACTTTATTTCTTACGATCACATTGTTGTGTTTAATAATTAAATATTGTCGATGATGAAAATTTGTTTTCCTGAACGTAATTGAAATTTTACTGAAAAATGAAAAATGCTACTTTCAGCATGATAGTGATTATTTGTACATACAGTAGTTAATATCAATGAGAAACTGATGAATATTTTAAAGTAAAAGACCCTTGTTTTCTACAAGTAGAGTCTCATCCATCTATTTATTTCAACTGGAGCATCCGTTAGTCTTATTTTATCTAACAATTTGATCGTCCCATTTGTCAAGAATATACCTACTTGCCTGTACGACAGTGGCTTTTTTTACAATATGAGGACATAAGCACGAGTACTCGGTTTATATTCCGATGATCGATATACTTCACGAGTGACACGTCAGTTTCAAGCATTTCTGCAGGCTTTATTTATGCAGTTCACTTGCTGCTTTCTATATGTCGATGTTTCGATCTTCATTGCCACACATATATTTATAACAATTTTTTACGTGAATAGAAGTTTACGTTAAATATGTAGTATGCATTTTGTGGTTAATCAACGAGACGTTGTTGAATCATGAAAATTCACCGAAGAGTAAAGACGAATAACCGAAGGTTCGTGTCCTTATCGTCGCAGCATTTATTATTTTAATTGGGAAATTATGTTGCTTTATAACCCGGGAACAAAATTACAACGAATAAAAAATTTAATTGCGTCTTCATTAATTTCGTACTTTTTCAGTTTTATTTTTTCGATTTTTTTGTTTTTTTTTAATTTTTAAAATTTTTTTAACGAAAGAAACCAAAACATATTTCTATTACTTTCTCATAGAACTGAATTTGTGAACATCTAGAGCGAATTAAAATGTCTTACTTTCGAAATACCACTTTGCAGCTTGAAAAAAACAGGTTGTTTTAATAATACATTATTAAAATAGGATAAATGTAAAAAATTCGTATTCACACTAATACAGTGTTTTTGAAATGTTGAATATCCAGGAAACTTAAACGTGGCCGTAGTTTAAAATAGATTTTTTTTTTAATGGTATCAATAATAAAAGGGTTGTACTTCTGCAATTCTTTGACTCGTCTACGAATCGACGTCAAATATGTAGTATGAATGTTTTAGGTAATCAACGACACGTTGTTAATTTATGAAAATTCACCAAAGAAAAATATCCACACGATATCTATACCTCCGTATACCTGTTGTCGCACTATTAATAATTTCAATTGGGCAATTATGTTCCCTTGTGACTCGGGCATCGATCGGTCATGACACGATATGCCTCGGTACTTTAGCCCTTAACGGCCACGTTGACTCAACCTAAATTTGCGAGCTCTCGTTATATAGATTACCAGCTGATTATCCACAAATTACGCCCACAAATGTCCACTGCTTACAAGCTTGACGTGTAATAAGCCATATATAATCATACGGAGAGTGCGTGCAGTTCTGTCCGTCTTCTCTACTCGACGAGAAAACTTTTAAATTCGTTCGTTCTTTAGGTAAACATTTGTTTTTTTTATTAGTCAATTGAAAAAATTCAATAAAAGTTTAGAAAATTTAATGCAATTGAAGTTATAAAGATAATTTTTTTAAACTCGCTAATAATCCTTTTTTCAAGGTTTGGTGCATTTTGTGGGATATCAAATAGTGCAATAGTATATTACGCCCCTAGGCAGCGAAAGTAGACTATGTCCAACCGCGCGTAAGATTACGACCCGAGCCGAAGGCGAGGGTGGTAAACACGTGGTTCGGGATAGTCTACTTTCACTCCCGAGTGGCGTATACTATTTTTCACCATATCTGCAACGGAAAGTTCGAATTACGTAAAACCCCTAGGACGGGAATTCAAACTTTCCGCGCAGGTATGGTGAAAAACAAATTTTAGGTGCTCCGATATTTTGTTGCATTCGAAAGTTATAATCGCATTTCATCGTAACGATTTTGAATACTTGGTCATGAATCCGACGGAAAGTGACTATGGAAATGAAAATCGTAATTGTAAGTGCTTATTGGCAATATATTAATTGGTATTAAGAATTTTTACAAATTAGAATGAGATGAGAAATATAGATATGTAAATGCATATTACTACACGGGAAAAAAATATCATTGATTCAATAACACCTCATTTTGCGGGCTGCTAAAAACAGTGGTTTTAAATTAACTCCAGTTGTTGTTCTCACAATCCGATTTAACATTGGAACAATAAAATATTTTTTGCCTGTATTGAAAGTTATCGTTTCAATATCATATGAAATTGTAGGAATTGGAAGTAAAATTGAATTGAAAACGCTTGTTTTTAGCAGCCCGCAAACCAAGGTTTTATTGAGTCAATGATTTTTTTTCCGTGTAACGGATTGTCCACCGAAATCGTTCAGCCCAGATTTTTTTTCGCTGTGTGACAGAATGTAATTTGCATTCTTTGCTATAAAAACATGTTACGGCTATTTCTTGTTCACATTTATTTCGGATTGTTCATATGTGGTATATCTTAAGAGTTTTTGTCGTGGTTTTATGTTTTCTGGAAGTGGAACACCGAGTGGTTGTATTTTATCAAGCTTTTTGGATGCAAATTGTTCGGTGAGTTATTAAAAAGAATAGTTAATAAACCGAAAATGTAAATTGATCTTATCAAATGTGGAAAAATTATTGGCAATTTTAAATAGCAGAAAGTCATTCAATCGTTTTAGAAAATAGAAGTTTGAAACGGAATGGAAATTCCCCGCAAAAAAAAAGTAACGGTTGCTTCCTTTTTGAAAAAAAAAGATGTAGGTCAGTATTATATTTTCATCGAATTACGCGAATAACTATGAAGTGAAAAATAAAATCAAAGGCGTAAATTTTCGGTAGAAAAAATAAAAGGATCATGTGCAAGGTCGTGTTTGGGTTAAATAAGAATTACTGTTATAAAAATATAAGTAACATACAAGAGTAAATTCTACGTAGAAAAAAAAAAGAAAACTAACATTTGCGCGGCTTCTGCCTCGTTTAGAAAAAAGGTGAAGGCTGGAATGTTTCCACCGAGTTACACGAACAAATTTTAAAAAATTAGTTTTTTCCGTTGAAGTAGGTTTATGTCAATGCTGCCACATCAATGTTGCTTTAAAACTTTATAACGACGTGCTAGGAACTGAAAAACAAGTACTGCAACAATCACGAGGACAGAGTTATAGTCATTATTAGCGAACGTTGGTACGCACCTATTTATGACTTCTTGTTTGCACTTTTATCTATAAGTTAGAGTGAAGAGAAATGCGAGTAAACGTAGATTGTAAAGTCAGTTTCTCTGTCCGGTGATTAATCTGCATGAGAATTCCACAGTCACACAAGTGTCCTCCACAAGATTGTATGATTGTTGTACATATGTATTGTTATTGCTTTTTGAATAGTGCATCGTAAGAATGTTTTCTCACTGCCATTTTCTCATTACTCATAATCCCGCGCTGTCGGGATTGCAAATATGTGCAACGTTATGCACATTGTCGCAATGTGTTTGCTTTTTCATGTAGGAAGCTTTGTTTTCAGGAAAAAAAATGTGTTTAATTTCCGTATAAAATTACTCATAATGGTCTGAAACATCGAAAAAGGTAGTTAAAAAATGTCCGGATAAATGTATATATATTAGTGTGTGTAAAAAAAATGTTTAATTCCTTTTAAAACCCGGGGAAAGTGTGTTTTTGCATTTCCAAATACACCTCCTGCATGTGAAACTATCGACAGCATTTTTTAAAACATTGTTCTATCGTTATTTATCTGAAAAAATCTATGTCGATTGAGCGACCTCTAACAATGGTTTGTCTGCGATTTCCTTTTACACAAGGTATTGTGAGGTATAAAACTAACGTGTAAGCCGTGGCAACCTCAAGAATCAACAGAAATGTAAAAAAAACGAGAAAAACTGATTCATTTTATGGATTAACGCTCGTAGCATCGAAGCATAATTTGTCCTTACATACGATTCACTCGCAATTTAGTATTTAGGAGTGTTTGCGGTCGCCAGTTATTAATTCAAACTCAAACTTCAGAAATTTAAAATAGCGGATCTACTATAACCGATTTAAATGGAAAATTTGCTAAAATCTAAGCTTTGAGTTGGAATTCATAATTAGTGACCTCAATAACCGCTGAGTACCTGTAATTACAAGTGAATCTTATACAATCGATATCTACGCTTTAAGCGTTAATCTTTGGAAATAATTTTTTTTTAATAAAAATTTTTTTCTCCATATCCCCGAGGTTAAAACGTTAATTTTAAGGAGGCTTCGGCGCTTCATACTAGTCAAATCCGTGCTAAATTTTCAAAAGCATTTTGACAATTTAGCAGGTTGTTCAATAAATTGTTCCGAGGTGTTACTGACGTTACAGTATTAGTTTTTAATAGGCAAATTCATTCAAAGCCATGATTCGAATAGAAAGACAACTTATATATGCAAATTCCCATTGTCATGTATTTTCGCGCAGTTATTTTTAAGAATAAACCGTAATAATAGGTCAATTATGACGAGCAAAAGCTCATTTTTATTATTGGAAGACGCTTTATAGATTAACCGTCCAGATTTTTTATAGTATCAGTAGTTCTAAAGATACAGCCATTTTTATATCCTATCCTAACATACAAGGAGATAAACAAATGGCTGTAACTTTTCAAGTACAGATACTATTTTGAAAATCTGAACGGTCAATCGATCAAGCATCTTCCAATGATAAAAATGAGCTTTTGCTCGTCGTAATAGAACTATTATTACGGTTTATTCTTTCAAAAAACTGTACGAAAAATCATGACACCAGGAATTTGCATATATCAGTCGATTTTCTATTGAAATCACGGCTGTAAATGTATCTGTCTATTAAGAACTAATGCTGAAACGTCAGTAACACCTCGGAACAATTTAGTAAACAACGAAGAATTATAAAAATGCTTTTGAAAATTTAGCACTGATTTGACTAGTATGAAGCGCTGAAGCCTCCTTGAATCTCACAATACCATCCGCGACCTCTAAGACCTTTAAGTACTGAGGTAATATTCAATGTACTTGTCGCGTCTACGCAATTACATTTATTCACCAAAAACAATGATTTTATCTTCAAGATTGGTAACGTATAAGGACTACTACGTCTAAAACACAATTATCATTTTTTTCTTAGATGAACCTTGTTTATGTAGTGGAAATCTGCCCACTTGTAATTAGGTACTCAGGGGTTATTGAGGTCACTAATTATGAATCCTAACTCAGAGTCTAGGTCTTCGGAACTTTTTGCATTTTAGTCCGCCATATTGGATTCCCTATTTTGAATTTCTGAAGTTTAAGTTTGGATTAATAATTGGCGACCTCAAACACCTCTAAATACCAAATTGCAAGTGAATCGTATATAAGGACAAATTATGCTTCGATGCTTCGAGCGTTAATCCATCAAATAAATCAGTTATCCGCGGTTTTTTTTACATCTCTTTAGTTTCTTCACGATTTATATGTTCTCTATCTGTCGTAATTTTTTATCTAATAAGCTTAATTGTGCTTGACTAATAAAGCAATGCAAAATGACAGTCGTTATTGAATTCAAACCAAATCCATAGAGCGGTTTAGATTTTATCGAATTTTGAATTTTCGAAAAAATATATGTTTTCGTTCTAATTCAACGAACTTGACACAAGTCGGACAGGCGGTTCAAATTTTATGATACTTAGAAAATCTAGAAAAATATATCCCGAGTAAAAACAAGCCTGCAAAGTAGAACCTTGCAATTAGCTTCCGCTTTATTTTTTGCTTTTTACCAAGCTTGCTCTATGAGAAAACCAACATCGATTACCATACTTGCTCATAAACGTAGCTATGCAAAAAGAAAAAATAATGAGGAAGCAATGTGCAAAGTTCTACTTTGCAGGCTTGTTTTTGTTTGGATCTATACAGTGCAAAATACGGACTACGAACAAGAAAATGGGTGCCACCATTGCTTAATGATTAATACCGGTCAGAAGTTTAAAAAAAAAATTGAGTATGTGTTGTAAGTTATTTTTCATTCGGCTTGTCATTTTTGTATTGATATTTTTCGCTACGTAAGCAAGAATAAAACGATTGAGTGTGATTTAATAATTTCTGGCTAGTCTGGAAAAGATCCTAAGAGCGTTTCTAGAAATAATCGGTGATTTTAATGTGATTTTCTTAGAACCCTAAAAAACAGATTGAAACGGAAACAGAAATTTATGGAAATCCTTCGTCCCATTAAAAAATATCAGACCCAAAGTTGGCCGCCATTCGCTTCGATTCTGTACGTAAAATCTTTACCGAAAAAAAGTTGAAAAAGTTCAAAGCATTCCCTGTCAGCTGTTTAACTTAACTGTTCTTATAATGAATACACGATTTCAAAGAATTTACAACGATTTTTTTCAAATCGTTCTTCTTAATGATTACGAAATGATTGCAAAAAAAGTCGTAGATAATTCCTCAAAATCCTGGGTTCTAAATAAAAATAATCCGGCAACAGATCACAACCGATTATGGTTTCGAATTTCTTCAATATTTTTTCTCAACCGCCTTCCCAATGTATACAATCATTCTCTCTTAGGTAATGAAAAAATGGAAACGTGTAAACGAGTAAACGGAAAATGGCTCATTTCTTAATTTTGCCATCTCTTTGAAAAATATAGCATATTTAAAAAATTTAATAACGGTTAATACATTCAAATGGCTAAGAATACGCCACTGTAATTGAAACGCGGAGAATTCAGAAAGATAATACGTGATCATAATTGAAAATCGATTTTTTTACGATACCAATTATAAAAGGGTTGCAGTTAACTGACAAAGAAAATAACTTTCCTGAAAGTCGTGCGTAACAGTAGATCACCAGGACTTCGATAGTTGGGATGTCACAGAAAGGGAATATAAAAATAACAAAAGTGGCGTGACTGGTATACCACCGACGGCATCCGTACAGAAAAGATCTTCGTAAAGATATTACTGACGTATTTGTTGTTGTTCACTGCCTTGTAAACTTCGTCACCACACGAACCGTATAAAAACAGCTTTTCATTTTTCTTCCTTCCATTTATTATGTTCCAGGTAAAGGATATAATTTTGAAGTGACCTCGACAATGATGGAGAGCATCCAACCGTTGCAAACACTCTCAATTCACACGAGTGATGTAAACAGCGTAGATTTTGCTGGCGATTGCATACTTGTTACCGCATCTGGGTAAGCGAATCTTATCTCGACTAAAATAGATACCAATGTTATTTGAAAAATAAAAACACGAATTCAATAATTTGCGCTACAAATTGTATTAATACTTGGCGTCGCGACGCTACCGCGTCTCTTGATATCGCATGACAAAAAAGTTTATATAAGTTTAATTTTAAAAAAAGGACTTAAATAAGGAACATCAAAAGATCTTGTACTCAAATTCCTTAAAGAAGTAGAAAATCGAGAGGTAATAAATTTTGCCACAGATAGCATGAGGTTGAAATCGAAAAGATTGATAATCTCTTGAATGAAACATTACCCTCAACAATATTTGTTCTGCCTCAACCAGTTCGTTTGTTGTGTATATAATGATGTAGTAGTGTACGAGGCAATTCCAGGCCAAGGCAACCAATGGCGAACCCCAACTTCTCAATTATGGTTTGCCATTTTCTATGTTATTCTTAAACATAAATAGAGCTTGGAGAATTTTTTTTCAGATGTTTTTTTCGTTTTTTTAATTCACCAATATTCAAAGCTGAACAAAAACATTTATAAAAAAACATCATACAATTTAAAGAAAAGTATACAAGGTAGAACTTTGCACATTGCTTTCTCATTCATTTTTATTTTTTGCCAAAACGCCGCTATGAGAAATTTTATGTTTTTATTTTTTGACTTCCTCATAGAGAAAGGTTTTCCAAAGGAAATTTGGTACATAACAGGGCTGAGTGTTGTTTTTCCGATGTTAACAACTTCAGTTGCTTTGTTGATATTTTACCTGAAAGAAAGCAAAACGAAATTTTTTCGGAAAATTCAAAATCTCATAAAACCTGACCCACTTTATCGATTTTTGTTCAATATTAATACCAAGTTCCAGCTCGATAGCTAAAAAATTGTCGCAGCTAAAGAACATACACTGATATTTTTTCAAATCCCATGGCGTATAAAATCGAAACCACTTTACCGATCTTCACCAAATTCTATATCTTCTGAAACCAGATATTAATTTAACCTTGCAGAAGATTTGAGGAGGTATAGTCGAAGTCAACTTTAATTAAATCAGAAACACACATTTTTTTTAAATCCAGAATTCTATAAAACCGACGCCGCTTTATGGATTCCGCTCACATTCAATACCGACCGTCATTTTTCATTGCTTTATTTGTCAAGAACTTATGATCTCATTAGCTAAAAAAATGCAGAAGCTAGAGAAAATATAAACATTTTTCGAAAAATCTAGTCTTATATAATTTGAAATTGAAAAAAAAAATTTGGAAAATGTATACGGGGCATTCACGTCAAATCCGCAGGCCATGACCCTCAACCTCATCGATTTCGTTTATTTTTCAATATGATGTTATTACCGACCCATAAAGACCTCGGAATTTTTTTCACATTTTTTTACTACCAACATTTTTAAATCCTCAATATTTACTATTTTATTCCTCAAAATCTTAAATGATCTCAATATTTACTGTTTTTTAACATTTATTATTATTATTATTATTTTTCATGTCGCAATTTAATTTTAAATTTTTTCAATCAGGATAACTTTCTTAAATATCTATGGACCTCAATTTCTCTGAAGATGGTAAAATTACCTGAATGCCCGAAAACAATTGATATCGTTAACAAAAAATTCGTAAATGCATTTTGCAATCCAAGCGATATTGTATTGCGAAATGTACTTGCAAACATTTTTGAAAAAATTAAAATTGTAATAAAATCAGAACGGTTCGACAGATTTTCGCGAAATTTAGTACACATAATGTGGTACGGGTAATCCATTTATATACAACATTTCAGCCCGGCGCCTTTTTAATTGCGTAAGTTATAGCGTGAAAACGATTTGTTCAGAATTTTTAAAATGCTGTAAGAAATTTTTTTTTCAACCGATTCGCGACAAATACAATCCCAAACTTTTTTATATGATAACCCGCTTGAGTGCCAAATTAGAAGAAAAACCGTAGAAAATTACGACAGTTATCGTGCGTACAAGGAAATCTACACACACACATACGCACGCGCACGCGCGCGCGCGCACACGCACACGCACACGCACACACACACGCGCGCACACACACACACACACACACACACACACACACACACACACACACACACACACACACACACACACACACACACACACACACACACACACACACACACACACACACACACACACACACACACACACACACACACACACACACACACACACACACACACACATTTCGCTAAAACCATTTTTCTCGATGTTTTAGACCATTTTAAGTATCCTGACATGAAGATCTCGAAAAAAAAAAGATTTCACCAAAAAAAGCTTCCTTTATGAGGAAGCAAAATTAACAGAATCGATGAGGGTGAGGGTCATGGCCTGCTGATTTGACGTTGAATGCCCCGTACATAGAAAGCGGCGTTGGTCCTGTACTAGTGTATCAAATTTTAGCTTGATTGTTAAAGTGTTTTCGAGATACCGTGGTTTTAATTTTGCTCTTTTCTCGACGTTTTAGACCATTTCGAGTGTCATGACATGGAAAACTCGAATTTTTCTTTAACGGAAACAAAGCTTCATCTATCAGAAACCAACATATTTTAAAAAAAACACAATTTCTTCACTGTGGCTTGTGAACAAATTGTGCACACATTTTATTATTCATTAGTATTATTCAACAACAAAAAGTTGAGATAACAAAATGGCATTTTTCGTTCAGCTTTGAAAAACGACAGTAAAAAGGAACCTGAAAACAATTACGTATGGATTTTTTATGTGGAAGGGTAACATGAAAAATTTGCGAAATTAAGGGTTTGCCGTTGAAGAGCTAGTATGGAATGCCTCATATACAACAGAAATTATACATAAATCAAACTTGTATCGTCCTTGATTAAAAAGGTCCTACGGTAAAAAATTAAGTCTACAAGCATAATAGTATTTTTAGCGCTGAAAAAATAATTCTGCTGTGCAGCGTATGCTCGCACGTTTTATTATTCGAAGGCTTAGATACACACAGTTATTATATCCCACTTATACCCCTGAAGTGACAAACGCGTGCGAGTATGGGAATGGCAAATCGGCCTCGGCTATGTAGAAGTCGCGTACTCGCCCCTCATGGGCCACAAGTACGGGGTGACCTGCGTCAAGGTCAGCCCACAATCAACTATGTTAGCAAGCTCGAGTATAGACGGGACAACCCAACTGTGGAACCTACGGGTAAGTCACAAATAGATGAGTTTGATAGTCACGTGACTTCTTATCATCATGAATCTATTTTAAATAATTGTCGTCATGTATTCTAAACAGATATTATTGCCCAGTATTTATGTCGATTGAATCTTTCATACGAATTTACTAGTCGAATGAAAATGTTTCGTTGTATTTATTGAACTATTACTTTCGTACGCCTTATTCAGGGTTTTACGTAGCCCCTCTCTCCTTTTTCCCGTTTTCTAGTTTCTACATATTGAACCCCGCTGCACGGAAACAAATGTTTGGTTGTGACAACTACGTTTCTAATTTGCTGTACACACGGAAAGAAAAGATTAGTTACCATAACCAAAAAATGAGTTGACACAACCAATCTATTATTCTATTTCCTTTACAACTCAAATGATAGTGCCAACGGTTCGAATGGTAATAAAGATGATTCAAATGGTAGTTTCAATAATTCGAGTGGTAGTCGCAACGATTGGATTGGGTAACCTCACTAATCTCGCGTGGACTCATCATGAATAGTTGAGGTCACTATTCGATATGGTTGAGGCAACTAATTGTTGAGAGATTGTGTACAGCAAATTGGAAACGTAGTTGTCATAACCAAATCACACAATCGTTGCGACTACCACTCGAATTGGTGGGACTACCATTCGAATCGTTTTTATTACCATTCGAACCGTTGGCACTATCATTTTAGTTGTAAGGGAAATAACATAATGGATTGGCTGTGTCAACTCATTTTTTGGTCATGGTAACTAATATTTTCTTTCCGTGTGGAGTGTTCTCTGCAGCGACTCATCCTCATGCACTATTGTATCGAATTTATACGAGGGCTTAGGAAAACTGCGGAAAACCTGACCGATACAGGCGTCTCCATTTCAACTGAGTTTTTACTGTATGAGAAAAGATTTGAAACTCATAAAGACTGACTTCCGCTTAGCAGTTGACGCACTGAGAGAAAATTATGGTATTAGTAACCATAAAGTGACAACTATTCATTTGTAGTTGGTACCAACATAGTTGTTACCACTTAATTAGTTGTCACAACTATTTTTATAGTCACCGTAACTATAAAAGAACTAAAAATCAATAGTTGTCACTTTATAGTTTACTGTACTATGACGATTTCTCTCAGTGCTCGCAGATCAATGCGCGGCTAACCCATGTAGGGTTTGCCGATAAAGCTGAAACGGCCAATACGCGTGCCAATGCTCGGGTGACGATTATGGACTTCGCAACATTAGGCCAATGTTCGGTCAAGTATTGTTCGCCAATATCGAGCCGGACTTATCATCCAAGACTCGGGCCAATAGCAATGCCAATGTTAGCTGTCTCGGCACCGAGATTGGGCCGATCATCGGCCAAGTCCGCATCTAAGTCATGGCCGCAAACAATGCAAGGGGCCGTCAAACCCACACACTTAAAAAAAAATGTTTATTGAACTTCATTAATATAATCACAGACATGCAGGTTTCATTTAACATACAAAAAATAACAATAGGGTAGAAGTACCGTTTGTCGCCATTTTAGTACCGTATATGGCCAAAAACTTGATCCATTTGTGGCCATACCTATTGCATGTAAATGACAGTGCTGGCCACAAATGGTGTAAGCGGCTTTGAACATAATTTATTGAGCAATAAGGCATTCTAAGCATTGAAGATTAAATGTTAAATTTGCTTTGATTATTGTAGAATAAACTCATTTAGTAATTTATATAGATTAAAGTAATAATGAATTGATCTATACATTTTTTGTGTGGTCACTAATGGTACAGTGGTCACAAATGGTGCGTCTACCCTATTTTCTATAATAATACCAATTTGCTCGGTCGCATGCGGTTCTTAAGCACTGAGAAAACGAATTGGTAAGACCAAACGAATCTGCAGTTGCGGGTGGCGAAAGGAATATTTGGTTGGTTGAAAGGAATAATAGTTGTTGTGAATTACGCTATATTTGATTTAACTATGCGTTGGTCCGTTTAAACAAAAATTCCGTCCAATCAGCCAAATATTTCTTTCGCTATCTGCAACCGCACCATTTTCTCAGTGAAGGTAAGCAGCTCTGTTTATAAAAAACAATTAATAGTAAAAGAATCTATTTAACGATAATTAGTAAGCATCATTTTCGTCAGTATTTTCTCAGCGCTTGACTATCACTATAACAATATTGGAAAAAATATAGAGACTAAAAACCGACAGCTGAGTTTCTAATGTATTCTACTACAGTAGAAACTCAATAAAAATACAGCCGGCTGTATCGGCCAGGTTTTCCGCAGTTTCCCTGAGCCCTTGTACAAATGCGATACAGTAGTGCATTAGAAAGAGTGGCTGTGGGCAACACTCTAGAGGGGTATCGAGGAATAAATTAGGGAATAAAGGGGAGAGGATAGTAAAAGCCAATTGGCGTGCTTGAGGAATAACCAATATAATATCAGATATAGAAACAGAAACTCTTCGAATATTCTTGTTTTTCGAGATACACTTAAACTAACTGACCAATAAATGAAGACGTATACATATACACTCCTAGGGAGTAGTTCTTTCTCTTTCTTTAATATAATTACTTTTACTTAGCGTCTATTCCTGTTATTTATTATTCTATCTATGGTGTACTCATGTGGCAATTTACGATCCCTAAGCTCTCGTATAAAGGTGTTATCTAAAGTTAGCCACCAATATTTATCAAATTTTAATCTCCTAAATTCAACCAAGAAAATCTTCTTTTGGTATTACTTTAGAGAACTAAAATTCATCTCCATTTTCGGTAGATTCAAGGTAATTAAACGCTATTCGTTCGTTGACTTTATTTCGCTTCCAGTGGACAAAAATTGGTGTGTTTGCAGCATTTTTTATCATGCCTTTATCATAACAATATATAAAAGTTTGAGGAGTAGTGTAACCAATCATAAACTATCCGAAGCCACACACCAACTGTACTGTAATTTCCCTATTTTTTTGCTGTCATACCTTTCTCATTTCACAGGTCATAAAAAATGTATTTTGCTTATCCTTCCCAACCGATAAGGCGATAAATTATGTATTTATCGTACGAATTATTCAGTATATCAATTTTCAATGTAATGAATAAACTTGGGGTTTTATTTCACTCTGATTTTCCCAGCACAAATTTCTATTTATGGTTTGGCTGAAGCTGATTTATGCCGCAATCAACGCTTCAAATCTTATATTGGTGTTGCTCAACAATTTTTTTTTCTGATGACAGTTGGATAGTTTTTATTTTTATTCTTGTGTACAATTAAATGTTGAAGACCGGCTCAAAGATTCACACGATGGTCCAAGCTGGTGGTGAGTCTGTACGAGTATGCAGATTTTCACCGGACTCGACCTTTCTCGCCACCGCTGGAGACAATGGACAGGTTTGTCTCTGGGATTTGGTGCGACGAACTCTAATCAGGCAAGTTTTATCAAGCATATCAAGTTCCTACTTCATCATAATTTATGAATCGTATGTTGTATCCTCAAAATGAGACGTGTGTAATTTTTTACAAAAATTTTGAATAAATCGACTTTTGGTAATTTAGGATTTGAAAATTCACCCGTTGCGGTTACCATCGGAAAAAAAAATCAACTATTTGACTTTATCATCGTTTTTAACTGTGCGTCAAAAATTTTTTATAGTGATTTTGTAATAAGTGAATTTTTGTCGTTGAGGATTTGAAAGTCCACACATCCAACTTCCAGTCGTGAAATAAAAAAAATTGACGTTCTAATTTTTTTATTGCTGGACGCTATACTCGTTACCGTGTCAAATATGAATTTACTATTTACTCTATCGAGAAATTGACTTTCCCATTACCAGACCCAAATTCATGTAATTTTTACGTACTCTTTTCTGTTCCGGTATTTAATACTGACTGGTAAAGGTATAATTGTCGCCGTGTCTACATTCTTAAATCAAAAGTAAAAAATGACTGAAATAAAAAAAATTGAGTGATTCATAATTACAATAATACTGAACGCAACATTTTGTAATAGAAAAATAAATTTCTTTCTCGACAGGAGTTTCCAGAAACACGATGGAGCCGTGCAAAGTGTTTGTTTCTCTCCAGATTCCTCGTGGTTGGTAACCACCTGTACATTCGGAGTCCTGAAACTTTTCTCCTCGAGCGAAATGTTAGACTCGTGCCTTACCGATAATCAGCTCGTCACCGCTTTCGCAAGCGTTGATGATGCTCACGACCTCGGTGTTGTTGGCTGCGATTTTTCGGTGTATCAGCAACAGGTGACTAGTAAGTATATAAAGTCCTGATATAGATGTATTGAAACGGCAATCTTGCGGCTAATGTTTATCGATTTTTTTTAGCACCATTCTAATGTTGTGTACGATGTGTTAACGGTTCCATATCACGCACAGCGATATTATGTAATTGAGCTTAGAGTCATATGTTTATTATTTGCACCTAGGAGTTATTTGTTGGGACGCGTGTACACTGAGCTTTTCGCAAGGGCTCGAAATGCGCATCTCTTTCATGGGAAATAAAAAGCCTTTGATATATATTAATTTTTATGGTTTTTGTACAATTAGTAGAATCCTGTAGGTTATGTTCAATTTTATTTGAACTACATTGGCAAAAATGGTCATGATTACAAAAATTCTTTTTTACTTATTTTTAATACGCAGTTTAGAAACTATAGCGGTTTTTTTTGTCAGAGCATTTTAAGACATTTGAGAAAATCTTTAAAATCTCATCAAACTAAATGTATCAAGTTATGTCAAAAAACTTATACCAAATAAAAATTGGTTTTTACTCCGCACATTCGATTACTTGTCGATATGTGTTGGAGCCTTGACTTTTACTTTGCTAAATAAATGAATAATTTCGTGGCTACACGAAGGATTATTACTTGCATTTGCTATGTTTTTCGGTATGAATGCAGGTAGCGATCGACCGTTCGCAAAACTTTACCAACTTGTAACATGCGGCAACGATCATCACGTCAAAATGTGGGCCGTGCGAGTCGTGCAGGACAAGTGCGAGAGTCAGCCTACAACAGCTACCATAACGCTCTCCAGGATACTGGAAAAGCACAGCAGTGCCTTGACCTGCGTGAGATTTAGCTCCAATGGTCTCTACATAGCGAGCAGCGGTCTCGACAAAACTACCGTCATTTGGGAAACGGTATTTGCATTAATAATCCAACAAACCCTACCCAAGTAGCATTCAATTGTCCGAAAAACATCGGAACAATAAGCGTCAAAAGATTCAGATAACTTTTTTTTCACCAATCGCATTATTTCTTGGTATACAAATAGTGCCAGTTATTTCCGCCAGAAAAGCAACTGTGGCATAACAGAATGATACCTTTTTGGAAACATAAAACTCTACCTGGAATGACGCCATATTGACAATTGTTGTTAGTTACCCTAGCAGATCCGGCCACCGAACAAACCACCATCGAAATCACCATGGTGGTTTTATACAAAAAGTTCACTTAGAATTTCGACAAAACCACTACGTAAACCCCCACTCCGAAATTCGTTTTAATCGAGGAGTGGTGGTTTACTAGGTGCCCTTGCAGATCCAGCGACCGTCCGAACGACCAAAGAACCGACCGGTCGTTAAACGCAAAAAAATAACCGTTCAAAACAGGAAAGACGAAGAAAACGACCAAGGAAATGACCAACTAAAAAATAATTTGAATGATCGTTTTCTGGGTCGTTTATCTTTTTTTACCTCTTTTGAACGGTTATTTTTTTGTATTTAACGACCGGTCGTTTCTTCGGTCGCTTTTTGGACCTTTTAGGTCGTTTTCGTGGTCGCCGGGATTGCTAGGATGGTTATGTCAAAATTTTGTCGAAACCACGACTCTTCGATTTAAACAAATCTCGGAGTGGTGACTTACGTGGTGGTTTTGTCATAATTCTAAGTGAACTTTTTGCACTAAACCGCCATAATGGAAACGACCGTGATTCTATGGTGGTTTGCGCGGTGACCGGTTCTGCTAGGGTACCAAACAGAATCCAACTGCCGTCTAACGGACAGCAATGGCAGCACGGCGTGCTGTTAGGAACACGTTATGTACGTATTGGTGAGGCGGCAGGGACACTCGGTGACGCCCGTTGTGCGAATGAGACAGCTGCGTATTCAGTTTCTGAGCGAAAACGACCAAGAGTTTTTATGAATTAATAATTAAATAACGGTGCTGTCGATCGTGTTCAAAAGGTATCAACCGTTGAAGCGATTATCGTTTAAACTATACATAGTCCTTTTATATACGTGGTAATATTTTCTTAGCTGTTATAACGTAAATACGGTGTAATCGCCAGAACTCTCTATAATCTTTGGGATCTATAGTGCAATAGGTCCTAAAATTTGTGATTTTTTTCTCCTAAACGGTGCTGTCCATCGTTCTCAAATTTTACCAGACTATTTGCAAAGGGATAATGTACATTCGCGAAAATTTTCATGACGGTGGCACCATTTTGAATTCGCCCCACCAAAACCTTAAAACATATTGTAACGTGACGGCGTGCTGAATCCTCCAGCTCTGTGTTTGCATGGTAGCAACACATCGTGCAGTGTAGAGAGGTTGCACGATTTGCTGGAAGCGTATAAGCACAGTGCTGGATTTAACATGCCGTACATGTTGCAACGTAACAAATACTATGACACCACGACGTACTAAATTCAGCACTGTTTCTGCACGTTTTCAGCAGATCGTGCAGCTGTAATGGAACCGTACAGGCACAGTGCCGTATTCGGCACGGGTTGGGACCGACTATATACCTCCTAACTCTACACGACTTCATCTTTATATACAAACTGCACACGAACCATTGTTTCATGTAGAGTTTTTGTGTACAGATCAGTTCGTGTAGAGTCGGGAGGTGTACACTCGGTTTCCACCCTTCGGCACATCGTGGCGTCACAGTATCTGTTAACTGCAGACGTACATACCTTACTTCTGACGGCAAACCGTGCTGCATGGTATTGCACACTGTTAAAAATTTTTGTATGAAAATTCATAAAATGTATATGAAGTTTTATGCATATACAGTATATGAAATTTCATATACAAGTATGTATAAATATTAAATTATTCGTATATTAAGAACAATGCAATATTTGTCATTAATTACACACAAACTTAAACTTGATATAACTTCGTATATTAAACGTGTTGTAAATCTAATAATATTTTCAACAGTGATATATTAATATTACAACAAAGTTTGTGAATCAACTTTTGCAATACACAGCTTATTAAATTTCAATGTCAGCTACATTAATTTCAACATACAGGTATAAAAATTAAAACAGAATTATAAAAATTTCTATACGTTATATATGAATTTGAATTTGGTATACCTTGTTTGTAAATTTGATATAACTTCGTATATTAAACGTGTTGTAAATTTAATAATATTTTTAACAGTGCACGTTTGGCTGTCTAGGTAGTGGTCAATTTAGAGATGAATTTTTGATAACTCGCAATTGCTATTATTATAATGATGACTCATCGGAAACGATTACGCAACCTAATGGACATCTAAACGGTGACTTACGGACAACATTTACGGGTAGACCACACGGCACCTAATAACCGACATTCAATAGCCTAAAGATAACCCTGCTATAAAAGTTCCATAGAATATGGTAGAAGACAAAGGATTTCAGAACCGAAGTCGGCGTGACCATCATGACTTTGGTTTTGAGATCCTTGAGCTTTTATCATATTCTATGGAACTTTTTTAGCAAGATTATCTTCAGGCCGCCTATCGAACGTCTGTTATTAGATGCCGTTACTACGATAATCAACGTGACTTTGGTTCTGGAATCCTTCGTTCTCTATCATATTCGATCGAATTTTTTTGTGCATCAGCTCTCTTAAGTGTGCATAATGCTGGATCAGCACATCATGACGTTAAAAATTCTGATCAATTCGGACGCAGCTTACACGATTCTGATATCAATCCAGTTTCGCCATTGTGTCGTTACTGTCCTGCCAAATGTTTAACTATGCCCTGGCGTCAACATGTATCCTGCCCGAAAGATATTTTCTGAATGACTCGAAAATCACGTCACAATATCATTAAAAAAAGTCAACTATTCGATGACTATCGTTAGTCTATGTGAAAAACCGGAATAGCTTTGATGAATGATATCTTTTGGACAACTCTTGAGAAGTCTCTTTCGGCAATCTGGAAAATAGCATCTTTACCACATTTATTTGATATCCCTTATCGATAAATGGATAACTTTTCAGTGTCCCATGATGAACAAAGTGAAAAAAATCACTTTCGGACGATTTTTCAGAAAGCTCATTCGGATAACGTAAAAATGACATTTATACGACGACTCATTTTGTACCGATATTTGTTACTGATTACCGGAAAACTTTTTGTTGCCCTACAATGAACATCCGTGAGAAAAAGTTGCATGATAGCTTTTAGACAATTTATATTAAAATTTTTACGATAACATAAAAATGGCACCATTAAGTTGACATTCTTGTGGACGTGAACTCAAAGATACGTTACAGTTATCTTTTGGATATATTTGAAAGACAATCTATAAAGTATATCTTAAAGTCGTTATTCTGACAGGAGTGTTTCTTGGACTCATTTAAGCAGAGCAGTTTATTAAAATATCAATCATATCGAAAGAGCCCAGAACATAAATTTCGGAACTAATTTATAAACATTCATACCCCTATAGGAATTATGATAGCATTTTCTACTGTTAAGTGACAACTATTAGCTGTTAATCGATGTGCTCATTATTACAGTATCATTGATTACTTCCACGGTTTTTCCCATTACTTCATTATATAGTTACTAAAATGTTTGCCAACACGAAAATTGGAGCTAAACGTTTTTAAAACAATTACTTATGGTTATGAATACGAATTCTTTTTCTGAGTATATTTTCAACAGCTCACGTATGAAAACTAGATTAATTATTGTAATAAAATTAATGATAAATCAGTTTGAAGATAAGTAATTTTTAATTTTTTTGAAAGTCATAACGTCTTCTGGTAATACTAAAAAATTAAATACGTCGATAATTTTCTGCAGATTTGTTCAGAAAATGATATATCGTGATAATAGATAAAAATATAAGTGCGAAATAAATTGCAGAATTCAGGAAGAGTGTCAGCTGTACTAGTGGGTCACAAAAGATACGTAGCGTGCTGCGCCTTTTCCAGGGATGGAAATCTCCTGGCCACAGGTTCCAACGACAAATCGGTGATAGTTTGGGGGTTGACCAGTAATTTAACTGTAAATTCTGAGATTGTAAGGCACTGCAGTCCTAAACTGCACTGGACGGAGCAACGGAGAGAGGTACGACGAGTGTTTATCTTCGCACGGAGAGAAATTTCGGTGTTGTGGCAACATAAAATGGTAACAACAAAAATCATTTTGTTAGACTAACAAAAAGATTTGTCAGCATAGCAAAACTGATTTGTCAGCATAGCAAAACTGATTTGTCAGCATAGCAAAACTGATTTATCAGCCAAACAAAAGATTTGTAAGCCTAACATAACGATTTGTATTGTCACCGTTTTATATTGCCACAATACAGAAATTTCTCTCCGGGCGTCAATTAAAGAAAAAATACAAGATACGAATCGTTAGATAGTCGGGTCGAAATTTTTTCAGAATACGCTGCAAGAGCAGGATGTCGTGCAGAATGCGGAAACATGCGCGGGAAACGAAGTCACATTGCTGCAGACACTTGACGAACACGCAGGGGCTGTGAATAGCGTCGCAATTTATGGAAATCGAATGATAGCTTCGGGATCGGGGTTCGTAGCTGCCAATTAACGTTATCCCATCGATTGGATCGCCAATAATTGATAAGCTTGAACGCAGAAATAGAATGGCTTCGATTCGATAAATATGTCTTCGCGTATTGAATGAATATTTGAAAAATGTCATGATATCGATTCATTTGCGTTACAGCGACAAATTTGTGAGAATCTGGTGCGCTGACGAGAATGACAACGCCGGTGAAGAGGAGACTGACGAGACGGAGGAAGAAATACAATTTCATGAAAAAAGCTTCAGCCCTCTCGATGGTCATAAATATAGTGTTAATCATGTTGAGTTCAGCCCTTGTGGCACGATGCTCGCGTCTTGTTCTCTCGATGGCACCACTATCATTTGGGATACTGAGGTTAGTATTATCAACTAATGAAGGATCGACGGTACAGTCAGGTTGATCGCGTACCAAGACTTAAAAAATTATTTGTACACGTTTTAAAACGGAAACTAGCGTAATTTAAAATTGATCTGATTTAAGGATGATATGATACGTACAGGCCCGCCAAATGTGAGTTTCAGAGACAATTCCGATCACTTGCTGATGGGATAAAAATCGGAAAAAAAATAATACATATGAAACGTGCCGAAAAGATTGATTTCGCATAATAATAATCCCAAAATGTTATCAACGAGTTGGTGAAAAAAACAATTGTTTAACAAATAAAATAGTCAACCTAACTTTTTTTTAAATGAAAATTATATGTCAATTTTTTTGAATGCGTAGGAATTTTTTCAGATTTTTTTCTTTATTTTGATTTCTATTTTTTTTATGTTGAAAAATGCGCAGAATATAACAAATTTTGGATATGCGTTTTGCAAAAAAATCTTGAGGTAGGTAGTTTTATGCCGAACACCTATCCAAAATTCGTTATTTCGCGCACATTTTTGAAAATAACAAAAATCAAAATCAAAATAAAGAAAAAAATCTGAAAAAATTCATACGCATTCAAATTAATTAACGTATCATTTTTATTTAAAAAAAAATTAGGTTGGCTGATTGTTTGTTCAACAATTGTTTTTTTTTTCAGAAATTTGTTAATAACATTTTGGAATTATTACTATGCAAAATTTATCTTTTTAGCACGTTTAATATCGATTATTTTTTTCCTATTTTTATCTCATCGGGAAGTAATCGAAATTTGCTGTGAAACTCACGATTGGCGGGACTGTACGTATCATACACCCTTAAGGGGATCCTACTTGTTGTGAGCAAATATTTATATCAACATTAACTTACGGAAAAATCGCTCAAATTCCGTTAGTAATTTATGAGATATATTATTCATGGTTTTTTTTAAAGTAAAATTTGTAATATTGAATTTTGTTTTGTAATTTCGAAAAAAAATGTACGCCGGTCGATTTATAAAAATTGTTGAATGCTCGATTAAACCCGTGTATTTGAATTTGGCAGACTGGAATGCAAGCACGTGCGACATTTGTCAATTCCGGCTCAGGAATTCGAGTCTGCCGATGGTCGCCGGATGGTACGAAAATTGCGACGGCCGGTGACGATGAAAAAACAACACTTTGGGATGTCGAAAGTATGGAAGAATTGCAGTGAGTAATGCAACAACCATCTGAGAAAAAAAGTGAAAGACAATATTAATATCGGTCAACGGATTAACAAAATTGGGAGGAATTGTTCATGCTTCGCTTAATTTAGTCGAATTAACAGAGTCTTCGAGGGCCACGCCGATGCTATAACGGCACTGGCATTCACACCCGATTCACGCTACATCGTAACGGCGTGCAGCGAAGGTGCTTGGCGAATGTTTGATACTGCAGATCGCGAAGCTGAAGCGGTCGCTCTCGTTGTTTGCGAAGATGGCCACGATCTGGGTGTTCAAGGTTGCGATTTTAGTCCTGCATCTTCAGGTCCTTACGCTATGCCAGGTATTTACATATTTTAAGAAAGCTGACATATCGTTTGGTCATTCTTTTTTTTTTACATCATCTTTTTATTTTTGCTTATTCGTCTTTCTTTAGCAGATCGTTTTCTGATTTTTCACGTCAGTAAACTTAGAATAGTCTGAAACGTCGGAAAAAGCGGCTTAGAAAATTTTTCTCGACGTAAGTGTGTGAGATGCAAGGTCTGAAATTCATGCTGCCATTTGAATTGGATTTTATAGGAATTCGATTATTTGGTTATTATGTTACAACGACTTAAATTTCGCTAGAATGGAGTTTTTAAATTTATTCCAAAAAATTAATTAAAAAATGTTGGAACCACTTCACACTATTCAAATCACTACTGAAATTTTGCCGGCTGCTAATTTGCTTTTATGAGCAAAGCCTTATTAAAAACAGTTTTTATGAACTGAATATCTGAATAGAATAGAATAGAATAGATTTATTTATTTGTGGGAGGTGAAAACCTTTTACAAATTGCTAAGTAATCTTAGCCTCTGGTAGATACAAGATATACTATGTATTTTTAATATCTTATCTTTAATAGCACATTACGAGGTTGGTTGCATAGCTTAATATACTCTTAACTCAAAACTAATGAATTCTCAGATGATATTAACTATAGAATATAATATCAAAAATTGCTTTGCACTTCATTCTCATGATTCTCATGATTTGCTTATGCATTATTAATCATACAGTACAAATGGGCGATCCTTACAACTAGCTATGATGAAGAGGAATAAGTTTTTAATATTGTCCGCAGTGAGGAATTCTAAGCTGATTGGGAATACAATGTTCTACAGTTAATGTTCTCTGTGTAAACACACATATCTGATTTTTACAGGTGTGAGACAGTCGTCATTCGACGAAAACACGCTTTACTATCTACTGGCGACATGTGGCAACGATTCCTTGGTAAAACTCTGGCAAATTAGCGTCTCGAAAGGCGAAGATGACGAGAACGAAGCTCCAGAGACCGAGCAAACAGAAGAGGAAGGAGAAGTTAGGGAAAGATCGGGAAGTACGAGTTGTACGGGAGGTTTTAGTGGAATCGGCGTTTCTGGCGCCGTTTACAAGGAAAAAAGAGCTTTAGCCGGGCACGGTGGAAATGTGATGAATGTTAGATTTTCTCCGGTTCACGGAGAAATATTAGGCAGCGTTGCCACCGATCGAACAGCGAGGATCTGGAGTGTCGTGCGTTCTTTAATTTTCCACCTATGACATATTATTAATACAATATTTGTCGTGGCAAACCGAATTAATATGCTTCTCTTTTTATTTAGCACTCCGGAGTCTGTCTTCACGTTTTAGAAAATCACGAGAGTCTCGTGACCGCCTGCGCCTTCTCTAAAGACACATCTCTCTTCGTTACAGGTTTATATACTCTTCATACTGATAAAAACTATAAAGGCCGATTATCAATTTTTTTATTTGAACATGATTGATAATCGTCATAGGCAAAAAATTTGACATATTTGACTATCAAGTTTCGAATCAAATATTAAAAATATCGTTGCTAATATTTGTAATGATTTCGTTCACAACTTTGAATTTGTGATAATGCAATTCAATTTCATGATTTCGTGAATTCACAAAACTCGTATCTACAAATCAACAGATCGGAAAATGTTATCGCGTTGATTAATTTATGTTGCAATCCAACTCTCTAGAATTGCTGGAGAAAATTCCTCCGAAAATTTGACGTTGTTTTAATTCGAATTCTACTGAATCGTCATTTCAAAAACAGCTTATTCCACAAGTGAATTAAAATACAAGCGCTGTAATGTATACTGTCTGCTCTGCAGGCGCTTTGGATAAAACTGTCCTGGTTTGGCGAATACCTCAGCAACTAGTCTCTCAGAGCACGCTGATCGACAGATTGCGACACAATAGGAAGAAGGTTTCTGACTGGAAGGCCGACGATATCGCCAAGTGGCTGAACGAGATTGGATTGGCTACTCTTGGAAGACAAGTCCAAGGTTCTTATTTAAATGGACGACACTTGCTTTCCTTGCCTGAGGAAGAGCTCGTCTCCAGACTTGCAATCGAGGAAGATGAAAACGTAAGCAAATGTGTATTTAAAAGGAATGTAAATGTTATCTTTCAAAGCCTGTGTTATTCGAAATTATAAATAAGATTTTATAATATCCGAAACTTCAATAGAATAAACTACTGATGTACTTAATAGACGAACACATTCTTCCAGCTAAGCGAAACATTTAAGAAACAACTCTATTGGTTGAAAAAAGAAAATATGAGTCGAACCGAAAGCTGCGAGGAAGTCGACGTGCCTCATGAATTTTTGTGCCCGATAACTCATGAAGTAATGAGAGAACCAGTCAAGTGCTCAGGTATTTTATCAAAATTAATTGTACAACCCTCGCGGATTCACGCAACAAAAAGCGAGCCAATATTTTGAATTTTTTATTGACCGATTTTAAATATAATAGAGCACTTTTCTATTCAAACGACTTTTCTTTTTAGATGGTTTTATATACGAAAAAGCAGCAATAAACGAGTGGTTCCTGTGCGGCAAATACACGAGTCCAATGACGAACGAACCGCTGCATGATACGACGTTCAGTCCAGCAGTAGCGCTGAGAAACGCCATATGTGCCCTTCTTCACGGCGAAAGGCCTGAATCTTGAGGCAAAAGCCCTAACAGAATATCTTAAATAACAAAAACAAAATCGATCAAAAGTCATTGAAAATGACTTTTTTCGAGATTTTTCCTGGTATTTGTGGTTTAAATATAGTCTATATCACAATTTCGGTATGGGTTATGACTCTTTAGCACGTTAAACGAATCTAAAAACAAAATCTATATCTTCAAAAACGAATGCTCTGACTGACTGATTGTCTGACTTATTAACTCTGACCTCTGAACCTGGAAAAAAATTAAATTCGTAAAGTACGTTACATCAATCATGTGAAAACCCAGTGAGAGATTTTTTTAAAATGCAACACTCATGAGGGGTTGAAAGTGGAGGAATGTGTTTTCACGGAATCATTAACATTTCGGGGCCCCGATAAAATATCTATTCGATTACAATTTCTAGAGATTACTGATAGAAATGTTTATAACGTAATTAAATTTACTTAACCCGGTGCGATAATGGACGTTTTATGCACGCTGCGTATATAAACCCCATTTTTACACCTAGTAAAGTAAATTTCTGTACAATACTCGTTAAAAAAACTTTTTTCAACTCTTTCCATTGCAAAAATCGCCTTTGACTCGTGTTACCAAGTTACACTAGTAAAAAAAGCCCTTTTCCGTACTCGTAATATACTATTCTTGCCCTCAATAAACTCTTAAGTCGGTAAAAAGGGTGTTGATGTGATTTGATGGATTCCTCAATATTTCTTAGGTACTAGAAAAAATCAACTTTGGTTTTTCTTACAACAGGTACTATATGAATGCTTAAAAACATAAATCGAGATTCTTTCAGGATGAACGCCTGAATTCATAAAAAGAAAGAAAAATGCGTTTCCACGGGTTTCGCAAGATTCCTAGGCCCGATATTGACTCGATTATCACTTCCAAAGGTTAATCATATAAATGTAAAAAAAAACCAAATTAAGGCCTTAGCTCTGAAAGGATTAATCTCTGAAAGAGCGAATGAGGACTTGGAATCATAGAAATCTGATACTAATTTCCGGCAACCTTACAATGTTTATATCCGCAAGCAATCTCATGCTCAATGAACCTTGCGAAGGTTTATGCTTAATTCAACTAGTCTCGAATAATATTGTTGGTGAAAAATTTATAAAACGAAAAAAAAATTGGCCAGGAGCGGACCAAATTTATATTAGATGGTAAAAAAGGTGGCCTTAATATTCCGCCATCGACGAGTAGGATGTTTTACACTGAGACTTATCGACTAATATTCTTTAACTCATGATCGTTCTTATTTATTTTCGTAGTTACTAAATATGGTTGAAATTATCGGAAGCAATTTTATTACGCGTATCCCAAAGATTTTATATGTGTACATATGCGTACTTTTAGCGCACACTGTAAACGTTTTACAGAGAAAAAATATGCAATTAGGAAAAAATTGTAATTGTTGGGAACTAATGGATGACGATGTTATTCTACTTGTACTATAAATCAAAATACAGAAAAATGGGGATGAAGATTTTGAAAAAAGATACTTAACCAGTCACCTGATGCAAAGGCACAGTACAACTATTTGAATGTGACTATTTCTAATCTTGTAAAATGAAGCGATAATAACACCTTTGACGTTCGAGCGTTAAATTTCTATAATAGGTTGTCGATATGCACTAATAATGTGTACCCATATTAATGACTCTCCTACAACGAATGGAAACACACGTTTCTAGTGAGTCTTCACAATATAAGATCTACCAAAGTTCGTGAATTAAAACAAGCCCAATAACTCTTGATTTTATAACGTATATGTATGTACCACAAAAGGTTAAAATGAAAAAGTTTGATAACCGTTCGTATATATTATACATTACTATTATGATTATTATTATATTATACACGGTCGTAAAACGATGAAATGCGGCTAATTTTACGTACGGTCTGTACTTCTGTGATAAATGCGATCTTGCAGTATAAAAAGCATACATACTATAGCGTTTCTATACAATGTATAATAATGTAATTGAACATTAAACTTATTCATGAATGGAAATAAACTAAAATTTAATACAACAATCCAATGAATTGCATGTTACCGACTTTCGTTTGAAATAAATGACTTTTTTTTTTATGTCAAAATAATTGTTATAGAGTGTAAGCATTCCAAATTTATTTTTTTCTAATTTGGTATAAAGTTTCATTGTTCACAGTTTTTTTTTTTGTTTTTTGTTCCATATCTACGGGCCGTATCCCATTTTTAGCTTCGTTGCACCTACAAGTACCAGCCATCACGCGCGAGATTTTTTACCAGAACTGAACGAAGATTGATGCGAGATGGTGGTACTCGTAGTTATGTGCGATGCGGCTTTGATAGCGACTGAGTAGATTTGTCAAACTTTAAAATTATGTGCTGCTCCTCGATCAGTAACAAAAACTTTGAATTATGTCTCTCACCCATGTCTGATTTGACGGGTAAAAAATAAAAACATCTTTAAAAGGCGTTCTCAATTTTTATTCAAAACATTGAGGTGATGTGGTACATATCGTCTGTATCTCTCAGATCGTCATAAGAGCGAGTGCAATAACTGAGACCACGCTAAGTGTTATTTGTCACGAATAACAATTCGAATGAAAGTCGAGAAGTACTGAGTGAAGAATGCTAAAATGCAGTCAGTATTTCTCAACTTTTTCCTGAAACATCAATTGTAGCCAAGAATAACGCGTTACAGTTTTTGTTACCGACTGAGCACTTTACTTTAAGGCGATGTTTTTGTCGTTCTCTCTCGCTTCAATGCGACTGCCGATAGCGTTTTCTCCCTCGCACTTACGACGACTCGGTCGATATAGCACATAACCTTAACTGTGGTAGAAAGAATTCAAGTTACATGTTTTTATTATCGACCGAATCGTTTCGCATATCTTCTAAAATATTTATGCTGTACCGGCTGAGTTACCGCGAGTGCGAGTGAAAAAGCGCAATTGGCAGTCGCAAGTGGACCAGCAGAAAGCGACCAAAATGTGTGGCATATTATGTTACAGAAATGTTACTAACGAAGATACAATTTTTTAGAAATAATATTCATTGTTCTCTAAGAAACAATGATTTTTAGAGTTCGTTTACAGACACTTTTAAGCATTGTTTGACAAAAGGTTGAAAAAAATATTTACAAAATAGGAAAATGAAAAAACGACAAGTGTTACATAAGCTTTAAGCGCGAAGTCTGCAGAAAAATCTCAGTTCTTCTAGTGAAATAAAGTTAAAATCGTGAAAAAATCAGAAGTAAATCTCAAACCAAAGATTTTTTGAACTTCAATAAAAATGTAAAAAATATATTCAAGCTACGGGAAATTCCATTTCGATTTTATTATATTAACAAGCCCAACAGTATAAAACCAATTACACGTTTTAACGATACCACGTCAAAATAACACCATGCAAAAATGACACTCAACAAAATAACATGTAAAAGCAACACACTCTACAATGCCATAGCATTAAAACAACCCATTGGCGTGACACAAATATCCTATTATTTTATTATCTTTGCTGGCGTGGTATTGAGAACCATGTTTGATAAATAATATTTTTCAATATCATTGTGTTCGTGTTTTTTTTAAATATCAGTGTATCCGACTTTCTTGGGCGTTTCGTTCTTTAGTTATTTATTTGTTTTAATAATTTAGGCAGCTAGAGCTTGGACTGCTCGCGTTAGTGAAAAAGATATAATAAATAAACAGCTTTATTCTGGAACCAAAAAAAAATTCAAAAATAGATGCATTAATTTAAGGGGAGGATTGATTTTCCGCAAAAAAAGCGGGAACATTTTGTCGTCCGTTATTTCAACGTATTAATTTGTTGTTACGTTGTTTTGACATGGTACCGTTTTAACCACTGGATAAATGAATATTCTTCAAATCCCGAAAAAAATTTGAACTTTCTCCGCGAATTTCGAATTCACGCTACCAGAGAAATGTCTGAGATATTAATCAGAACTTTTAGAATACTTCGTAACAGCATATTTAGCAGAAACGCACTTATCGCTGTTAAAAAAAGTATAGGTAAAATTACTACACAGTGTAGGAAGCTCATTTACAGAAATGGGTATACGAAATTTACCTCACGATTATATCGTGAAATTGATGTCTAATATTTCTGAACTTGATACGAAAGTTATATTAATTGTGTAGAGTTTACCGAATTCGTTACTGAAGACGTATTAATTAATGCACGGTTTGCAAAATTCGTTACCGGAGACGTATTAATTAATGCACAGTATTTCAAACACGTTTTACGAGGCCTGTTCCTTATATTTGTGAACTTTAATTTTGCAAAACCTTAGTCCACTGTAAAATATATTCAAGGTCAAATTACTACACTTGTGCAGGAAAATCTTTTACGGAAATTTGTATAGAAAATTTACTACACGAGTAAGTATAACGTAAAATTGATGTACAATTCTCCTCAATTCGTTACAAGAGTAGTTAATACACAGTCTTATAAATTCGTTAATAAAGTCATGTTTTTAATATACGTTAACTTATATTTTACCAGCACAAGTACATTGAATTTTCACTTCCTTTCGTACATTCAATTGAATGTAATACACGTGTTTACTAAAAATACATTACACAGGTTTAGTATAAGTCACTATAAAGTATATGACTATTCCAAATATTTTTTACAGTTATACCTTTCACGGAGTTTCATGTTCGCGTTATTCGAAAACTTGCAATTCCCGTGACTCACTTCCGCCAGATAATGTTGATCTTTTACGGAAACAAGTATAGAAAATTTACTACACGAGTGTGACGTAAATTTGATGTACACTTCTCCTCAATTCGTTACAAGAGTCGTTTTAGTTATAATGCACACTCTCCTAAATTCGTTAATAAAGTCTTGTTTTTAATATACGTTAACTTATATTTTGCCAGCACGAGTACATTGAATTTTCACTTCCTTTCGTACATTCAATTGAATTTAATACACGTGTTTACTAAAAATACATTACACCGGTTAGTATAAATCCCTATACAGTATATGAATGTTCCAAATATGTTTCACAGTTATACCTGTCACGGAGTTTCATATTCGAGTTATTCGAAAAATTGCAATTCCCGTGACTCACTTCCGCCAGATAGTGTTGACTCGTGAGTTCGGTTATTCGGCTCGGCCTCTGTAAGAATGTACAAGTCTGTACTTCATAGCAGCCGTGGCAACACTGCGAGTCAGAGCTAGCGCGCCAGTGGCCACATCTTTATCTACCACACACAGTACAACATACCATATATATATATACACATACATAATACACAGCTTGTACTATAGCATATCACGGGATAGTATCCAACCACACAAACGACGTATTGAAGGTGTGTTGTCCGCAGTATCGCGAGAACGAGCGCGCATTCCCGACCGACACAGAGACAATGGTGAGTACAATTTGACAGTTTTGTCGCTACCTCAGCCGCAGGCGAACCTGCAAAGTCAAACGGCCTAAACCCGCCATACGACACAAGAATCGTCAGTCAAATCGTTATTCCTAATAACAGCAAAATGGTTTTTTCCCAGGCTTCGTACTCGGAGGATCAGCTGGCCGGTAAGTGAAAAGAACGCTCAGTGCGAAAGACACGTTTCGACGAGGAGACGAAAGGACGAAAGGTTTGTCGGTTGGGTTGAGAGAGCGCAACAGACTCTGAGACTCAGAGGATCAATGGGGGGCAACCATTCGTTCTTTTTTTCTTTCGTTTTTTTTTTCTTCCTCTCTTACTCTTTAATTCAGGTCAAGAGTATCCTGCCTTTTTAGACACACCCCGAGTGTGTAAGTGTCGTATTTTTTCTCTCTTTCTCTCTTTGCCTCGTCTCGTATCTCGGCGATGGCCTTTTATGGAGCGGCATTTCAAAGCGAGGTTCAACGAGTAGAGGTTCTCGTATATGTGTATCATGAGGCAGTAATGCAACCTCGAGACCTCGCGAATCTCCTTTAGCGTCTTTACTTTAGCCTCCTGCGCGGCCGAACGATCGCCAATCTCGTTTTGACGTTCGGTACGCGAAGTTCGGTTTCATTCTCGTTTGGCTTTTAATTTTACTCATTTGCGACACTTATCGTTATAGATTTTTTAGTTCTGTGATTATTTGGATTTTTTCGTGCAAGGAAAAGCTTGGATTTCAAGATGTACGGATTTAGCTATCAGGAGCTGACTAATAGAATGATGTCATCGATGGATGGTAAAAATTCTTGTTGTGTCGAGTCATTCCGCTTTGTTCTTACTCGAGATGCTGGAAAGATTGTATCGCTTACTCCGATATTTACTTTGAAATGCAGGCTTACGCCGGTTAGAAAAGATGTGGAATTTTTTTAGCTGAAACTAGTATTTGAATCATTAAATTACATTTTATATAATTTTAATGTTCAACATTAGATTTTTAGCACAAAAAATTTACTATATAATGGATTAATTGTGGCATATGATCTGGGTTACAGCAATACCAGAATTTAAAAAGAAAAACTATAATTTTGACTGTTGAAGAACTCTTTTTATTTCATTACAACACATTTAAAGATTCGAGTCACAACAAGTTGATTACGCAATTACTTATTCCATATGCAACAAGTCTACCTTTTTTGTATTGAATTCATGCTCTTATAAATGCATTGAAGGAACAGGTTTATAAATTTGTTATTCATTTGTCAATTCAAATCATTTACAGTGCACTGTTGTTAGAGGATTGTTCAATTTAATGATGACCCATAAATTGGTGTCTTATAGTAATGTGAACATTTTTCAATGTGGACGAATCTGTATCTTTTTTGTGTTGAACTCACGCTTTTTTAAATGCATAGAAAAATGTAGCTTTGAACATAAAAAAATTCTCTATGAATTTAAGAAATTACGTAGTTGTTCCAGGGATTGCAAAATTTGCTAATGAGGCAAGAATTGCAGTTCTATCAGTATTGTGTTTGCTCTATGAGTCATTCGCTCTTGCAACTTAATTTTTAGTGTCAATCTAATTTGCAAGAAGTAATTTTAATGATGAAACCAGTGAAGAATATCATGTTATTTTGAAAAACACAACAAATGTATTGAACAATGTTTTTTTTTGGGCCACAACATCTATTTATGAGCAGCAATAATTTTGATTCATTTTGCCAGATCGATGAATTTTATTAAAAAACCAGTAGACCAAACATTACTGAATAATTCTTAGCTATACAAAATATGAGTCTACCTGTTACGAGTAAATGACTTCTATTTCACAATCGCTCGTGATCTAACCTATTAAAAAAATTTGTGATATTGATATTAGGATTAAAGTACTTGCTCAGATGTAATAGTGATTTACAAAGATTATTAGCTGGTTGAAGTGTAAATACTAACAAGAATTCGTAAGTTATTGGGAACCCCAGTTGAACTGTTGAACAATAATATTTTGTACAATATAAAAGAAACTGGTCATCATTGATTACTTAAAATGATTTTTAAAAAAACGTCTTCGTACATGCGTTTCAAATTCCGAAAATTGATGGAGTTACAATGAATTTCGAAAATTAAACCTCAATATCTGTATTCAGATGTGAGCAACTTCAAGGAATTTCTGTCCATCTAGACATTGACACAAGATTCATTAATTTGTAAATATAAATAATATTAGCTGTTTACCGTGCGAATCCCATGGAATGATGATTGAAAAATTACATTTTCATTTTATACAGTAAATTTTGAGTATGTAATTTTTCATTGCAGAATTCCAGGAGGCTTTCCAGCTTTTCGATAGCCGCGGAGATGGAAAAATTCATGTCGCGCAGATTGGTGACGCTCTAAGAGCTTTAGGCCAAAATCCGACAGAATCTGACGTTAAGAAGTTCACGCATCAACACAAACCCGACGAGAGAATCAGCTTCGAAGTTTTCCTGCCCATCTATCAGGCTATAAGCAAAGCTCGCACCTCGGACACCGCCGATGATTTTATTGAGGGTCTCCGTCATTTCGATAAGGACGGAAACGGTTTCATTTCCTCTGCTGAACTCAGACACTTGTTGACCACCCTCGGTAATTCAACGATTATTCTTGTTCTACCGCAGCTAGAGATCGAAACTTATACAATATTTATTTTTTATTTTACGTAACATGGAACTCAGGAACCTTTATGGGTACTGACTAATTCCTAAAATTGCCACTTTCTTCCGATAGTAAAAAAAAATGGAAACAGAAATTAAAACATATAGATAAGTTGGATTTTTCATAGAAAAAGCTTCGCTTTCACAGAAGAAAACTTTCCCAAGGTTTTCAATGATTATTTCTCAAATATTACGATTAACATTAAATCATAAATATGGAACACTTCTAGTAAATAGTGCCATTTTTTTATGTCAATGTCTATAAATATTCAAGGATCAACCGAAAATAATTATACAGTTGATGAAGATTGTAAACTTTGTAACTGGTTTTAAATTAAGAACCGTAATTAGAGCATAAAAAATAACATTTTTCAGGAATTTTTTCGGAAATAACGAATGACGCGAATTTTTTAAGAAAATGTACAGTCCACTGTGTTATGTTTTCACATTTTGAAAATATTTTTTAATTAAAAAATTCCAATTGTAAACAAGTGAGTCCATCGTCAAAAGCAAATACCCCGCGTATAAGGTATAAAAAATTGTTGAATCATTTCAGAGTATAAACTGCACATAAGATTATACAAACTTACTCTGAATTTCTTTACATGTTTCTATAACGATTTTTTCTTAACTGCAGGTGAAAAACTAAGCGACGAAGAAGTGGAGACGTTGTTGGCAGGTCACGAAGATTCACAAGGAAACATCAACTACGAGGATTTCGTTCGCCAAGTAATGTGCGGCTGAAAAATAGACACCTAAATATTCAGCACACAGACTTACATCAATAACTTCGAATAATAGTACCTATTCACTCATATCCCATTTTGAGAGTATAATTTAACAGAAATACTTATAAATACAAATCGAAAACATTAAATAAAAATCGCTAATACAAACGGAAAATGCTACGTGCAATTGTCGCGTGTCGAGTTAATATAACGCGCATTGCGATCAAATATTTTATTATGTAATAGTGGTAGGGACGAATATGTACTATCTTTTTTATATCGCTCAGAGTCAGTGTGGAGGGTATTAGCTTCGTAATTAGTTGTTAGACGTTTTAGCGCGTTGTGCCTTGACCCACTGAAATGAAAATGAAATCATGCAACCAACTAACATGGATCCAGTAGCAATGTAGCAATCGATATATATATATATATCAATCATCAGGGACACCTGCATACAAATACATACATATATTTGACAAAAAAAACAGTAGATATATACATCCTCCCAACTACATTTACACAAGTGCCCTGTTGTTTTCTATTTATCGGCGAAATCTCATTTACACGGACATTCCAAATTATAACCAAATACCCTGCGTTATGTTGCATCGGCCATTGTACTTTGACTACTTCGGCGAAATATAAGAGGTGTAATAGTAAAATGGACAACACGTAGTTTGATTATATTACCGGCTCCGGAAATGGAAATTGGGTTAACATTAAGGCAGGCGAGTTATTTGATCATACATTCGACTTTCTATGGAGAAAAATGAGGATTACAAATTTTATTTCGGTTGAATCTTGCACTCACCGGATTTCCCGGTTGAGTGTAATCAGGTAACCAAATAGGACTGAGAAAACCTCCTTGAATGAAAGTGCAGTTGTTATTTAAAAAAATAGAATAAATTGCAAAATATTTATGAATAAAATTAGAAGTTAAAAAATCGTCGCTTGTACGAATCGCGAACTCACAGAATTTCGGGATTAAATGGAGTCCTGTGATTAGTACTGGGAAAATCTCCTTCAGGTTCTCTGTGCATAGCAGAGTGATCACTTTAGGGTTATTGATTGTGTAACTGACTTGAAAGCTATTATATTGCAAAAATTATTTGCTCTTTTTACTGATAGATGTTCGGATTTCTTAATAATCGCCGAAATATCAAAATTTTCATGAAGAAATGTGAAACATATAGTTAATATTTTGGAGATTAATAAAGTCCGTGCCCAGTCATTTTTCACAATGATTCGTAACGTTTTATCAGAATTTTGGACTCTTTTTGTGCAAACATTGCAAGTACGATCGTAATACAAGTTATTATTTTTATTTTATTGAGTATAAAGTTCTTGCTAGAATGGTCGCTAAAGAATTGTATAATAAATTTAAGTTTATTGGCATATTCTGAAACTGTTTTAATTTACTTGGTGTTTGTTAACATTTGAGACAGAAGCAAAAATGGTCAGATTTTATAGAGAAAATGGAACTAATTTTGTTTTTTCCTTGTAAAATTAACTACTTTCAAGAAAATTGCACATCTTCTCTCGCCAATAATGCAACCTAAATGTCAGAAGGTATAACATTGAGTTTGTCCTGAGTTAACAAATTATTTAGATTCGGATTACCTACTTGAAGAATGCTCCAAGACGTTAAAAAAAGTGATTTAGAAACAATTCTGCGTGTGGGTGTGTGTGTGTGTGCAAAGCTTCAAAATTCCAATCACCTGACACGTTTTTGACGGGTGCAATTGTTTTCGAAATGTATGTGGAAATTTTAGTTGTATAGTTTTTTGAATTGTTTCAAAAAAGGACGCGCGCGCTCTTGCTTCCGTGAAAATAGCGATATTTCACTAAACAATTCTTCATACGAGCAAATACTGTTAATGCTGTGTGTTATTGAATTTAACCGGAATCAGAAAAGCGGTTCGGATTTTATGGACCTTTGAAATTTTCGAGAAATTCACGTTTTTGCCCTTACTTTGGCAAAACATGAGATAACGAACTCAAATTTCATACATGAAATTAGTACTATTTAGAGATGAGTAGTATATACTATATACATAGTTTCGTTATAATCTGAAATGCGGTTTAAATTTTTCAGTATTTTAACATTCAGAAAAAATGACGTTATTGCTTTAACTATAACAAAACATACATTTTATACATGAAATCAGTAGTGTACAGCAATAATAAGTAGACAGTTTCGTCATAATTTGTTTTGTGGCTCAAATTTTTTAGAAATTTACATATGATAAAAATTTTTAAATAACCATACGTCATCATGCAGGTAGCTTTGTAAAAAAAAAAACTAAAAATAATGAGGAAGCAATTTGCAAAATTCAGCTTCGCAGCTTTATTTGATTAAGTTTTCGGCAGGGCCTTAGTCATTGTTTACCCTTTCGTAAATGAGTAATTTTCTCCCCCAATCGTTTTCTCCGGTAACTGCGACCCTTCGAAAACCACATTGATCAGTAACAATCTTGTCGATGTGACTGCCAACGTCGCCGGTAAGTTTGAGGGAATTTAAAAGCGAAAAGTCTTCGGCTCCTGCACGTCTCAGTCTTCGCGACGCGTTTCTGTAGCATTTCCATAGCTGCGGCTCGATCACGACCATATTCGAACTCCCGCAAATCGCCTTGAGATAATCGATCAGACCTGCATCGCCGTAATTTAAATGGATCCACATTGTTATGGAAAAACAGAAAGCAACGTCGAAACGTGTCCTCTGAAATTCAGCGAGATAATTCGCCAGAACAGAGTCACGATTTTTATCCATAAAGTCCACACATTGAAAAGACACATGATTCGGACTTGTGTTGTGTTCTCGAGCTCTCTCAATCAGTGTACGGTCGAGATCCACACCAAGAAGATAAACTTGATCATCCTGCACTTCCTCTTGGAGAAATGTTTGAAGTACCATTGTGAGATCCTGAAAAAATACCAAGCTTTTTTTAATTAAATCTTATATTTAATTCGTACATTTTCATTGCGGTAATCACGGAAATTATGCATTATTATTTTTTTTAAATCAATATTCTCCTCTAAATTGCACTGAAAAAAAATCCATGTAAGAAACATTCACGTTTGATTTTTGATGGAATTAAAAAAAAAAGAATGTCCGATTATTTATAGAGAGTACAAGTAAATAGTAAGAGCAGTAGTAATGCGGAGGAGAAATTTAATAAGAATTATTATATTCAACCGGAAGTCGCTCGAAACGCGGGCATCTGTGCCGGAACAGTGGTTCGACTAATCAGTTCTGCTTAGACTCATATGCTAAACAACGGCAGATCTGTTCCGTATCGCATCTGCAGCAGACGAAAGACGAACATTTCGAAGAAGTCTCGAAACGGGCCTATCTTATCAACCCTGCGATCAAGAAACGCAGCAGCGGCTACGTGCTAAGTATAAATAAATGGAAAGGATTAAAACTTCTATTCAACGAGGCTCTCAATATTTCGATTAAACGGATACGCCAATCGACTCTAAACAGCAGTCGCTCTGTTTCGTCTCGCATCTATACCAGAGGAAAAAAGAAAACACGCAATTACCGATAAATTCGACTTTTTAGTTCTATCTAAATAGAACTTTTTTAGTTCTATCTAAATCGTTCGGTTTGTCTGTAATTATTTACCGATTTGACTGAGTGACAGTTCATTCTCTTGAAGAATATTTTACGAATAGACTGCCTAGCTATTTCATAGAGTCGAATGTTTGATAATTTTAGCGTGTTGTTTAACAAAAATATGAATATTTTCATAAACGACAAGCGATAATTGTTAAATAACCCACACTATGAAATATCTTGGCGGTCAATTCATAGAGTATTTTCCAAGAAAGTGAATGTGCAATATACTTGCAAAAAACAGAACGAAAATATGTCTCATTGAAAAAAACAAGTTGATCAATTAATCTTTAAGCAAATCCATCACAATTAATCTTTCTCTGGGGTAATTTTACACCATTCTATGTAAATCATCCGCCGTTTTTATTCAATACAATAAACTATTGGAAATCGTTCCATAAGATTTAGCACTGATTTGTTTTCGAGAGTCGTTACCGATTGTCCTTAAAAAAGTAGAACTTTGCAAATTGCTCTTCATTATTTTTGGTTTTTTTACAATGTCTACTTCGATGGGAAAGTATGTTAGTAAAAAAAATAATGAAGAAGCAATTTGCAAATTTTTACTTTGCGGCGTTTTTTAAAACAAAAGTTGCAATTCTGAAAAAATTTGAACCACATAACAAATTATGCCGAAACTGTGTAGCTATTATCTTTAAATACCACTTTTTTATCTCTAAAATTTGAGTTCGCTACCTTACGTCTTACTGAATTTAATGCAGTAATATCATTTTTTCTAATAGTAAACATTCTGAAAAATTTCAACCACATTGCAGATTATGACGGAATCACTAAATAGTACCAATTTCATGTATATAATTCGAGTCCCTTGTCGCATGTTTTGCTACAGTTAGGGCGACAACTAGAATTTTTTCGAAAATTTAAAAATTCTGTAAAACCGGAACCTCTTTTCCGATTTCTGTCAAATTTCATGCCGAACAAAATCAAGAGTACTTGCATTTATGACGAATTATTTACCAAGATATCGCCAATTTTTTTAAAGTTGGCGCGCGCACGGCTTTTTTTGAAAACATTCAACAAGCTATGAACTAAAAATTTCGACATACATTTTGGACTGTAAAAGTCAAAAACGAACTGCTGCTTCACTTGCTTTCCAAATTTTGACTCAATCGGTTGAAAGATTCTTCAATTATTGATATCTCGAAGCCCTAAAGACATACGCACGTACATACAGACATTTTTTCAAAACCACTTTTCTCGATTATTTGGACCATTCTGAATGTCCTAGCGGGAAAATCTCGGAAAGAGAAATTTGTACAAAAACAAAGCTTTCTCTATGCGGAAGCGAAGAGACGTAACTGATAAAATCAATTAGTTTTTTCTCCAGTTAGCGATTCGGGAGCACAAGAACCGCACAGTGGCGTCACGGAGAGTGCGACGTACCGTCAGAAATACGTATTGTGCGTCCGCATGTGACGACATTGCGACCTCACAACGTCTTCAATCTTGCACGGTTTCAGCAATTCGTTCGGCATTTTTTAACTTGCGCATTCGGCTGGAAGCGATGCTGGATTTAGCTCGGCATATCTTTATAATATCGTCACTTACGGACGTACAAAATACGTTTCCGATGGCATGACATCAGCTCAGCAAAACACGTTTTTCTATCTGGATACGGTATTCCTCGCAAATAGTGTTTACCTCTCACAAGTTTCATAGGAATGAGAGTGAATTGCAAATGCTTCTAAATGGTATAAACATTTTTTCTAACATCAACCACATTAAAAGATGCTGGAAACATACAATTAGCACAATGATGATTCCAACAAGTTATTTAGAAACTGTTACAAAAAGTGTTCACCAAAGCACCGAGAAAACTGAATTTGAAAAAAAATTCCGATTTTGCAACGCATTTTGAAGCATGGCCATTGCCACATTTTGGCCACAACAAAAATCAAAATTAATTAACAAATTTCTGAAAAAATTCAAATTCTATAAAAACAAAGCTTCTCTTCGAGGGAGCAGAAATTAAAAAGCATTAAACTCTTTTTTTTAACTAGCTGCTCAACGTTCCAGTTAATCTGATACACTTAATCGACCCTAGACAGTAATCGCCACGTTTCGTCTCGCATCTGCAGCAGACGAAACAAAGAAAATACGGAAATACCGATAGTTTCTCGAAAAGGGCCTGTCTCGTCTATTTCTGGTGTGCAGTGCGAGGCACGCTTCTGGGTAGAGGAGAGAGAGAGAGAGAAAGAGCGAGAGATGAGGGAGAGACTGACAACGCGCGTCAGCCACGCTTCGTTGGCTCGTGCGTAGCAGACGAGGAAGAGTGCGAGAAGGAAGTAGATAACTCTTCTAAATTTAGGTGAATGCTTCTGCTCGTTCCAATCGGCGGATGGCGGAGTGCCGGATCCGCCCTCGTCACCCAGCCTCTTCCGTTCGACGCAAGGCGGCACACACACATTGATGCAGCTGCCGTTTCCGTGGTATAATACACTACGCATACTATATCGTTAGTACACATTGTGAGCTTACCCCAGCGTTGCAGCCGACGTCTAGCCCGATGTACTTCCGGTCGGTTGGATGCATGGGTCGTCGCCACACGCCTCGCGGAAGTTGTCGAGCCCTTTCTTCGGCCGGATGAAATTGGTAATAATTCATAAAATTCCCGTATCTACTCGCCCCTGGATCTTTCGACGCTCCTTCGATCTCCTTCGACTCCTTCGCCTCGTGTTTATCTTCTTCGGACTGCATTACTCGAATGTTTTACTCCGAAATAGATGCAACCTACAGCAATGCTGTGTCCTGGAATGAGAAAGTTGCTGCAGCTAACACTCTTTGAGGAAGAATTCGATGTTTCTGCTCCTTATAAGAGGAGATCATTACGAACCCAGACACTTATTTGTACTCTCTTGAATCTGTTCCATAATTAGGTACATCGAAGTACCGGTGAAAGACACTATATTAATTTTTTTTGGATTTTTCTATTAACTATTTTAGAAAAACCCATTTTTTTACGGAAATATCTTGGAAACTTGAAGTTACTAGAGAAGAATTTATTGAGATAAAAGTTATCGTTTTTCGTTAGTTTTCGAATGAAACATTCGAAATAATTTTCCCGTTCCGGTAATACTGATTTTTTACCGAAAACCGGGGTAATAATTTTTTTTTAGTTTTAACGAAATTCAGAAAAAAATTGACAGCGTTCGGTATAGTGCTACACGGTTAGAAAAGTTTAGAAGTTTTTATGCATAAACTCGTCATCGAAATTTAACAGATAATTTTGGTATAGAATTCATGTACTGTTCCAGTAAATTTAAAGCAAAGTATGAAAATTCAAGTACTTTTACTGTAAAATTTAAGTAAATTATAAAATATGCTGTACCATATATTAATTCGACATTACACTTGTATACTGAATTTTATATACTAGTTTATAAATGAAAACTTCCAGTAGAAGTACACTAAATTTCAATGAGATTTTTTTTACAGTGTATATACACCTTTAAAAATAAGCCTCGTAAATTGAGACATTTTTGCCGAATAAGAAATGCATTCTACAGAAAAAGTTGGGCTGGTAGTCATTTAACGTTTTCATTTCTATAAGCTATTTACTAATCTATGTATATTGCATAAAGTAAGTCACGCAAACATATATCTATATATATATATATATATATATATATATATATGAGCAATTCTACCGAATGAGAATTATTAACATTAGAAGATATTGGAATTTTTCTATTTTTTATTCAGACGGCTCTATCTTGAGAAAGTTTTATTGTAGATGCATTTCTGAAAAATGGAAATGTGTAGAATTTCTTAGCCTAACACAAAAAGAAATACAGCTTTATATGGGACATTTTAGTTCAAATTCACGTGAATTTTTCGAAAAAATAATCATTATATAAGAGCTTCGAAATTATAGGGTATTTCCCTCAAACTTCCCTGCATACAAACTAAGAGTGTCAAGGTGCGTAAGTCAAAAAGCTTCGAGCGCGTTTGCGCCAGGCATTTTTCTGAACAACTTGACACGATTGTTTGTATGCACGGAAGTTTGAGGGAAATACCTGATCAATTTTGAAGCTCGACTTTGATCAATGTAAAGTTTTCTCAGGTTAAAAATTGTTCAGAAATTGTTTTCATTGCTTAGCAACTTGTTACGAAATATCCGTACAATGTCCGAAATGAAATCGACTAGGTTCCGCCACAAGAGGCCGAATGCGTCGTTTCTATTGGCCAGAATCTCGAAGAGAAAAATAATCAGTAGTAATATCTCGAGACCTCCAAAATTATCGGAATATTTCCCGATTGCTGCGTTGCTGAGCAACGAGAGGGAGAAGTTCCACATATTAAAATCCCGAGCGCCTAGCGCAAGGAATTTTTGTGCGAAACTTATCCCGATCATTGCTAAGCAGGGAAACCAGAGGAAAACATTACGATTAATTTTGGAAGTCAAGGGGTATTTGTCGGATTATTTTTCGACCCTGAATTTCGGCTAAGCACAGAGCAGTATTCGAGGAAACAGAACATCTATAAGAATCTTGCATTGGTTGAAAACAAGTGAAGAGCTACTGTGCAATATCCGGGTGGAATTTCCGATGAAATTTTTAACATTTGAACTCGATTACCGAGAATACTGCTCAGCGATTGGTTTGAATCCAGCCCCGAAAATTGATCATTTGTAATAACACAAGAGCTTCGAAATTATCGGATATCTTCCGATATGTTCGTTGCAAACAAATGGACGAGTCAAGTTTTCCAGGTTAATAAATCACTCGCGCTACGCGCTTGTGATTTTTCTGGAAAACTGGACGAGCTCATTTGTGTGCAGGGAACGTTGACGGAAATATCAGATTAATTTCGAAGCTCGAGTGGTATTCGGGGGATTATTTTTCCGATCCAAATTGTGACTAATGAGATTGCATCATGAGACGAAAATTACGGTTTATGTTTAATGAAATCCTTCGACTGTCACAATTGAATTCAATCTGTCCGTTTGACAGATGATTATCCCGGCTGAATGATCTTTAGTTTTGTATATATAGCAACCAACAGAAAAAATTATCAAAAAATTATGAGAATAATACCGTGTAGGTTGTACCACGTGACGTCGAATGGTGCAATTCTGTTGGTCGAAATTTCGATGGGAAAAATAAACAATATTTTTTTTTTCATCGCACGGAAAAAAGCTTGTTTGGAACAACTAATCGCTTGGTTAAATACGCGTCAGCCGATTTATTCATTAGACCAATCAAAGTGTTGGTTATGCCAACCAAGTTATTGGTTGTGTTACAATGAGCTTGGTGGCGCCGAGCAATAACTTGGTTGTCCTAACCAATTAATCGGCTGGCGTATATTTATAAACCAAGCGCTTGATTGTTCTAACCAAGCATTTTTTTCCGTGGGACGTTTCCACTACTTTTTAGCCGAATTAGTTTTCCTAAGTCCTGAATATGAATGAGTTTTAAAGATTTTTTTTCGGAATGGGATTAGGAGCTGACGGCCCTCTTTAAGGGCAAATCATTACAAGACTTCTTTTTTTTTTTTGCGAAAACCTTGCTATCCTTAGGCCAAACTAATTTAATCGGATTATATACGTTCAACCAAATGTTAGGAAAGATTTTTGTAATGGCTGAAGTGTTATAATTCAATGATGATGATATACTGGATTTTCATCATTTCACTGTGGTAAATAGCTATATCTTTTTAACGATTCGTAATCCTATTACAAAAATCGTTGTGAACATTCGTTATTCATGTACATAATTCGAGCGTATCCATTCTGTTCAAATATAGCGAGGTTTTCGCAAGAAATTTTTTTTTAATCTTGAAAATTCGTCGTTCATATACAGAACTGAAAAAAAATTTATTTGCCTGAAAAGTAGCAGTACCTTTGGTAAAAAAAAAATATTGTGGATTTCGGAAAATTCAAGTTTATTTGAGCTAAAATGTCTCATATAAATCTGTATTAATTTTTTGTGATAGGCCATAAAATTCCACACCATTCCATTATTCAGAAATGCACCTACAATGAAACTGACCCAAGATAGCGCCGTTTAGATGGAAAATAAAAAAATTCGAATATCTGATCAAATTTATATCTTATCATATCAAAATTTAGTGAAGTTATCGCAATAAAAAAACTCGATTTAAAAAAACATGTTGAAGAAACTTTTTCTTTACAGCCGAATTTGTTGGAATCGCTTATATACATACATATTACATCATAATTCTAAGTCTTTTTTAAAATAGAACCCCCCACACAATTAATGCAATCCCGCTGTTGCTTATTAAAGCATCTCCACTAAGCTTACGAAAACATCACTCAATAAATCGACTTGTGGAGAAAACAAAATTGATCTAATTCACTGTATGGGGCGTTCTAGTTCAATTCTGCTGAAACAGAGCTAAACTACACTTCGAAATGAACAAACAACCTGTACAATTGTCAGAAACTACTTGAAGGAAAGTTTGACAAGTAAAAGCAGAGCGCAAAGCGTATTTCCTCCAGAGATGCTTGAGCACGTGGCTGACTGCTTATCCCAGCTGTTTGCAGAGCCGAACTCGCGCGATGCGCGACAAGTGCTGCCGCCCGCGGCCGTTTCTCGGAATCTTTGTGAATCAAGCCACTTGCAACATCGACGAAAAGACCGAAAACCGTGCAAGCCCTCGGGAATAAAAGCAAGGTGGATATATCAAGTACTAGAAGAGTTGTTGCGATGACTTGCGAAAGACGGTGGGGAAGGGGACGTGCGAGAGCCGAGCTGAACGAAGGAAACAAGAGAGCGAGAAGGAAAAAGAGTGGGATTTGCCAAGAGCGGAAGAATCGAGATAATTTGCGAGTGTCCGCGACCCAGATAGAGCAGGGATAGCCTTCGACGGCGGTCCTTGGGGTCGCGCGCTCGCGCCGGCAACGTGAGCTTGAGAAATCGATGCATCGAGAGAAAGACAGATAGATACAGTTGGTACGCTATAAAATATCTAGAATATTACGCGCTCGTTTATGTCGGTCCAGCCCGCGTATAGCCAATGACCCAGAAGAATATACTCCCCTATGTTAATATCCAGACGAACTTACCTTATCGATCAAACGAATTCGCCAATTCGACACACAAAAAAAATTACAAAAATTAAATAAGTACCGATTAGGGAAAAAGAGTTGAATTTATAAAGCAGCTGGATACCAAAAAGGATCGGTAACATGAAATAAAAATATTAGGAGATGATTGTTGTGATCGTGATTGTGAAATCACAGAAAGATTAATAGTGATGAATTTGCATAAAGATTGATTGATTAACTTTTTTTTTTATTGAGACACATTTTCGTTCAGTTTTTTCCAAATATAATCTGTAATCCTTTATCGATTTTAATGAGTAGCTCAATTCTTTTTGTAAAAGATACTCTACGAATTGACCGCTAAAATATTTCATAATGATGTTCTTTTAACAATTATACCGTGTTGTTTATGAAAGTATTTTTATTTTTGGTAACCAACAAGCTGTAATTCTTAAACGTGAGCTTGAGAAATCGATGCATCGAGCGAAAGACAGATACATACAGTTGGTATGCTATAAAATATCTAGAATATTACGCGCGCGTTTATGTCGGTCCAGCCCGCGTATAGCCAATGACCCAGAAGAATATACTCCCCTATGTTAATATCCAGACGAACTTACCTTATCGATCAAACGAATTCGCCAATTCGACACACAAAAAAAATTACAACAATTAAATAAGTACCGATTAGGAAAAAAGAGTTGAATTTATAAAGCAGCTGGATACCAAAAAGGATCGGTAACGACTCTCAAAGTCAAATCAGTAATACATATTTGTGAACGATTTTGAACAATTTTATGCATCAAACAAAAATAGTAGAAGGTGATTTTTATGAAATTAGGGAAATATTGATAGTGATGGATGTGCATGAAGATTAATTGATTAACATTTTTTTTTATTGAGACACATTTTCGTTCAGTTTTTTCCAAATATAATCTGTAATCCTTTATCGATTTCAATGAGTAGCTCCATTCTTTTTTTTTAATGATACTCTACGAATTGACCGCTATAATATTTCATAATGATTTTCTTTTAACAATTATAGCGTGTTGTTTATGAAAGTATTTTTATTTTTGTTAAGCTACAAGCTGTAATTGTTAAACGATTAACTTTATTGAATATCTGGGCAGTCAATTTTGTAGAATATCTTTCGAGACGGAGAATAAACTATCACTCAGTGAAATCGGTACGGAATTACGGATTATACTTGGGAAAAACCGAACGAAAATTAATAAATTTTCCGGGAACCCAACTTTTCTTATTCATAAAAATGATTTTCTCATTTTTCTGAATACGTACAAATTTTATAGATTTCTTAGTTTGCTTCTAATTTTTGTTTCCTATAGAATAAATGTGGAGAAAACACATGAAATTCGAAGCAAATTTCAAATTCTGAAAAAATTCATAAGTATTCAGAAAAATAAACAAATCATTTTTATGATTAAAAAAATGAGGCTGCTGGGAAATTCGTAAATTGATTAATTGTTTGGTCCGTTTATTAATAGCGTTTTGGAATCAATATTATGCAAAATCCTTGTTTTCAGTATCTTTAAGATGCATGCATTTTTTAAGATTTTTATACCATTGAGAAGTATTTGCAATTTTCTCTCATTTTCCTCAAACTTATACGAAATAAACACCAAGCGACTTCCTCAAGGGTGTGGAAATCTCGTAACTATAATATGCTGATGATTATCACTTCATAATTATATTTATGATTAGAATAATTATTTTTTATATTATTATTTATAAGTTAAACTCACTTTTTTAGTAGGATTTTTTTAGTTCTTGTAAACAGTTTTTTTTGCTTGCTCATAGAGGAAGCTTTATTTTCATGAGACATTTTGTTTCGTGATTTTTATGTTAGAACACCCAAAATCGTTCAAAACATCAAGAAAAATGGCTTAGAAAAAGTGTCCGTATGTATGTGTGCGTTTGAGTGTGCCGGACTTAAAAATTCCCATTATCTCAAGAACCGTTCACCCGATTGAGCTAAAATTTGACACACAAGTAAAGCAGCGATTCGTCTTCGATTGTTGCAATTTTTGACGAAATATATAAAGACGTTTGTATTTTATAGCTTTCGAAATTTTTCAAAAAAGGACGTGCACGCTCCAGCTTTCGTAAAATTAATGATATTTCCCTAAATAATTCTTCATAAGTGCAGGTACTCTTAATGTTGTTTGGTATTGATTTTGACCGAAATTGGCAAAGTAGTTCGGATTTTATAGAGTTTTGAAATTCTCAAAATAATCACGTTTTCGCCCTAACTTTGGCAAAACATGAGACAACGAACTCAAATTTTATACATGAAATCCAGTACTGTTTAGAAATAATAGATACACAGTTTCGTCATAAATTGTTATGTGGTTAAAATTTTTCAGAAATTTGTCTTTTATAAATAATAATACTGTAAAGTTTAACTTTGCGAATAACTTCTTCATTATTTTTATCACTGTTAAATTTTGAAAAGCACTTCAACAAATTATCGTAGTTCAATTGACCGTTTTAAAGATCAATTTGAGCACCAGCGTGTGTTCTTCATATGTAAATGCATCTGCAGCCACGGTTTAAATAGAAAATACACTGATATATGCAAATGTTCGATGAGATGTTTCTGCCATCTAGTTATACATTAGAAAAAACCATTATATTCGTCCGATTATGAAAAGCAATATCTCATTTTGTTTATTAAAATATGCTTCAACGATTTGAGGAAAAGATTTCTCAGTGTTAATATTTTTCCAAAAGATACAACCATATGTATGTCTAATGTTAGGTTAACTTGGATAAGCGAACGGTTGTAGTTTTTGTA